>CM060836.1:90945000-91465000 GCA_030762175.1 Metallyticus violacea
CACCCAGAAAGCATTATAATAAATATGGGTATAAAAACGGTAATGATTTAAAATTTTCATGTAGATTAAGACAATGGAGTACTTTGTCATTGGATTTATTTAATATATATTAGTGAGGTTGTGGGAAGAAAATGAGAATCACAGCTGAAAATAAATTACATAGGGACTCTACTTCTAAATGTATAAATGTTTGCCAGGATTTTGATATATAGAGTGATATTTAGATTACACAAAATAATACAAAAACATAAATCAATAATTAAATCCCTAAATTCCTGCAGCTATTAGTAGCTATAAAACATTGATAGGAAATCTATAAAAGAAACAGTAATTAAATTTAATAGAATTGTGAATATTCCGACTTTGTTGTACAATTTTGAAAACTGAATGTGACAAAATACCAACAAAAGAGGGTCAAAGAAATCGTGACCATTGATGGGATATGATTTTTTTATTACAACCTAACAGAAATAAACTTATGCGTCCAGAATTAAAACTATTGTGAATATTAATTTACAATGTGCCAGAAATATGCGAATATAACGTAACACTTCAACATCTCCTGCCATACGGGACCGGCTTATTTTCAATGTAATTGTATTTGTAATTGCAAGAACTTGGATCAGTAGGGCAGTTATTACATCCGCTTCACCGGGAGTTACCGCTCTGACAACCGAATCGCCAGCTGCCGTGAAACGGACGACAAAACCATGAAATATCCGGTGATATTTTTCATAGCTCTTTGATTATAAATGTGAGAACTTGTCAACTCGTGTGACTTGCGTTTAGTTGCGGACATTGGTGAAAAATTAACATAATATTTCAAGGCTTAGGGCTAATGACCTATTCCAGTTCTTGATTTCACCACTGTCTTTGTCTTCCACGAGTTATTTTCCCGGCAGGTGTATATGTTTAAACCTTGGTACAAGGTTTTTTTGGTACAAGAACTTTCTTCCCTTATTTCCAAATTATCGATTGATCCATTTTGCTCTCTAATTTACTACACTTCATAAGTAACTTGGTTTGCATAATGATAGAGGGCAACAACAATACCTGCATTTGTGGTCATAAAGTTTGCTCTTTATGTATCAATGGTCACAAGTCATTCTGATGTTAATTCATTATTTGGCAGTTGTTTAAACACGAGCGTTTCGGGTGACAGAAAAAATATATAAGATGGGAATTCGTGGTGTGTTTAAATTTTATTTTTCTTCAAGAAAAAACTACAAAGAAAATTCTAGAGAACATTTTGCTTACATTGGATGATGCTTGCATGCCCTTCATATAAAACCGTTCAGCTTTTGTGTAAATGAGCATGGCAGAACAGCGTCGAAAATGCATCAACCACTAGAGCTTCATAATCAACTGTAAGACCAGAAATCATGGATAAAGTCCACAAGAGTGAAGGTGCGCGAGTTTGCACAGGCCACGGGCCTCTGAATTGAACGGGTTCATTTTATTTTACACAATGCATCACAGTTCACTCACTCCGGAGCAAAAACAAAACCACGTGAGCACATGGCCGACTATTTGAAAATGTTTAAAAAGAATCTAACCTATTTTTACGGCCCTTTTTTACTGGAGACGAAACGTGAACTCATGCAGTCCAAACAATGAACCGTATTAAATAGATCAAATTATAATTTGAAATGCGTTGTTTAAACAAGATGATTTGCTCTTCACCACCCTCCATTTCTCCTGTCTAAGCTACTGTGGACTTTTAAGATATCAAATAGCAACAAGAAAGGATATAACTTTGACTCAGTTGAGCAGATGAAACAAAATTCCCATACAGAACATTGCAATTTCCTGAAAAACGAGTACAGGTTTCAGAAGCTCAAACGCCTTTGGAATAGGTGCATCAATAGAGGGGCATAAAGCCCCGTAAGATGAGCCCAAATTAGAAATAAAGTTCTGTTGTTTTTTAAAGATATCATATAGAGATAAATAATACAAATCACTCAAAATTAAATAAATGTCATGCATTCCTCAAGAACTATATTTAACATGTAAGACAGTGCAACGGGACATCTAGATTTGATCCCGTACAATTAATTAACTCATATCAAGATTTAATGTTCTTTAATTAATTGAATGTTATCTTAGTGTATTTCCACAGATTAATATTTTATGATGCAGTTATATAGAATGACTAGATTGTTCAAGAATCAGAAATCTTTACTGTAAAGATGAAAATTTTCATGTAACACAAAGACTTCCTGGTGTCATGTGCTATTGGAACCTTTCTTACCATCTCCGTAAAATAAGTGTTTGAAAAAAACTGTGGTGAATAGCTTTCACCTTCGGCAGCCGTCCTTTAAAAAGAGAAAATTTCACTCCCTTAAAACGTCTATAGCTAACGTACAATGGATTTAAGTCTATCGAATGAGTTCTCGTATTTCTAAATGTCTTTTCGAGAAAATTCTAGCGGCAAAAGATTAAGCCAATCAAGAATGAAATCTGTAACGCGTCTGCAATGTGCAACCATTTGAATTCTTGCAGAAGACGCGTAGAAAGTCTACTTAAAGCAATTTTGGAGACTGTTTATACTCAGTTCGCTTGGGGAGACGAGACAGGACGAATCGCTTCGGGAAGTGAGATAGGACAGTTCAATTTAGAAATATAACTGGTGAAGTGGAACACCAAAGTTCAATTCGCTTAGAAGATATCAATAGTGTAATTTTGTGTATGTATTGCGAACGACTAGACAATTTGTGAGTATGGCGTAGTAAATATTTAAAACTCCCCCTCTCCTTGCTAATGGTATGAAATGTCGCCAAAGGAAAAAGAATCATAAAATTAACAGTGAAGTGTGAAGAGTTTTGTCAATTGAGAAACTTTGACCCGCATTTTCCACAGTGCTTTTTTTAGCTGTCTTCCTCTACCTTCCGCCCCTGGTAACTTTCCAGAAAAGCCTTGAAGCGATTTCAGCATCCCCGAGATGATCACGGCAGTGACATACTACATCAGATCCACTCCAATTCAAAATAAATTAATCCAAAAGCTTTCACAACCCGCAGCAAACTGGGCCCTTCAACGTGGAATTGATAATTAACCGAAACACCCTTGATAATCTGTCGCAAATATGGCGCCTAACGGGGGCTGACAATTAAATAAAATATTTCTTCTATAATCCGCCGCAACAGTTTCAAGATGAAAATGCATACAGTCAATTAAATCTATAGAATGAAAATATGTAGAAAACTTTTGACCTTGGCAACATTTAATAATGAGACTAGCTGCAATTATCAGGCGTCTAAAACCTGAATTGGGAATGGATAAACTGAGTCATCCCCCCATGTAGGTTAGGAGGGCGCTAATCAACTACTTTTGCTTGTGAAGGTACTGGTGGGCCCTTCCTGCCTCAATGCGAACCAGTATCCTACCATCCTGCCCTCTAGTGTTTTGTTTTGTTCTGACGTGCAATTTGCATAACAGCCAAACGTTCTCGCCGTACACGCGACCCACGGAGCAGTGTGGTTGTTGCCAACCTTGAAATGGCAAATTTCTAACCAGCAACACCCATTTACTGATGCATGTGTTTAACTTTAAAGCGATCGTTTGACTTAATGAAATGCTGTAATAACCGCGTAGCTGTGCAAATAGAATAAGAACTAAAAACATATTTCAGCAACTTCTTTCAAATTGTTGTTTTCTAAACCTTTCTTTGATAAACTCCTGATAATATAAAGAGTCATTTTTGGGCACGTCGGACCAATGTCGAGATTGTCATCGGCACCATTGATGGAAAAGTTTTCTTCATATTTCTACTAGCACAAATTTGATGTACACAATATTAGTTACGAGATGGGGCTTTTTAAATTCTGTCCTGTCCATGTTAGGTATGCGATAGAATAAATACACAGGCGTAAGTTTTCATAATCTCTCATTACTTCAATGCATTTCTCTCATTTCTGGATTAACATTACGATACACTTAAACATATCCGAAGTTTTGTCTACCAAATACAGAAAAACAAGGTCCTTCAACTGAAGATTCGTGATTACCGCCCTAAAAGAGCAGTTTTTGAAAGGAGGTAACGTCGCTAGGGCAAGGTCTGGGCTGTGTGGTAGATGTCCCAGCTCCTGGAAATCACATGTTCTCAGCAGACTGGCAACAGAGGTTTGGCGTCCCAAAAAATGTTCGCCACTCGAAATTGTGTGACCTTCTCCGCTAATCCGCTGATTCCCTTTTTGAAAGAGGATCATATTAGAGGACCCATAGCTTCATTCCCTATGGCGCTTAATTCCAATATTTCCCTCATGTTATCACGGGAAGGGTTCAGAAACTTCTTACAACATTCTAAGCATATTCGCATTTGAAACTATTGAAAGAATTCGGAGCACCCACCTTGCATTGACCTAATGCATATGAAAATGTTTTAGAAATCCCCCATCTTGCAATTATTTCTTTTGTCTTCAATCAGCTTTCACTCAAAACTTCCTCAAGGGGTTTTCTTATGTCCAACAGCCAATTTTAAGGTGAATCATTTTCAAGGTTGTCTCTGCCCAAATTAAATCCGACCAATGCTTTACAATGTAACATGAAAGGGAAGTTTCCTCACATCTACTGTCAAGTCCTTCTTTTGTAAAATTTATTCACTGCTATGTATTTAAATATAAACATCTTGTATTATGGAACACGTCTAACTTAACGAGCTTCTCCAAACAAACTAATGACCTTACCTGAAAGGAAATGCAGTGTTTACGCTCCTGAAAGTTGTGTCAGATATCTTGAACATCACTACAGAATAATGACCTTTTATGTGATTCCGGGAACTTATGGAACGCGCCTCTTATATTTCCTAATGAGTATTAATCTATGATATAGAAATTGCTCGAAGGGCTATCAGTCAGCAATCACCTGTTTCTAACATGTTTTGATGAAATTTGCATGCTGACAACAGCTCTGTTCCCGCAATTCTTCCGTTTTCTTTACTGTTATTTCGTTTAGAATCTTCTACAGTATGGAAGTTACTCTCGTGCATATCTTTTTAAGGGTTATGTCCTGCACGATCGACCTTGGCATAAACGACATTTATGTGTAGGTCCTAAGTGAGGCCACCTAGTGGAAGAAGGGATGCGGCGAGGGAGATACCGACCGCCAGGATCGAGGGGAAGTGAAACAGATGTAGGCGGGGTGCTTAGGGGTTCTTAACATTATTTACAAATAGAACATCCCGAAGCTGGCGAAAACCGCTCCAAGAAATTAAGAGCTCCTCATGACACCGGGGCAGAAAATTTCCAAAGTGTAAATTAGACCACACTGCTTACAGCATTAACCCACCTTGTCTGCCACTTTTGAACTATTGAAAGAGCCAGCGGTGTGACAAACGGAAAGCGAAAAATCCGTCCAAGCCTTCGCCTAAGAGACGACAGGAAAACACGAAATGGTGAGGATGCCCGACCTGAAGTGATTTTAACTCGGGACCGTTAGATCCACATGTTCTAGTGTTAACATTCTGAAACAGCGCTATAACATCAGCGCACCAATAGGCTATAATAACACCCACATTTATATTTCCTCTCGTAACACAAGCGGAATGTCTCAGTTACACTTGGGACTCCCATTCGAAATATCCCGGGTTCAATTCCGTTGGGCTTGGAATGTTTTCGTAATTTACTCTGGTCATTTAGGTGAACGCTAGGATTGATCTTTACGTCAACGACTTTTTCGGTCTGCTATTTCATATCATTTTATTTTGTGGTTCTGTTACAGAGGGTGAGGTGGGCTAGCTAGAATGAGTCGTGGAGAAGAAGACCAACATGAATGTATAACAAGGCCCGCTTAGAATTATTGTGGGGGGAACAACCAGACTTGTGAGGACGTGCCAAAGCAATTCAACGTCAGTGCAGGGGATGGCTGTCGCGTCAACGGAAGCATCTTTTCTTGATAAACTGCTGAGGATAAGAAGTGGATCCTCTACACTCCTAGGCGCCGTCTTTCCTGCTAGGCAGCCCATGAATCCATTTCCAAACAATCAAAAGCAGCACTTCACTAAAAGAAAGTTACACTCTCTGTTCAGCCTGCCAAACAATAAATTGTATGCTGTAACCAGCTGGAATGTGTCCGAGAAATTCAGGAGCCTGCTGAACTTTTACCTGATAGTGCGAAACTACATACAGCTAAACTGGCTCAAGAAACCATTATCCGTCTTGGTTGAAGACTCTGGTACACTCATCATATTCTCCAGTCATTGCGCCGTCAGATTATAATCCTATGCTTTCTTTGGACAATGACCTCAGAACCTTTGCCGACGTGGACGGTTCATTTGATTCCCGTCCTAAGGAGTAATAAGTTTCCATCACGTTGACCGAAAACCTCTATCACGATGGGGACTGTACTTTGGAAGGTTTGGTGTAGACTTTTTGGTCGCCTAATCCAATCATTTCATTCTCAACACAACTAAAAGCGTTTTCCACACAGTTGGATTACTTTACCAATTTTTATATCTTTGATTATTAAGCAAAGGACATTCATTATGCACCTTTCTTCCTGTATGTTTGGGTATTGAATTTAGAAACTGCCTGTATGACAGAATACGAGCAACAAGCTTCTATGCCATAAAAACACGTACATTGCAACTTTCTGTGCTTAAAAAACAAAAGCAGTAAAAGCAATGTCAACAAAACAACAAAACTGCACTTTGATATCCTATTGGATTTGAAGATATCTAGTAGCGTATTAACAGATAAATGTACAAAACGGCCACATCGGTGGTCTTGGCTGGATTCGAACTGCCACTACCTTGAAATACCTCTCTTTCACGCACCATCAAGTCGACTTTAGTAGATCCGTGGCCCATTACTGTAATGGCCAAAGCGGCAACAGTGACGGATTATACCCAATAGCTGAACAGACACTTTAGCTAATGCCCAACAAAAAGTGAAACAAAAACTGCGTACTATCTTACGTAAGCTGTCAACTTGCGTTACGAACGTGTGGGATAGGTAATTTCAATCTGCACTTCGGGTTTTAAATTTCTCCCTGCTCTGTTTGCTCTTGGCAGGCCGCTGGGAGGAGGGGGGAGGGGAAGGCGTGGTCCATAGAGGAAGCAGACAATTCCCAGACAAGGCCGGGGTTACCGGAACTCCGTCGTGGGATTTCGTAGCCAATCCGGGAGCAGCCCTTGACATACCAGAGCAACAGCAGATATGCTACATACCACACACCCTGACACGGATCTTCCCACAACGCTGTAAAAACATTCGATACGTGAGCATGGGCTTTAAAAATCGATATCTCATTAGCTGAAAAACATAAAATTTAGTATTTCAAACCATTAATCGCAGAATATTGCAAATCATAATTTTATGTTTTATCATCTGTAGAATTCAGTAAGCGTAACATCATATTTTATATTTCATAATGTTTGGAAAAAATCTTGAGAGGATGTTTGATAAACAGCTTGGTTCCCATGCCTATAGAAGCCATCAGCAGCTTCTGTAAATGTGGTTATAAGTTTGCTTTCTAAGTTTAAAGTTCTTTACTTACATGTCATTCTGAAGTTAATTCGTTGTTTGAGTGTTTTTTTAATGGTGTTTAACGCCCTGTTTTACTACAGAGGCACCACAGGCGGTGGACACTAGTGATACAGGAGAAGAAATGATATATCGGGAAAGGAATTATTAAGGAAGGAAACGTTCCAGGCCTAAGTTTAGGGTACCTCCCTGGCATTTGTCACTTATGACGATTGAGGAAAACCTGGAAAAAATCTCAGTCGGGGAGGACGTTCCTGGTGGGATTCGAACCCCAGACCTTCCGATCATGTCCGATCATGAGTACGCGCCTTAACGACCTCGGCCACCCGTGGCGGTGTTTGGCAGTTAAAACACAAGCGTTTCAAGTGAGAGTGAAAATCGGATAAGCTTGGAATTCGTGATAAGTGAAGAATCTGCCTACATTACATGATGCACACCCCCAGGCTTTAGGTAAATGAGTTCAAGAGTGGTAGAACAAGCATAAAAGCACCACGTCCTGGAGCTCCAAAATCAACTGTGAGGTCAGAATTTATCGATTAAGACCATGATATTGTTTTGGTTGACAGATCAGTGCGCGAATTATACTACAGCAGAAATTACTTCGTGATTTACTTTTCTACTGCCACGTGACTGTTGCTACATCCTATCACTCGCTATCCTTTTTCGCGGTTGCACTTCAAGATCATCATCATCTTCTTCCTGCTGCTCTGTGATTTAAAACAGACTTTACACTCCATATTTATCAGTACATATTTTACATGTATGATAAAAACTCAGATGTCCTTATATAATTGAACATTTTATCTTAAATATTTTCCACAGTTATAGTTTCAAAATTATTATAGTGGTGGCCAATTTGTTTTAACTGTAGCGGGACCTGTGTAGTGGTAGAAATCATAAGCTGTACTTGAATGCATTGGTGCAAAGGAGTAGCCTGTATGAAAACGATGGGAACGCGTAGGAAAATGTGCACTTTTGATCAAAGTTCCCACAGAATCACTTTTGTTTGATGAATGATACAAAGCACAAACCCTACTCTTAATAAAATATTTGCATGCGAAATTTTACATCAGTTCACGCATTTGAAAAAGCGTTTCTCCTGGGTAATTTTAAACTTTCTACCTCTATAACTGTTGCAAATTTGGTAATGGCATGCTTCTTACGATTTTGTGTTTTTGTTACCTGATTGGACGATAATCTCGCCAGCTGAGTCAACAGGCACAAACAAGGCCCATGTGTCGATCACAAAGCAATTTCTTCCCTACTATAGCAGAGACCCGGGCCTCTCAACTGAGCAGATTCACTTTATTTTGCATAATGAATTATATAAATAAAAAGTTGAGCAAGAAAGTGCCGCGTCTGCTCACTCCTGACATACATCAGCCGACTATTTGGAAATGTGGACAAAACTGTTCTCCGGAAGTGAAACAGCAGTCTAAACAGGTGACTGCAGAGGCGAACCGCTTTCCATCCGCTTCTGTTAACTGGAACGCAAAAGAAATTCTCTCGATTGACCACTTGGAGAAGCGGAAAACCATTAGTGGAGAATACTACACATCACTTTTGGAACGATTGAAGACAGCGATTGCGGAAAAACGTCCGAGAACGGCCAAAAAAGGTTGCTGTTTCTAAATGACATTGCCTAGTGCATTCAAGCCGAGTCGCTTCTGGACAACATGATCGACTACAATTTGAAATGCTTACATATTCATTACATGTACCTGATTTCGCTCAAATGGATTACCATCTGTCCCCGAAACTTACAACTTTCCTGGCTGGGCACAAATTTAAGTCAAATGAAGAGGTCCTGCAGGAGGTAAATAAGTATTCTGAGAACCTGGAAGAAACCCGCTTCCATCAGGGAATCATGAATCTGCAGAGATGTTGCAGCAAGTGCATTGAACTTCGAGGGGACTATTTTTTTTTTTTTTCGGATGCTATTTAACTTCTCAGGTCATCAGCGTCCCACTCAACTCAGGACGTGAAATGCAAAAAATTTTGCTCAGAGGACCCTTCTTCTAACACCAATTGATAAGTCAGTAATACGTTACAGACATTCACTTCGCATCCTGCATCTCGCGTTAAGATGCCTAAAGAAAGTGTAAAAGATTGATACTCAATATTAAATGTTAAACGACTATTGGGAAAATCACAGTATGTAAATATACAGTAAATTTATTTGTTTATATGCTATATGCACATCAATGAAAATTACATTAATGGAAAATATATGCGTGTTACTAATATGCAAGTGTTTACCTATGCCACAAATTACGTCGCCACAACCTACATATGTTGTATAAAAAAGGAGAATACCTTTAGATTAGACGAACGGTGTTAATGTTTTCTTCCGTTAGAAAACAAACTGCAGCCCAGGATTGACTCCCCCCCCCCTCTTTAAACGTTCTAAATCGTTCGAGCTATGCTATAGGGAAGAAAAAAACTCCATACGCCATCTTGAAGATTTTTCAGACGGAAGCAGAATTTCTGAGTAGTACATTATTCATCGCCTGCAGGCGGAACTGAACATCTCAACTTGCACACTTCTCACAGGTGGGAACCGGAAGTGGCAAAAATGAAACTAACACGAGTACATTACGTATTAAGCTAACAAAGTATTATAAAGTTAAATCTTACCACGAAAAATTATGCCTATAAAAATATGATTATTATTTATTCAACAGCCTTCGTATATTAAATGCTAATGGTATTGTTTTAATCTGGACAGATTAATATTTTAATAAGAATTTTATATTTCGTCGAATTTTCTTCACATTTTCCACTCTCTACTTGATTGTTCATAACATAAGCCCTTTAGCGTTTTAAAAGGACAAAAGTGTAATAAAAATCAATTTTAGGAAACATGGCATTAAATAGATAAGGTAGCGAAAAAAGGAGAAAGGAGGAAAGAGGTAAAGAAACATAAAGCATGTATGCGTTAAAGAATAAGAATGATATAAGTATACCCTGTCAAAAAAGTAGCTAAGTTTCATATTAGCGTAACAACACAAGTGCAATAGGATACCCTTGGAAACAAAACACGTACTGCTTCATCGATTATTAGCTTTTGGCAGGTGTTTAGCAATTCCCTCTGCTATGAGCTATCGCACAGCAGAATGCGGAGAGTCACACTTGCATTTTCATTCCACTCGTAGCTGAAGAGCAGCGGACAAATTTGTCTTTATTAGTTGTGATAGATGTGAAACACTCGTCATTCAGTTGTTATGTAGGGGGAAACTCTGTAACCTATCATGAAAACCGCTAATGGAATAATCATATCTAAAGAATATTAGGCAGCATGAGAAGGATTTCTGGAGAAATGATAGAGGACAAGTAAGAAAGTTTATAATTATAAACATATGATCAATTTTGCTTAGTATTTAGTCATTTATATACTTTACTTTTACAGAAAGTGTTTAAAATAGCCACCACAAGCTCCACACAGACTTCTAACCCCTGATCCGCCATATGTAAGGTGGCAGCCAACACACCCTAGTTATGTCGAATTTCCATGTCGCAAATATATCTGGAATGTACGGTAGCAGTTTATAGGAAGAAATTCAATAGATTCAGGCTAGGAGAATGAGTAGGCCAGAAATTCGGTCCTCCAATTTCTATTCATTTATTTTGGAATCGATCAAATAGAACCACTATAGTGCCAGACGAAAAATGAAATGGCGTCCCATCTTGCGTGAACCATATACAAAGTACTAAGTTCAGAGGAACTTATTCGAACATATCGTTTAACTGGTCCGCTAAAAAATCACAGACCATCTCCTGTAAATATTTCAGATAAAATAAAAGCACCCATTAATCATTTCATCCCATACATTAATGCTAAACTGTTGATAGTGTCTAGTTCCAACAGTTTAGGGATTTTTGTCATCTCTAAACGAATATTGTGAAAGCTTTGCACATTATTCCATGACCAATGTGGTAGATAACAATCGTGGTTTGTTTATCATTACACAAAATAACTACAACTAAATAAACTAAGAGAGATTAATGATATGTGCTCTATTAACTACCCACAGGTTTTGTCACATATTTAGAATGTTCTGTTCTGCGTTATATGATGGAAAGTGGTTAATGCATTCTCACAACACGTGTTATTTAATTATTTTTGTATACTCTGCTTTTGATCAGTAGCCAATTACCTTAATAATGCACGACAGGAAAATAGTCAAACATTTAAGTAGATAGCGTACCCAAAACCACAAAAAGAAAATGTAAAAATAACATGCAAACATCAAGAAATTTATCACAAAAATTGGGGAGAGAGAGAGAGTTCTGTACGTTCACAAACTTGGCGGAACATGTTAAAAAAGAAAACAATATACTCACCGTTGGCATTATATCCTGCTGTGAGCTTTTTGTCGTTTTTTTTTTTAATTGCAAGGGAAGAATGAGTTTTTAATTTGAAAGACCAAAATATTAATTTATGCTAAGCTCCAATGGTTTGTCCGTTTCTGAAGTGCTTATCCAAAAGGTCTGCAAAGGTCGCCTATTGATTTTAAAACACTTTGAAATCAGATAGAGCCAAATCTGGGGAGTAGAGGGGATGGTTTAACAATTAAGTACTTGGAAAAGAATGGTATGAATGCAACAAACATTTATAAAGTTGCGACAGGCGCTCTGAACTATTTCCAAGTGGACCACGGAATTTAAACGCAGCCACGAAATCTTGGAAGATGACCCAAGCAGCGGACAACCAAAGTCAATCACATCAGAAATTATCGACATGCTTCTGAAGAATCCATGGAAGTTGTCCGAAAATGCTGAAACTCTGGGTATTTCAGGGAAATGAGTATTTCATATTTTGAGGAAAGAATTGTGCTTGTAAAAATTATCGGAAACACGTAGGCCACGGATGCTGACTCAAGATCAAAATCGATTTAGAGTACAACTGTTTCAGTAAATTTTCAGAGTGATTCCGTCCATTTGTGACAATGGTGAAACATGAGTGCACTGCTACACAAAACAGCTGTCTAAACAATGAAAACAGCACGACTCTCCACTGCCAAAGAAGGACAAGTGTGAACGAGAAGAGCATGGCGTTAGTGTTCTAGGTTGCCAAGGGTGAACTGCTAATCGATTATCTAATGTACTCTACTGAAACATTTGTCGTCACTAGGATTATTATGCTAGTCTTTTAAATATATCCAAGACGCGAGAAAAGGCAGGGATTGTCAACAAAGAAAGTCCTCTTGTATAAAAAGAATGCTCGCCCTGTTTGGGCACACATATATCGTTGCTTTGGCGATAAACACTGAATTGGGGTACGATTTGCTGCCACATCTGCCTTATTTCCCTGACTTGGAACCATCGAATTTGTTCATTCCTTGATGGAAACAATGTATCGTCCGACGAAGAGCTTAAATCATCAGATGAGGTGTATTTTGCACGTTTAGGATAAAAACTTTGGAGCAATGTTGGACAAAGTGCATTAGTGACAAGGGGGACATGTTCAAATATAACAATCATTTCAAAAAGCTGTTGCCCTTTTGTGCTTAATTCCGAGAAATTTTCAAAGGACCTCGTAGCTAATTAACAATTAAGTACTATTGCTGTTGTAAATATTTGACTGGGATACTCATCATGCACTTCCGGGAGGCTGTTTTTAAATGTGAGAAGGGGTTGCTGCAAGAGAAGTCAATGTATGCAGATTTTGAGATAAAGTAAGGACGACATAATTAACAAGTTCGTGACTATGATCAAACACTCTATAATGAGGACATTGTGTTTACTGCTAGGTGCGTTCCTTGCAACCCAACGTTCCTTTAAAAAAGGAAGAATGAAAGGCAATAATTTATGCAATACACCCATGGGTTGTAGGTAACGGGGGTAGGCGTTGCTGTCGGGACGAGCAGGTAACAAAAAACAGATGGGGAGGAGGGTAGTTTGATCAATGACCCCATTGAACCCATGTGTCAACGGGCCACCCTTGCGCGTGTCTATTAAAACCTGGCCCGTGTCGACCCAGTCACACCTTCCAAGTGTCCCGTAAAGGGAAAGGTGGAACTCGCAGAGTCTGTTGACCCTCGCGCGCACCTCTTTTTTATATTCTAGTTAAGGGGAATGAAGGCAGACGTTGGGACGTGCCTTTTCTGTGCAATAGAATCCGGGCCAAAGGTCACACCTGCTCTTTGTCAACTACAAAGTGAAAACTGTGGGCAACAAGAACATCCTCCTTTCATAAGCATGCTAGTTACACAATGCCACATAAGGTGGTACAGCGACATATCCTTAACAAAAGCCACTCTGTGCACATTATGATGACGGTGTCTTGAGACCGCCTCTTCTTCCTTACTCTCAGTCAGGCATATTCAACCGGAACGATTTTAGAATCTTCGTTAAATGTAAAAGTGCTATCAACAGAGCCTCTATTTTTTGCTATTAACGATAGACGCAAAATATACAGAGGGTGCCAAAAATGTATACACAATTCAATGGAAAATAAAATGTGTTAACATAACAAAACTAAATTAATACAAACAGAAAATAATGAGCACTAATCATCTTAGACTTTTGCACTTACAACATATGCTCAAAATGACCATCGTTGGCGCCGATACACTTCTGAGTACGTTGAAATACTGATAGAGCAACGTTTGCGAAAGTATCCTCAGCAATTGCAGCACATGCCGTTTCAATTTCTTCCCGAAGTGCTGCCAATGTAGCTGGTTTTCTACGGTATACAACATCCTTAAGAGTTCCCCATAGGTAGAAGTCCAACGGAGTTATATGCTGAGAACGCGGTGGAAACTCAAGCGGATCTCTTCGTTCTATCCAATGTCTTGAAAGAGGGCCTCATCCTCTTGCACCATGTTCCGAAACCACTCACAGTACTGCACTCTCCAATCAGGGTCATCTTCATTTAATGCATGCAAAAGTCTTGGGATGAAAACTTTCAACTATGCTGTTTTAATAATACGACGTACGCTGGTTCTGCTAATCCCAGTCTCACGTGCACATTGCTTTGTAGATTTCTGCGGTGAGTGCTCAAAACGTTCCAAAACCATAGCCGAGGACACGGGGCTTGTTGCTATGCGAGGTTTACCAGATCTGCTCTAATGAACATACGAGTACTACGAGTCTCAAATTTGTCTCGAATGCGTGCAATTGTTACTCACGTTGGCGTACACACGTCTCCATTGCCTTTGAACTTCAACAACATTCTCGGTTTTGCAATACTACTTCAAAATTGCTTTCCGCTGTTGAAACGATAATATTGATTCTCTCTCTCTCTCTCTCTCTCTCTCTGCTTTGATGTAATGTGAGTCACATGTGTTTACAGAACATCATACTACACATTACTGTTGTTTTTCGGTCCAACTTTGAAATATATTTAATAGATATCTACTGTGAAAGTGTGTAAACATTTTTTGACACCCTCGGTATTTTACAGTTCTGACTAGAATTATTTGCATGTTTCATAATAAGCAATTGGATTTATAAAAAGTAAATTATATTCTGATATACTTTAAAAGCATTGAACTTTTTGCTTTTGTTAAGTGGACGTAAGTTTGTGCATTTTATCGTTGTCGTTCTGGAAATTTCCTTACATTTCAATACAACAGGAAGTTTTAACAATACTTAAAAACTTATTCTATTCAAAAGCTCAGAGGCTTTAGCTTGTAGATATAATAACTCGTTTGTAGTGAGAATATGGGCCATAAAGCGAAACACGAGTAAGGAAGTCATCTCATGGTGCAGATGGTCGTAGCTACAACCTTTATTTGGGTGAAAATAATATTAGGATGGGGCAAACAGACACTGTTGCGCTTTATTTAAAAATCGCGGTTAAATAAAGGAAATTAAAACTTTTAATTTTAAATAGTTATCTTCTGCTTGAACATTATACTATGAGTAAATAATAGTACAAAATCACAATTAACCAAAAATTGCTGCATAAAAATTAATATCCACAAGAATAATGTAAGGTTAAACTGTCCAGTTGCTGCCAGTGGTTGGGGCAAAGTGATAGTACGAGGGGCGTTCTAGAAATTCTCGGCCTGACCAAACACAAGATTTAAGATACTTTTTTTTTTTCAACTTTGTAATGTGAACCAACTCGCGTACTTTCAATCGGGATCATTAAGTTGCGAATTTTTGTTACAATCTTATCGCTCGTAGCAGTTTGAGACGCCCTGAGCGTTCATAATGTTGAATGATGTATGATCACGCTTCAGCACACCTTTTTTTAACCGTCAAAAAAGAAGAACAAGAATCCTTTAATGCGAAATCCAACTCCATTTATATTTTTCTTGAGGTTAAACCCTTGGAAACGAAGTAATTTATCACAGGTCGCATTTCAGTTGTATCCATTTTGTAACACTACTTTGTTTCCATGATAGTCTCAAACAAGTGACTACACTCACGCGTATGAAATTTCGCATCGAGTCATCTAAAGGTTGATACTTAACTTAACTATCACAGTAATTTGGCCATCTTCATGACCTCTCCGAGTCAGCTGAAAACTTTTAGAATACCGCTCGTTAAGAGTGGAGCAAACCGCACTACAGTGTATGTAAATTTCTTCATTGCTGCTTCAACACAATGTACGTGGCACCAAACGCTCTTTTGAGGCAAGGTACTCAGTTTTAATCATCATTTTTAAAGCAGTACAATGAGAATGACTGGTCCAGGTGACTTCACACTAATAAAATGCTCCAGGAACTTGTCAAACTGCTCCCATTGGGGTGCATAAAGAAAGGCCTGTTGCAGAAACACGTGCCACGACGCAATCTGGAATTTTTTGTAATTACTATGGGCCTCAACATTTTTCCATCCTCGCTTAATTTATAAATAGGTTGCAAACCTGCCTCGTCCCAAATGAAAATGCTAATCGGTTGATACTAATCAAGTAGCTTTGAAACATTCTAATATAAAACGACAATTATTTACCCAGCCATTTTTTTTTTTCGCGCGTATGAAATTCCTTCTGCCCTTCTGCCACTCCCATGCTCAGCGTTTCATGACGGCTAAGAAATCCCCATCAGTTCTTTACCAGCTGTTTGGGCCTTGATGCTATGTGGATGTTTCATGTCATTCACCAAAGTATAAACTGTAGATGTCTTTAAGAGCTAGCCCTATTCAATTTCATCGAGTTTTAAAAGATACCTCATTTAGGCATGTGAGGACCAGAACTAACTCTCCGTCTCAAGATATGCTCTTGGGACAGAAAATGCAGTGGCGTCTCATTTACCTTCATCGCTTTGATAACTAAACGCTTGTTTTTTCTTTCATCTATGAACAGCGATCGCTGTTTTTTCTCAATTTCTTACCATAAAAAATTACGAGAGACAATACATTGAATACACCTACAGAAATATCGGAAAGATTAATGAAATATATTTTCCCGGACATTTATATTCAATTTGTTCATATAAATTTAAGAAATGTGCATTAAATATTACAATTCATATTTGTTCTTTTGTCCCCTAATTATATTCGTTCACCCCCATTTACAATGTCTAGATTTTATTTACAAAAATCACCATAGATGGCAACAGGAAGTGAACCTCGACGATGGCCAAACGAGCAAGCCATGTGGTGAGTTATTCCCAAAACACAGCTTCAAGGAAACAACTTTTAACTGATGCTAACGTTATTTTCTAAACAGAAAGGAGCAAACGTTTTAACCTGTTATACTCAAATGCGTGGATGGACGCTGTAACTTTAATATAAATATTGATCGCAAATAATCTACAGTATACTTTGATGTACTACAATGCAGAAAGTGGGATTGCCAACATAAAATGTAAAACATCCCTAAATGTCTAAAGAGATTACATGTGAGTAAACGTTACGTGAAATATGTGGAAGAATATAAGGAAAGAAAGAAACCATGAAAGAGACAGTTGGATATTGAAAGCTTGTTTGAAAATTAGAAGAAAGTTAAAACATCGTGGATACTACATTAATACTGTTAATGATAAGTTGATAATTTTACTGTTTTAAAATTCACGTTTGAGATATTAAACTAACAAGATAAGTAATATTCATATCAGCGTATATTATAACTGTTGACATGCAAATAAATAATTAATATCAAGTTACTCTGAAAATTAATTTAAATTTTATTTGCTTACCTCAAGCTAGCAATGTCAAATCAAGATCAAACCTTTTTTCTCTCTATAATTTAACAATTTCTGAAAAGAGATATTCAATGATGACTGAAAACATGGCAAGGTAATATTGCAATAAGGTGGCAGAAGTAATTGAAAATAATAATAGCAAACATAACATTAATTCTATACATTTGCATGTCCTTAAAATGACTAACAACTGACATGTTGTGTTAACTATAAAATTAGCTGGGTATCAATAATAATAATAATAATAATAATAATAATAATATAAATTGCATATGTACAGGTATATTTAATATTGATGTAATATGCTAATTATGGAGAATAAGTAATCACCTTTAATTTTGTACAACACTGGTTGTCATTTATTGCCAGCATTTTATACCGTCAATATATATAAACTTACAGGGTTTAGGCTTATGGTCTGTTCCGAATCCTGATAGAGAACCATTTGAGTTTAGTTACATTTAGCACCTGTAGGTGTTAAAAGAATAGTTGGTTAGCTTCAAGTGTCATCTAGTGGGATGCTAAGGTATTACCTGGACGTTAAAGGACAGGTAATTTTATCCTGGGACCTCTTTTTTCAGATATTAAAAACCACTGATTACTATTGATGAATTTAATGGTAACATTATCCAAATATTTATGTACACTTTCTTCCATAATCCACCCAATGAGAAACTTTGAACAACGAATGTTTCAGAATGATTACAAAATAATTCTTTTACAGTTCTAATTTATATAGAGGTATTACGGGCTGTCAAAAATGCTGTGTATAATACAAGTGTAAAAAACTATTTTATTATGTGAGTAGAATGCTTTTAATACTCTTATCGTAAACACTTTTTGTATCGGACATTCTGTACATCTAATTTTTGTATTAGCTTTCAATACCCTAAGGTTTCTGGGCTTTTAATAAAGTCCTTGGATTTTAAATAACTTAGATAGGAATATAAAATCAATAAGACAAAATGCTTAGTTACATTAATTTTAGGTAACCCATATACAATCTTATGTATACAACACAAACTTCCATCGACGACTGTCACTTAGACAGTTTTTGTTCTGCGTCACGGTGCCCAGTTACTTTCTAAGCCTAATGTTTATGCATGGGACGTAATTTGGATTCGGTAGCTGAGAGTAATTGGCTTCAAAGGTACCGGTTTTCTCATTCTGAGATGCAAAAGCGTTTCTCCACCCGGATATACTTTAATTTTACGAGAAACTCTATGCTTCATTTCGATTCAGTTGAAAATGTGCAATCTTTTTTCTGAAAATGTGCAATCTTTTTTCCGCTGAAGTGAGGTCAACTATATTTATTGACTTAAGAGTTACAGATCTCTAAGGCTTGTTGCAGTTTCTGATGGATAGAGTGAAACACAATATGGGTTTCAAGTTAATGTGATTTGCATTACTAACACCGCCCATCGCCTATTATGAAGGTACAGTGTAACATAAAACCAAATATCAAAATGCACCCATTCCCTGAGGCGCAATTTACAGCATTATTATTATTATTATTATTATTATTATTATTATTATTATTATTATTTAAGGATGTTCTTTACTCCCTTCTTCTTATTGGTGCTATATCCCGGAATATACCATGGCCTGCCGCAGCGACTTATGCTTCCTTTACCCCTGTCTCACGACTTCGTTGACCGACATCCCGCTGGTCGCCTATTACGCGACTCCTAGATCAAAGAACGCCACCTCTCCATCAGGCAGCTTCTTAATTGTCCTGGGTGAGCTCCGTTCCAGACCTCCCTAACTTAGAAAAATTCTTAAGCAAATTCCGGGAATCTAACCCTCAGCAACGCTAACCACTAGACCAAGGAGGCGGCCACGCTCTTTAACATCTTTGGTCATTAGCGTTCTATTCAATTCAGGGCCTGAAATGGCCGATAAATTTTGCTCAGAGGCCTCTTCTTTCAGGCTTGAGATTCTTTTACATAGCGCAAATCTATGACACGGGATCCACGTATTTACTTCCTTTCCGTGGGAAACCACACTTAAGATTTTTATGTCCCTTAAAAACCCATCACAATGGCCGGGTTTGGACTCATGACCTCGGATCTACGAGGCAAATTAAGTTACCACTAGACCGCCAGGCTGAAATGAAATGATAATCTGGGAATGGATTTTTTTCTTCTCTAACGAAAGAAGGATTCTACGCCTAAGTTTAAGGTACCTACGTGGCATTTTCCATTTATGAGGAAAATCTGGAAAAAACCTCAAGTCAGGGAGGACGATCCTGGTGAGAATTGAACCCCAGACCTCCCGCTCACAAGTCCGTGCCTTAATGACTTCGAATGGCGGTTAAAAAACTAAAGCCTGCCAATGCAAACTTTCATATAAGGAGTTAGGGATGTATGGTGGCCATGGATATACTTTTCAACATCTTCTATGACAAAAGCAGATGGTCATTGGAACTACAATTTGCTTGAGAGATCTAAGCGCGTAATTTAGGGCATATGCATATATTTTTAGTAGGCGACAGATAGCCTGCTTCTAGCTGCGACGAAGGCCGCGCTCTCACGGATGAACGTCCGTTTGAAAGCGTTGTAAATGCCACAAGGATAACAGATTGTACAATACTTTACTTGATAAACCCGAACTTAAATTGGGAAATGGAGTGTTTATAATGAACATACTATGTGATTAGTATTCTTGATAGTTACTTGAATCCTTTGCGGAAATGTAATTCAGATGAATGACTTTTTCATCTAAGGAATAAGATTTGGATTGTTCAGGTGTTGTTTTTACGTACTGTGTCTATTGTTGCACTCCATGTATTTTATACAGAACCTTTGACCTATATCAGTTAAATGAAGTGTTACTCAGAACTCTTATGAGTAAAGTGCCTGTACACATTCTCCCTCGTTAATATTAAGGTTAGGTTTCCTTTTTAAAATATCCGGGATACTTAAACCTGACCTAGGTGTTGTTTTTAAGAAGAAGAAGAAGAGCATGACTCATAGTATTACGTAACTGATGAGCTCACTGTAGTCTGTCGTGACTTCTCTGTATCTTCCGTTCGGGCGTTCACATTGTAAGTTTCTTATGTCAACTATAAGTGATTATGTTATGGCGTAACTAATTACAAAGCATCTTTCATATAAAATTGCTGATAATCATCGAGCGAAATTTCGAAAAACAATGAACTCTGCATGTAAACCTGCAGTTGGGGTGAACGTTTTCGCCATAGAAATAGAGAAAAAGAAATTAGCAAGCTATAATCATGTCCTTTATCCACTTGGATAACTCTAAATGGTTGTCCTGGTATCTATAACCAGTCAACCGCAGTTATGTTCAATTTGTTTCTTTGTCGGCTTCCTCTTTAGCAGGTCATTTCCACTATAAAGGAAGAGAATAACCGACTAAAAACAGTGGACCAACAATAAAGGCCAATTGTAGGTTGTCAACTAAAGGCACAAAAATATTTTCAAGCTAAAGCAGGTGCTTTTATGTTCAGTATGACAGGCCCATTAATACGAGTCAGATAGAAATGCCTAAAACAAAACAGAAAGCTTGATATATATTGAAGACACTGAATAAAAATAAAATACCTAAGTTACATTGTAGGTAATTTATCAAAATTGTCTATGGAACCAAACACATTTTAATGAAAATAGTAGAGGGCTCTTCAAAAAAAAAAAATATTTTTACAGTAGAAAGGTACTATGTAGCAGTACTAGAATGAACTGCTCAGCTTCCGGATTTAAACCCGATCGAGCATCTGTGTGAAAGACTTTTAGGGGACACTGAAAACATCGATATAAGCAAATGTGAATGTATCACTCCGCGGCGCATGGCTCCGATTGATTAAATAGTACTATTAGTGCTATAAACAGCTGATGCAATGTTTTAACTGTTAGCTCTGATTACTATTCATAAACTTCTTTAAAAAATTCGAATGTCACCACTTTTCAACAACTTCCCTTGACAATGTTTTACAATAGCAGCACGACCAGTGCTTCATGGCGCCTCTTTGCATTGAAGCTGATGTTACTTTCTTTACAGGGAGCAACATGTGCAAAAATTACTAACACGTAAAGTGCATAATAAGGTATTTAAAACGAGTGGTATCTCTCAAGATTAATTCAGTATTCACTAAAATAATTTTATCAATGAAAACTAGCCCAGATTACAGTGTACACCGTAATTCCCTTTAGGAACTACTGTGCGTAAAATCAGAGATGTAAGTCTTCCTGGAGTCAATGGGGAAAGAACTGTACTGCATGATTATATAGATGGAAGTAACAGTGAACAGGAAATAGGTAAGCTATTAATATATGTCCATATTCGTTGATTGAAAATCGATACAACACAAATCCTTCACGCATTTCCTCAATGAGAAGATGGTGGAACAGTACTTAAATTACTGATGAGACAAGCGTCACTGGTAAACTTTACATATTCCTGCAAGTGTGTGTTAGACAACAGACCATGGGATGCCTAAGGACAGAAACTTGCAGAGTGAGCTAGTTCCTGTAAGCATTCTTAATCAGCGGGTTTAGACCGCATGCACTTATAATGTTCATTTAAACACTTGCCAATTCCAATTAACTTAAGCCTAAGAGAATTTCTTTATACATTACATTTCCCCACTTCATCGTGGTCAATGCCCAGCTCCATTTTTGTAACCTTGGTTGCCATAGACGAGGGCTGGGATGACGCATGTTTGCAGCGTTACGAATTTGGTGTTAAGGTTAATGTATTTGACCAGAGGTATGCGTTTATAACTTCAGCATTTTCCACAGGCAATTTTTATTTTCATTCAAGGATCCTTTACCTTGTATTCTGTATACTAATTATTTGCCTTAGATATATTTACTGCAAGTTTTGCTCATTTTGTATGAAGCACAATCTATATAATAAATAAGAACAGAAGAGGAACAAGAAAGCATACACCGGTTCACGGAAGAAGTAAAACAATACTTGAAGAAAAGAAAAACGTTTTTTTTTTTGAGATTCAGGAGTACTAAAAAAACAGAACACAAAGATGCACATAAGATAATCAGATATGAAACACGAAAATTAAAAAAATAAGTGTAATACTGTAAAGCATCCCTAAGGGAATAGAAAAGGAGTTCAGAGGAAAGTTTAGAAATAGAAAAGTCGAGATAACGAAACAGTAAAGATTAATACAATTAATGAAGGAATATGGAAACAATATTTTACAAATGAGGAACAAATCCATACAGTACTAGAAAAAGACATGTCAATAACAGAAGAGACATAAGAAGCAATAAAAGAATTGAAAAAAAGGAAAGTGCCAGGAATCGATGAGTTAAGCAATTAATTTTTCAAATATGCAGGCAAAAGACTGCTAGAAATAATAATTAAAATTATTAACTTAATCATAAAATTTATAGTAATTTATAATGAATGGAAACCCAGTATTACAATCCTGATATTTACAAAAGGAAATAAACAAAACCCAGGAAATTACAGAGCGGTTACTTTATTACTATCTGTACAAAAGCTGTTTAGCATGACAATCTATAAAATACTTCAAGAATATATCGAACTAAGGGAGGAAAAACACGTTTTTTTTGTAAAAATAGTAGAACAATAAAAACAAGTTTTATATTGTATAAGAGAGATAGTAGAAAAAAAAAAAAAAACGATTGAACATACAAATCCAGTGTAGCTATGCTTTGTTGGTATTTGAAAAGCATTCAATCGAATGAGACAAAGAGACATAATTTAAATTCTGATAGAGAACAATGTTCCAGAAGTGCTAAAATTACACATAACTGAACGATAGTAGAAAAACGAGAAAATGATAGATGAAATAAAATGTTCTACACGCATTAGACAAGGGGATACACTTAGTACATTATTGAATTTAATAATAATTAAATAAATTAATTTAAATTGTGAATCATTTACCTGGATATTCAATGAGAAACAAACATTTGAATATATTTTGATGGCCAAAATTGAAGATGTTCTTCAAAGTTTGCTTTACCGATTTGTAATAACTACAAACAAATTAATATGACAGTATCAATTAATAAAACTAAATACATGGGCACATCTGAATATCCAGTAAGATCTGGAAATTAATGAACAAATTATTGAACAGGTCTGAATTTATAATATTTAAGGATAAACACAACCGGAATGCAGTAAATAAAGTAACATACCAGGTTTACAAAGCCTCCAGAATAGAGGGATATGGAAGAATTAATATCTTAATATTGAAAGTAATATAAAAATGTATAAACCGTAGTAAGGGCATTGATACAAAAACAGAGAAAAAAATCAGTACAACTGAAATGAATACTTGTATACCATAGTCCGTAAAATTAGACTAAATAGAGTAATAAGTAAACGTAATAGGATGGATGCCAAAATGTAAAAGTGAGAAACAGAGAGTGAAATGCTCAGAAAGAGAACCAAATGAGTTTGAGATTCGTTTCTAACAGGCAAAAGAGATTTAGGGCGACCGAAAATACGACGGAGGGCCGATTACCATCGTCCTCTACCGAATAAACTTCTGCGTGATGGCAAACAGGCCATGTGCCTACACAAAGTAATAAAAGTGCGTCACGCAGAAGTAGCTTAATCTAAGCGAATTCCTCAAACTTTAAACCAGAATATAAAATTCAAATTATGGCCTTATTAATTTATGAAAAGAGTTATGGGTATTAAAATTCTTGCAAGATGATGTTCATAGGTTCAAATGTTGCAATAAAACAAAAACACGCCACTGCTTAAAAACAATTACAATGTACCAAGAAAGTATACACAATCAACAATAAACAAGCCCTTAAATGTTATTGTAGTAAAAACATGTAACGCAAAGGTTTTCTGGAGGTTATTACAGAGCGCTCTTACATAAAAAGACAATTCTTCAACACATAATAGATTAATATTTATTTTGAAACAATATAATGAAAAATAAACGTATGCATACACATATTCCTAATGAACCAATTTTCCTAATTTTCGAAAACTAATTTTTCTTGTTTTATTTAAATGGAATACACGGAGTTTCGTTGCGATAAAACAAACATTAATGCCACTAGAGCGATTTTTAAATTTTGGGCTTCAAGCAAATACCCCCTTCTAATAATCCCATTTCACTGATTTTAAGATTTTTGTTTTTATTTTATTTCAATGGTATATACCCAGTATCCTTTAAAATATTAAATTACAACCATTAAAGAAATTGTTAAATTTCGCTTTAACCCCCAATCGGTTTTGAGCTATACCCCAAGTTCTAATGATTGCCCTGATTTTTCGAAAACTACTTTATCAATTTATTTTAAAGAAATAGATACACCGAGTTTCACTGAGTAAAAAAATAGCGGCTGCTAGACCAAATTTTAAAATTAAAAAAAAAATTGCTTTAGGGTAAACCCCAAACCCATCTGGTTAACGAACTCGACGAATTGTTTGTTAATTGATGATTATATGCCGTGTTTCATTACGAAAAAAACAAAAATTGCGACCGCTAGAGCGTTAACAGTCATATATATATATATATATATATATATATATATATATATATATATATATCCTTCGGAATTAGCTAAAAGGTTGGCACCATGCATTCGCAGCCAAATGCCGGCGATGGTGGGAAGAGGGCAGGGGACCGCATGGGAAATCGGCTGACTTGTGAATGAAAGGTTTTAAATGTGCTTTGTTTAAATATTTTAAGTCATTTTAACTATAAACATTTTGCATTCAAATATCAGTGGTCGAATGACTGGTAGTCAATATATGCACATAGTAGTTTCAACATTTGGGTACGATAATTTGTCTTGTATTAAACATTCAGAGCACGTACACCGGCATCGAAAAGCTGGTTTTGCTCCTGTGAACGATCAACTTGGTAGGTGCAACGATCTGGCATACCTGAATGAGTACAACGGTTGTGAATTTGTACACTTGCACTATTAATCATCATTAACGGTATAGCGGCTACGAATGCATAGCTACACTGTGTGGCAACGGAGAAAATTAAAAAAAAGTTTTAAAATGAGAAACTTAGAGCAGTGAACTCTTTAGCTATTTCATTGTGACAAGAATAAATTGTACTCCCAGATAGCAGAAAAAGTGAGCTAATAGTCTGCCGTAAATAAAGGGATTGAGTCTGTCAGCACATCTTCGGGTTTTCTTTCACTGGCGCCGTCCTCAGAACACATTTCTCTTCCTCGCTTCTAAATGTGTTATCACCATCATATTCCTCATTCTTCTTCGCTGTATGAACATTAAAAGTGCATAAAGGAACTCGCCAGTTTAAACCAAGCTTATTCTCAATTAATTTTTTAAATATTCTTGTAATTTCTCGCTACACTTGCGAATTTTTGTTGTTACAGAAGATCCTCGAGCATGATTAAGCGTTTGCTACACAGCTGCTTTCCACTCGCTTTCAACAGGTGTATGGTCCAATGATTTCGTTTGCTAAAACTTGTCTGTTCTGGTTGTCATGTTTCGAGAAAGACGAAAGTAACCGTGGTCGAGGTTTTGGGTTTAGAAAGCAAGTATGGTCACCACTACACCACCAGAACCGATACCTGTACTACACTCCCATCATTACTGGATTACATTGAACGATGGAGGTTTGCGCCCCAGACATATTAAATTTCTATAACTATTGCTTGAGTTGTTATGTTGGGGGGGGGGAGGGGAGTCTGTAGGTACACCAATGTGGATGAACAAAAATATTATTGTTTTTTTTAATTATTTTACAACATTTCAATATTACTTTTTACTAAACAGTGTTTTGGTAAACTAACGCAGTATTTCAAAACATAGGAAGTATATAATGTTTTATGTAAAGGCATATTTTATTTTGCAATTCTAGACATTAATCAAAGGATCATCCACAAGTATGCTACCATGAAAACTTAAAAATAATGATTTTTTTCTGTGATATTCTTATTGATTTCTCCCCCTGTTGTGTTTGTTCGGCAACATTATATATGAATATTAATTATAATTATTAAGCTTTTGGAAACTTACAATCTATTTATTAGTAGCAGTAATAAAGTTGTGTCCTCAGACTTCTGAATGAACCCACTTGCCATAATTATGTTAAGATCCTAAGAAATGAATACAAAGCGTAACACAATGCATTTATTTGGCTTATGTTAATGTAGAGATGTTATCCGGTGCGGTACAACAATGTTGGTCATGGTGTTGCTGTAGGGAGCCGCGCATTGTCATGCAGGAGGCACACTCCTGTCGATCACTTCCTCTTTGGCCGTTGATGAACCCTGCTTAGACAGTGTAAGGGTCTTGCAGTACACCTTACTGTTGACAATCGTCCCTTGAAGCCAGTCCATTAGCAGTATGCCTGAAGTGCTCCAAGCGACGGCGATCATCTGCTTGTCCGCAGATGGAACAGCAAAACTTTCTTGGGCCTATATAATTGTATGGGTTGGACTCAGATGTGATGTGTTGTATTTGCGCGGTAGAGTTCATCGTAGGCTGTGCGCCTAGCTTCTGTATTCATGTTCCTGGGAGATAGTAATGATGACGGATGACCAGATTCCCTTCCGCTGGCAAAATATTGACCCGGTTGTGAACGACCTTCTGTACAGGAGCTTTTTGACTACATACAGCAGATAAACGTTTATGAATATCTGCTGTTTTACGCCTTTCTTCCACAAAAACCATGCAATCCATCTTTGTCCACGTCTTTCTCTATTTGACAACAAACTAACACTGTCCTTTCGCTACACACTGCTTACAATTGGCATGATGCGTCTGTATGGCGTGCTAGTATCGGTTCATCGCCCTGCGAATGGATGTACCGATACATTGCGCCGTATTCGTAAAACACTTCTTTTGTAAATCATTTCCGAACGCCCTTCGTATTTTTTAAATCCATTTCAATTTTGAATGATTTGCGGGTATCCTTTTAAAAAGTTAATTTCTGTTGTTTATTGTTGACTATTATATGTATTTTAGTTTTTTTTATATCTTCAAGTTCCCGCGATGTTGTCTGACAACCAGTACTCATTATTGCAAGCAGACTTCCTGCCATTGGCGAACCTATTCACACAGTTATATGTAGAGGGTCTTCTGTGCCACAAACCGCAGTTAAAAGTTTATGAATTTCTGTAGTTTTGACGCCTGCTATAGTTTCACATCATTTAACATGTTACCCATTGATTATCATTTAATTCTACGAAACCGATCAACTACACCATGCTTTTTTTTTAAAATTAATCCCCGATTGTTGTAATTACTAATAACTTTCCTAACCTTAAATAGAAAGTAACTATATTCATACCCTAAAACCAGTTGGTCATCTACAAATATTGATTTGTAAAGTAGTTTTTTGTCTCCAAATAGCGTACCTCTTTCATTATATTGTTTCCTCCCAACTTTCAAAATATTTGCAACTATATTTTAAACCTAATATAAGAAAAGGGTAATATTTAATATAGTTTGTAATAATGTAATTATATAACGAGAAAATGAACCTCTATAAAATGATGAATATTATTTTTTTATTCGAGTATTTTAAATTTCAAAAGATGATTCTATACTGGCATATTGTATTCATCTTATTACCAATAGAAAGAGCAAATAAAATTTTCTTTTTAAATGCACAGTTATTACAGCTTTTCTTTAACTTTCCTGCATAAATAACGTTTCTCAGTAACTTTCTTTTCTTTTCCCATTTTCATTATATTTTGATCTTGAGTTTAGTTTCCTTTTCGGTGTTCTTCTGTTTAAATGACCTCTCTGCTTTGTGGCGCTATACTTTCTTATATTTCTCTTTCCTGAGAGACGGTTTAGTATTCTCGTCAAGTGTACGTTTTCCGGATAATGAAGCTTGACAGAAGTGCTTATAATACAGTTTATGTTTCCTTGCATAAGAAGGGGTTTGAAATGTATCTGCACATTACTTGTGAAGCGACGGAGAGTACCAGAGTCTTCAACGTAAGTGATTTCTGTTCTCAGAGACATTTTCTTCTTATTTTGATTTGAAGTGTGTCTTAACATTTTTAAAGCTATTATTAATGTCTTATGGCGAATGCCTTCGCCCGATATAAATACGCCTATGGGGAAAAGTTGGAACAATCGCCCATTTTCACCGTATCATGCACGTTTTGAAGTTGTCCACTATAATACTTTTTATATCTATTTACAATGTTTCTTTTTATTGACAATGCCATAGTATAAAAGTGTACAATAAGTTTAAAAAATGTACACTTTGGCTACATAGTTGTATCTCTACTTTAGCTCCAGTTATTCTTGTTTTAATATTTGGAGTTGCGGTTAGGTTGGAGCCATCTCGAGGTTAGATCTGTGAATAATGGAAACTGAGAAGTGCCAGTAGCGTAGCGTGTGTAGGAGCCGGAATTCCTGATCTAAATGTACGAGGATAGGTCCATAAGTTTTCGGTTTCGCCGATAAGGATTATTGCCTATACAAAACCCAAATCTGGTGTCATACCTTATCTGTTAAGCAAATAATTGCGGCTGTAACTTCCGCTTCGCTGTGTTCATTTGTTCAGATAGAGTTGCAAAAAGAAGGCTATGTGTAGAAGATTGCGACATGTTAAAAATGGAGTATTCGGCTGTTATTAAGTTCTTCACAAAAGAAGGACTTACACCAAATAAAATTAAAAAGCGGTTGGACGGTGTATATGGGGAAGCATCCCCCTCACATTCTATCGTAAAAGAAGGGATCAAACCTTTTTCGAATGGGTCGAAAAAGCACTGAAGATGAAGAGCGTGCAGGTCGGCTCATTCCTGAAAACATTGCTCTTGTACAAGGAGAAATTATGGAAGACCGGCGGCTCAAAGTTTCTGAAATAGCAGCAAGGTTAGGCCTTTCTAAAACAACAGTCCTTCGAATTATTCAAGAACATTTAAACATGAATAAGGTTAGTGCAAGATGGGTGCCTAGGCTTCTTTCCTCATTCCAAAAGCAGCAAAAAGTCATCTGTTGTCAGACCTTTTTCGAGAGGGAAGTTTTGCAAACCAATGTTACAGGAAATGAAACTATGGTCCTCTACTATGATCCCTTGTCCAAAAGAGAATCAGTGGAGTGGCGTAAACCCGGCGAAGCACCGCCTCTAAAGGCCAAGGTCACTCGGTCAACCAAGAAAATCACACAATCTTTTGGGACTGTGAAAGAATACTCTCCATTGACTTCAAGGAGAGGAACACCACAGTAAATGCGGAGTACTATGCTGTTCTACTGCACAGACTACGTGCTTCCATTAAAGAGAAAAGGCCAGGAAAGCTGAGTGGTAGTATGCGTCTGCTTCACGACAACGCGCCTGCTTGTGCTCACAGCTCTTGTTGCAAAGGAAGCTGTGAAGAAATGTGGCTTCAAGGAAATCGACCATCTATCTTTCAACCCAGATCTAGCTCCCAGTGACTATTCCCTTTTCTCAAAACTTAACAAGGACCTTCGAGGAAGGAAATTTAAGTGTGACGAAGGAGAAGCGATAGATGCTGTTTATGCCCATTTTGCAGACAAGATTTCTGACTATTTTTTTGGAGGGGGGATTGAAATGTTAATTCAAAGACGTGAAAAGTGTATTCCTATAAATGGTAATAAGTGAAATATGGTTTTTGTCTTTATCATATCTAGAAAATGATTATGCCGGAAACTTTTGAACCTACACTTGTATCTCTACACAAAGATGACTGAATAGCAAGGGGTGCGGTGGTTGTTATGAAACACACATATGTCGTAAGCAGGGCCAGTCGATATATGCTCTGAACTGATGTCAGAAAGTGCCATACTGTAATTGAATATGCGCAATGCACATGTTAACGAAATAAAATGTAGCGGTTGGCTATCGGCGACCTAAGCGAATTCTCTCTTCCTCCGCCACTCCAAGAAAGGTGAGCAAGCTTGGCCCATCTGAAACCATTGAGGTAGAAGAACAGGCGGTTTATATAAAACAATAAGAGCGATATGTGAACAACTACAATTATATCCGGGAAATTTTTTCCCCTTCTGTTACTTATGCATATTAAATTGGGCGCATTTCTTGTTGTTTTTTTCCTAGATTCCAGAGTGCTTAGATCTTCACTATGCTTGGTTTTATTATGAAACGTTTATAATAACGTAGGAAGTTATTACAGTATTTAAAAGGCAAATATTAACATTACTGATTTATTTCTTTTATATACAGAAGAAAGTTAGGTATTTACGTTAAGTTCTAATAGGCATAATCAAGGTGTTTCACTCACGCTGGAAGCCTGATTTTTCTTTATAACTTTTAAACTATTGGCCATAGCTCGACATTTATCACGGACGAACCTCTATGTACGAAGGTGGTCTGAAAAGTTTCCGACCTCAACATGAAGATGGCAGCACTCGTAAATAAAAGCTTGTGAATTTCGTTGTTCATCTGTTGACAGTTACTCACCAAAGTTTTGGCCATTTTGGACGCTCAGTTGTTATGTAACAGTCGTTTGAGTGAGTTGATGTGAGTGTTTTTATGAAAATGGACAAAATGGAGTATCCAGCTGTCATTAAATATTTGTTTTTGAAAGGCAATACGCCTACGCAAATCAAAGATGAGTTGGATTCTGTGTATGGGGACTCTGCACCATCATTTACCACAGTGAAATTTTGGGCAGCTGAATTTAAACGTGACCGTAAGAGCTTGGGAGACGATGAACGTTCGGGACGTCCAAAACTGCAACTACCGACGAAAACATCACCAAAGTTCACCTAATGGTGCTAGACGACCGCCGAATTAAAGTAAAAGAGATAGCAGAGGCTATGAACATGTCAAAAGAACGTGTTTGTCACATATTAAATCAACATTTAGATATGAGAAAGCTGTCCGCGCGTTGGGTGCCGCGTTTGCTCACGTTAGACCAAAAACGTGTTCGAATGAACATTTCCAACGATCTGTTGGCGCAGTTTAGGCGCAATAAATCCGAGTTCTGGCGCCGATTAATTACTGTAGATGAAACTTGGATGCACTATTATACGCCCGAAACAAAAATACAGTCCAAACAGTGGACTGCAAAGGTGGAACCGGCTCCAAAAAAAGCAAAAACTGTTTTTTCGGCTGGGAAAGTGATGGCGACTGTTTTTTGGGATAGTCATGGAGTTATTTTCGATTATCTTCAAAGAGGAAAAACCATTACAGGAGCATACTACGCATCACTACTTGACAAGCTGAAGGCAGAACTTGCGGAAAAACGGCCACATTTGCAGAAAAAGAAAATCCTGTTTCACCAAGACAATGCATCGTCTCACACCTCAGCGGTTGCAATGGCGAAAATCCACGAATTACGGTTTGAACTGCTTGACCATCCGCCTTATTCACCAGATCTAGCCCCAAGCACTTCTTTTTGTTCCCTCATCTGAAAATTGCGCTCGGAGGACAGAGATTTTCGTGAAATGAAGAGGCAATCACCTTCGTGAACAATTATTTTGCAGGGAAAAACGCCGAGTACTATTTGGGCGGGTTACAGAGACGGGAGCATCCCTGGGAGAAGTGTGTACAGTTACAAGAAGACTATGTTGAAAAAAAAATCTGAAAAATGTCTTGTATCTTTATTAGGTCGGAACTTTTTAGACCACCCTCGTATAGCAAGCAGATATTGACTGACTGTCATTAAAATCAAGGAATACTTGCACACATCTCTCCATGTTACGGAAGGCATTCACCAACACCACAACCTCACAGCCTCAAATTCAAGCCCAGTTTTCTTGTGGTTCCACACAGTCCGTGGTTTCCATTTCAGCAGGCCCCATAGGAAATCTAGTAGGGCATGGCAACATTTGTATCCAAGTCCCTTAGAAATGATAATCATGCTGAAAACATCCATTACGAAATATATGGTCGCTGATCTGATTCACAAGCTCGTGGAAGATTTCTATGCAGACTATGGCATAAGCTTTTTAAGGAAGAAGATAGATCTTAAAATGCGATGCCGCTACACAGCACATACTCCTTAGCCCATATAATATCTAAATTGACAGGTCCACTTAGGTGGAGACATGCCATTTCGGAGAACCACATGTGAATTTCCTCTGTTCGTCGTTTCAATATTTGAACAGCATAACAAGCTCAACTCGTTGACTAGGGCTTGTAAAACCACCAATTTCTGCAACAGTTTATTAAATGACTTTTTGGGGGAGGTCTATAATTTATTTTTCACTTCCTGCACTGCCGCCTCAAGTAGATTCGAGCGTTTCCTTTATGGACATCCAAGAATATTTCACTTGGTTTTCAGTTGCTTCACCAGATACTGAATGGAGAGCTCTGTCCGCGGTTTCCAAACTACAAACTCCAGAATACGTTGTCTTTGATACTCTTTATTAAAGCAGTTTTTCAGCCCATACGGATAGTAAACGTGTTCTGTTTGCTGTATCTGTTCATAATGTACTGTATGTAACAAGAAAGCATTTACTGTCGAAGATCCCATAACAGCACACAGCAGAGGAAAAACAAAATAGCACTATCACCATGTTTCTCCACGCATGCTTTTCATACACTAACGTATGTCTGTGTGAAAGATCTATTAATTATGTCCGTTATCTTGAAAGTTATAAGAGGAAATCAGGGACTGAAGGCGAATGAAACACCAATATCTTGTTCCACATGATTTCATTATGCACAAAACTGCTTTTAAAGAAAGGTGGTATGCTGATGAAAGCGTGCTGAAAAAGTGTTTAAATAAAACAGGAAGTTAGTGAAGTTATCACAATTGTTCAAAATAACTGGAAATTTTCCTTTATCCATTAAATCAATTCAGACATTGCGGGCTCTTCCGAGCATCCTGTCGAGGTAAGGAGTCCCGAAATGAATAAAAATATCCACAGCATGATGCTGAGTGATTAAAGACTAGAGGTGTGGAAGACTATTAATGCTATAAGTGTTTGTGGAGATAGGATGCATTATATTTTGCAGTCACTTGCAAATGAAGCCAAGGTGGGTACCAGTTTAGAAAATGAATGTAAAGCAGGAAATGCTGTCCCAAAATTTCCTATTTTAAGTATAATTACTTCTGACAAATGCTATAATAATAATTGTACCTTATTTCAGGTAATCAAGGGTATTAATATTATAATTAAAAGGAGGACCCCAATATTATATGTATTAATGTATGCATGTATAGATATGTCTTGTTACTAGTAAGCAATATTCAAGTTATCTTTCTATAATACCAATGATTGACAATGCCTATGTGACTGTTATGTTTTGTAAAAGGAATGGGGCATGCTGTCCTCTTCGAAAGCCATTAGCTAGCTGAGAGAAAAAGGCCTTTCGGTTAAGCTTTACCCATTGCCAAACCCTCACGGACACACCTGTTCTGCGCCAGGGGTAAAACACTGCAAATAGCTAGGGTTCAATTGGAAACGGTACTTGCCCTTTTTTAAAAGGATTTACCGCGGGCAGAGACACGCGTTTTCGTAGAAACCAAAAATCTTATCTATAACTAAAAGGGGAAAAACATGTTACTTTAGAAATCAAACATGTAAGGAAAGTGCCAAAATTTATGACAGGTCGTTCTTGGCAAACTCAAGCGTGGGAAGATATTGTAGATCAGAAGGGGGAAACCAATTTTAGCCAATGGGCATCGAATAAAAATCAACGAATGAGCACAACATAACTACGTAATAAATATTTTAAGATAGCCAATGGCGAACATATAACTAAGGAATAGAATAAGAATCAAGAGAATTTAATTTAGCGAGAGGCGTGGCGATGTTATAGAAAACTGGAATACAGGATCAGAAGTTGGTCATTTGGTCATTTGGAAAGCATTCATTCAAAAGTAATTTTCTAAAGCAGCCGAGGCCAGTCTAAGTCATTTCTAGTTCAGTCGAGGGCAGTCTAAGGAATTCTAAGTAATTCTAAAGTCATTCTAAAGCAGTAAGAGTCAGTCAGGCAGAGCGACGTAATAACAATAATAATCACCATCATGTTCAAGTGAATAAATACGCGAGTGAATACCGCGAACTATAATCCGCCCAAGAACAGCATGTTCCAGAACCTTCCAAGTTGTAAAATAAATTAAATGTTCAACCAGTGCTAAAATTCATTATTACAGTGAACAATCTCCCCCCTAATGACATCACGAGATTAAAAACTGTCCAAAATTTACCCTGAAAACCCATCCATTTACATAGCATTGGAACCACAACAATTACCGTTCCAAAATCGTCGACCTAACTTTGGGGCGATATTCATGCTACAAACGAGATGACACTTTCGCGCAGAATTTAGAAACCAAATGAATTTCGGAGACAATCAATGAAATGTGGAACCACTAATAAATACCGAGAACAAAGAAAAGTCGAAACAATGAGTTACAACCGGAAAAAGCGATCCAAAGATCGCAAAAACAAGCCCCTCAGCAGGAGATGTGATGGAGTTTTGGAGTTGCCACAGTGTAATTTTAATTGACTTTTTGGAAAAGAGCAAAACCATAATCAGTGAATATTACGATGTTACTGGAGCAATTAAGAAGAATATTTCTTATTTAACGAAGACAAATACCCTGTTCCATCACTAAACGCCAGCGCACAAGTCTAAGATTGCAACCCAAAATTATTGGATTTAAGATACGGAATCTTTTTTCATCCCTCTACCTCCCAGATTTGGCTCTCTCGGATTACTTTTTGTACCTCAACACGAAAAGCAATTTGCATAAAGGGTTAGAGGTTGTTGCCAATTCAAATGCGTATTTTGAAGAGCTAGGATGGTTAAAAGTTACGTGAGAAATAAAAATACTTTTTCTAAAAAATTTTTCTTCCTTATTTTTACGATTTTTCGAACTGCCCTTGCATAAGCAGAAATTTGACTTCTTTAAAATGTGTTTCAAATGAATGTAAAGGGAACTTAACTAACTACTCACTCAGGAGACAGGCGTTTATATGCAGTTATACCAGCTTTCTTCACCTTGGCCAGGATGATGCTATGGTCCAGTGCCTCTAAGGAATACCGCCAGGGGATTTGTCCCGGTAATAACATAAATCATTCTAGGTTCGATGGTCCGAGTGCTACAATAGTGTTTATCAAGTCCAGAGTTTAAGTAGGCCGGAACTTTATCTGGTGAATGCGTGGGTTCGCTAGAGCGCCCTTACAAGTGATGGAAATGGTCGATTCAAAGATTTACAGCTCGGCGGTGGAATTTGCATTACAATTTGTAGAGACAAGATGGACGGCGGGCACCATACTCAGCTGTTGTGCTGTTCTGCTACCCACCTTTAAGTGCGCAGAGTGAACTTGCATATAACTGGATATTACAGGCTTTTGTTACGGTCCGCTTGCGGAACCAGATGTTCCTCCTCCTCCAGTTATAGCAGCTTTTCTACATAATCAATTTATACACTGCCCAGTATGCTGTTTACTGTTGAGATCTCCAGCATTACCGAGTGTTCATTATGATGAATAAATAACACTTGCTCACAAACCAGCAACAGCGTGGGAAGAAACGATCTATTTGTTGAACAGAAATGGCAAAAATATCTGACAATATATGGCAGTTTCTATTCCCTTAAAATGTTTGCGCAATAGCGCCACGTTTGCTTAATAAATTATTAAAATAAGTAGGTAGGTAGGTAGGTAGGTAGATACTATTTGCTGAAGTGTACCACCAGTCATAGTCTTTATAGTCTCACGTCGCAAACAGAGCCGGCGCAGCGGCTGGAAATATCGTGTTTTTAGCAATATTTTACAGTGTTAAGCATTAATCTCATTTAATTGTGTCACTTGCTAGCTCATTTTAAAAAGTTGTTAGGTCTGCACAGAAGTGGTTTAAAAAATATGTAAAGATAAGTTAGTGTTGCTTTTAAATGCCTAAAGATTACCAAGTGATTCCTTCACTTTCAGTTCCTTCTCCTTTTCAGTTTATCTCCTACATTTATGTTGGAAGTTCTCTTTCATTAAGCTTTGTATGATATAGGTTAAAAGTTACGCTGCTGTAGGCAATTGAGTTTGCTCAGTTTATCACGTTAAATGTTTTAATTTCTTATTAAACTTTCAACTAAGTATATTTGTGTACTGTGGAGTATATACTGAGAGTGAGATATATGCTAAAATAAAACAAACACATTCATTTTTATGTGCAAATGAAAGTAATAGGAGAGAAATTCATGCTAAATTTTCAGAAATAACATCCCCAATGTGAAATACAGTTTTCGTATTGGTGAAAAAATGCAAGGTGCTTTCATTGAGACCAAAACACTGGGTTTAAACAAAGAAGCTTGATGAAATGACTATCGCCTAGAAACTTTTCTTCGAAATATTTTTAACAGCAAGTTGGTGTATCTGTCAGCAGAGCGTGTTAAGGCATTCAAATGCTGCATCTTATTACATATAAAATTGCTGCTGTACTGAAATAAAATCCGTAGAGACACTGAGAAAAATATCCAGGAGGCAGTTTACAAGAATCAGGACGATGAATAGCGGCGAGTGTCTTAAAACATTTTCAAAATGATGCAAGGTTATCCCATACAGCGGGTAGACACTTCGAATATCTACTACAATGTTGAGTACAATATATTACTAATAAATAACTAACCAAATAAAAAAGCGCTCTATGAGTTCCGACCCCGCGTTCTGACATCTCTTGGCAGATGATGAAGCCACTAAGCAGTAACTTCTCTTCAGCAAAGTCAATTTCCGATTGTATAATAAAAAAAGTTAATGAAGACTTCTGTATTGATGCACACTTTATTACACATAGATTTAGAATAACATTTCACTGACTGTCTTTTCCCCAACATCTTCATAAAGAATTCAGAAACTCAGAAGCGCGTTGGCACCGTTAAATTGACAACCGTTTTCGCTTAACGGTATATCTTTGTTAACCTTTCTACCACCCCGATATGGTTAGGTTAAGGTTTAGTAGCCTAGCAGATGGTCTGGAGTGGATTTATTAATATTTTATTTATTTAAGGGCGCTATTCAGCATATCTGGTAATTAGCGCCCTATTCAATTTAGGGTGCGAAACGGCTGATGAATGTTGCTCAGATACCTCTTCTTTCGCGCTTGACATTCTTTTACGTGCCGTAGATCTGCGAGACGGGACTAACAAGTTTACTTTCCTTGGGAAGAAAGCCATACGCGCTAAAAATCCAATGACCTTGGCCGATTTGGAGATACTTTTTGTATTTGGGCCTTGCTCAAGGCTGGCTCTTTGTATCTGGAATCCCAATGTGTACACTTCCGGAGGAAGGGATGAAGTAAGGGATACAACGAGTGCCCAGGATCTACGAGCGGCGACTGCGCAGACGCAGATGGGTTCCTAACATGTTTCCACACAGAACACCCCCCTCTTCCCGAGTTGTTCGAGCCTCTCGGAAGGTCCACTTTCATATCAGACGCATTTCCAAAGCGCAAGTCACCATCACACCGCGCCAGCCCACCTCGCCCTAGCACTTTCGACTCTAACAGAACCAACGGAATTATTATAAAATGGGAGAGCGTAAAATTCGTGGAATGTTAATACTTATCCAACCTAAGTGAAAAGGGAAAACCATGAAAATCCATGGCCAGCCCAACCGGAATGGGAGCCTCAACTCATCTGAGTTACTTGCTCGTTCTAGCAGGGGTAAGTCATAGTGTTCTAAAGAAGGTAACTAATAGTAAGGTGGCGCCTTCTGGTTTCTAAAGTGAGTACTTTTTGCAGATACGTCGTCACAAATTCCATGTGATCATTGAGCCCATAAAGACGTACCTAACGTACCGTTTACAATCTGAAGGCAATTATAGAACATTGATTGTAAAAAAAAAAAAAAAAAAAAAAAAATACTTATTGCCAACTCTCGTAAGATATTTCAGTAACGGTATTCAGTGGTTCTGAAAGAAAAGGGCGTTTTATTTTTCAAAAGATGGCGAAGAAAATATTGAGTAAAGTATTTTTCATTTTCAATTAGGAGGACATATCACCATGTGACTTTATGGTAGACTCGACTCAGATATGGGGGTTTTGGGGGATTTTCTAGTTATTTAGTAACTTTTGGGAATCCAAAGTTACGACAAGTATAAACTTTGCAGGGGCAAACTATGCTGACGTCTGGTTGGTTGTGAATAAAATTTGCAAGTATAAACGTTGAAAAAGATGAACGTATAAATCTGTCATAACTGTTTTATTGGTGCACTCAGCTTCTGCAATGCCGGAGGCCTTCCTCTTGTTTACAAATGCAAACTCATGAACAGATTTGGTGCATGCCTTAGCTTAAGGAGATAACAACACCCTTTGGGTTCACATAAATCACTTCAGAATAAGATGTTAACACTTGATTGGCCCAGAAAGTAATGATGAGACGCTGCAGTAGTGCCAATTTAGTAGTTTTAAATTCCCAAGCAAATGTTTTACCCTGGGCAGAAATCTCCTGCAACAACGGTTCAAGGACTATAAACCTTCTCGTTTCTATGCAGCGGCTCTTCGATATAACTATCGAAAGTACTTTAATTTACTGGAGCAATCAGATGTACATAAGGGGAGGGGTTGCCCTGTTAAGGAATAAATTTTAACGAAGTGCCCGGAGTAATTTTCTGCCGTAAATCATCACGACTGTAGATCCAACTGAGTTAAAAGAGCTGAAGACATTGTCGTAAATCAAAATTACGGTAGCTCTCCATCACCCCTTATTAGCAGTGGAATAACCGCGGACAAATCGAACTTGTTATTTTCTGCAACCCGGTGTATAATAAAATATTCCTCCTTATCTGTGCTAGAAGTAATTGTCACATCCTGCCGAAGATCTCTTGAGTATCACGTGTTGAACTGCTCTGATATCGTCATGAGAATGTCCAATGGTTAATGGTGATGATGGGTTCGCTGTGATAAATAAGATGCAACAAACACGCACCCGCACATACAAATGTAGCTGTCCGCATGTGTTGTTGTATGAAATAGAAAAGCCATATAGAAGTAGCTAACGAACATCCTCAAGCTACAACAGCTACTTGTACTGGGTTCATGCTATCTCACATTAGTCAGACCCAAAGCGTGGAGAAAACACAAAGAATTTTAGGACAAGTATTATTAATAATTATAGAAATAAAATGGTGGTATTTATGATGCAATTAATAATTTATAAAATAGGTTTTAAAACTACAGGATTGGACAAAATGAGTAGTAGTAGTAGTAGTTTTTTTTATTAGTGTTTAACTCCCGTTTTTACTACTGAGGCACCACAGACCGTGGACACTGATGATAAAAAGATAAAGATAGCCTATTGCGTCCCTTATAGAGTAACGATTTTTTTTAAAGAAAATCTCGTAAAATGATCAATGTGTCATCTAAGTTTCTTCGATTAGAACCTGAAGTTCGGTTTCTTAGACTGGACACTGCCCAAGGTTTGAAATTTATTATAAACATGATTTATTTATTTTGGCAAAACTAAGGCAATTAGACGTTCTCTCTACCAATCTAATAATTACACTAAGTTTCAGAGACAGTATCACAATTACAACATAAAGATAAAAACTTGTAAACATATAAATCTAGGTAAAACACGAAAAAGATAAATAAACGTGTCCCAATACATACCTACCTTGAATAATGAAAAATATTAACATAATAATAATAGTAAGAAGAAGAAGAGGAAAATAAGAAGAAAAGAACACAAGAGGCAGTAACAAGGAACATTTATATATACAGATATGAACATATGTAAATCATAAGAATGGAAATAAATATACTAATAGAAATAAAACAAACTACCAATACAATGAATAAAGTAGGAGGATTTATGACAGCAAGAATAACAATAATAGAGTGATCAGTTCTACAGAATACAACAAATATCTGTATTGTAACATAAACTAGGAATTGTTCTACGGTCTGGTACTTTTGCGCATGGAAATCATTCTTCAAAACGTCTTTGAACTTGATGAGCTGACTGAGTCAACACATATGAATATGAGTTGTGCAGTAGAAATATTTACTAAGCCATAGCTCACATCGTAATTAAATACAGAATTTAACACATCACTCATAATAACTGAACTGAACTGAATTCAACCACCACCGGACCCACAATGACAGTTAAAAGCTAGCGTGAAATTGTTTAAGTGAACGGCGGGAAACACGAGTGCACAACACCGTCAGTGGCATAACACTGAAAGCCGGTTCATGCTTCATTGGATCGCTCCGTACTTCAGTGCAATTCGCATGGTTTAAACGTTATAGTCAAAAGGAGAAATTTAAGTCCAGCCTTTAAACAGATTCTTGTGTTTATCCTATAATTTTTCCAAAAGCTCAATACGTGCACTTTTTAAATTGACTTGGATTAAGTTTCTATATTTGTTAAGTTAATCTATATTGTTTATCTGCTATATATGTAAATTTTAGTAATAACAACTTATAAAAACTACTTCAAATTTATATACAATAAAACATAGAGAAATATTTGGTCACTAAGCAATTGTGAAATTGCATACCACAATTAATAATTTTACGACAAAAACGTCTAGGTAAGGAGCATTCTGTATGATGGAAAGTAAAGAGGGAGAAAACAGCAGTAAAAAAATGCATCGGTAGCCATCATTTAAACCAAAAGAGGCCTTTAAGCATGCATAGAAATGTTGAAATGATTTACGAAAAATAATTATGAATTTTACAATCATGAACGTTGGAAGTATTCCATAACATTAAAAACATTAAGTCCTCTTAAACAGTTTATCAAATAATGTGATGTAAACACAATTCTTTAAACTACGAAGAAAATTATACTCTATCTTACTGTTTTGTGGAAACAATAACATTTTTTGAGAACTACAGCAGGTAATTTTTATGAACACTGGCTATACTTGCAATTCCAATTAATTAATAATGTGACTAGTAATTGACAGAATAAATTCTTTTTTATAAAATTAAGTTATTCTATTTTCAGCCATCTTGACCTTTTATAAATAACGGGCGTTAATGACCATAAATAAAACAAAAGGAAGTGTCTGAGATAATTCATTTCTACTCTTGAGATTTCTACATTTTACTCGTAAATTTTTACTTAGTTTTTCAGCGCTTGAAAAGAGATGGGGGGGGGGGAGAAAAGATGTTAATAGAGTACGACTACTTTTTATCATCCAAATATGGTCAATTATTTTTATATAAATAAATAAAAATGAAAAAAACAAAGTAACTCTGGGAGCAATGTAGCTAAAACAGCTAGAGAGAAGCAGAAATTGATAAAATTGAAATAGTTACTCAAATATGGTAAACTTTTTGACAAGGAACGCAATTTGCACAGGCAAGCACATATTTGGGACAAAATGCCCTTCTTCAGACAAAAAATATGAAGTAAATATTTGATTATGTGCACAATTTTGTGATTTTCTTTTCAAAAGATTAGTTCAACCTATTTTTATAATATACTCTGAAAGTTTTTTTTTTTTTTTTGTTTTGATCTGATCGCCCTGACGAGTGCATGTGTATGTGAATGAGTGAGAATGCATGTTCTGCAACTGTTTTAGCTGCACCTTAAATTACAAGCAAATAAAAATTGTCAAATTTTGAACACAAATCTAGCAGAACTTAACATTGTAATGGGGGTTAAAATGAATCTATAGGATTAAAAAATTCAACTTGTTTGGCGAAACCAGCCCTAAGAAGTGAAAAAAAATTGCCATACAAGTTTTAACCAAAGGTGCATTTATCTGTGGAACACGTTCAAGCAGACCACCCGTTGTCGGGGCTGTATCGCAGCGGGGTGTCAGGTATGAAGTATCTGATTCTGCTTCAACATGTACAGGCACTATATGAAAGATAGTGTTTGCGTATTGCTGCATTGGTATCTAAGAAATACGGAGGACCACCACTGTAGCGCTAACAACTCCTCTGCGTTGTCATTAGACCAGCAAACCAGTCTGAAACGCAAGCCAAATATGACCAGATGGAATTATTTTTTGTCTCGAATTCATAATATGTTAACGAACTTTGCATTTTTCCTCACATCCTACTATAACCTCACCCACCTTAGTTTCAAGCTGCAGGAAGTGCAGGTAAAGAAGGATTGCACCACAGGTAATCACTTCACAAAAGTTAATGCATATTTTTAAATGATTGCATTATTTAGTATAGCCAATGCTCATTGTTTATTTTTTCCTTCAAATATCCAGTTGTATCTAAAGCTGTGAACATTTTAAAGCAGCGGAAGTTAGTACGATACCCAATGCTGCAGCTGCAATAAAATATTAATTGTGGTCGTGCGCTCGCTGTCTGATGTTCTGAGATGGTAATAATTCGTGTGATTATTTTTTACAATTATAAGTGCGACCTCAGCCAATAAGATTTTCAGGGCTTAGAAGATGAAGAATAACCTTGAAAGACAAGGCATTCGAATTAAGTATTCATAGAAGCCATAGTGAAGAGCGATCCATAGGGTGGATAGGAATATCTCTAAATATTTACTCGTTGCAGATGTTGGGAATATCTTCCTGTGAGAAAGTTTTATTGTCTGTGGGTACCCCAAAAATTCACAGAAGAACAAAAGGCAGCAAGGGTGGAGGGGTGCTAGGAAAAAATTCGTCGTTTCGACAACTGCAGCTACCAATGTGTCTACAATGTCTACACAGGGACGAAAAAACAGATTTACCAATACGACTCAGAAAGGGATTATGTGTCTTCCCAAATGACGACTCTTAGTAAAGCTTAATCTATGTCGAAGTGTAGAGCGGAAGAAGGTTATCAGTATCTTCTCAACAAATGAATATATTGCAAGCAAGATAAAGCATTTACTATCAACTGGTACCCAATTTTTCCTACCCAGGATCTTCAGAATATTAACAGGATATTCTGTTAAACAGGGTTGTTGTTGCTTCACTATGACAATACTTCAGCGAACATCACTTTGAAAACAATGGTATTTTTGCAGAAATTGGCAGTGACACTAGTGAACCACTCTCCGTACAGTCCAGATCTGGCTTCCTGTGGCTTTTCCCATTTCCAAATGTCAAATAAAATGCAGAAGGGCTACAAAACAAATTTGGAAAAAATTGGCGTCATCTTTACAAAAGCATGGAATTGTTTCCATGATTGTTTGGGAGATGTATTGAGAGAAAGGGAGATTATCGGAAAGAAATAGAGTTAGTCTTCTTTTTAGTAGAATTTCGAAAAGTAATATCTACCCTATTATATAATTGAACTTTCTCTTCCTTTGCGTGGACTGGGCTCTCACAGACTGCAATACCGTCACGGATGGCCGAGGTCATTAAGGCCCGGACTCCTAAGCGGGAGGTATAGGGTTCGAATCCCGCCAGGACCGGCATCCTTGAGGTTTTCCTCAGTCCTCATACATAAATGGGGAGGTCCCCTAAACTTAGGTTGGAACGTTCCCTTGAGAAAAAAAAATTCTTTCCCAATATATCATTTCATCTCATGTATCAACAGTGTCCACCGCCTGTGGTGCCTCAGCAGTAAAAACGGGCGTTAAACTCTATTTAAAAAAAACCGATTGTAATAATCTGAAATATCATCTTTTTTATTAATATTTGAATATGTGCCAGCAAAGACGCGTCTCTATGCACAAACTTTGAATCTTGGGAACTGAGTTTAATGTTGCTTAACATGATATTTTTCTGGTGATAGTTTAAAATTATATTTTGTGCTGGAGGAAGGAGGTTGTAACTGTTTTGTAACAGTGTGTGACAGTGGAAGTTTGACAGCTGATCCAGCGAGAGAAATAAAGATAGAAAATGAAAAGGTAATATGTCAGAGTGGAAGAGGAACCAAAGAAAGCATAATTTTACAGCTTACTGAAACAAGTATAGGCTAGGAAGTATATATACCAAGTGAAAAATGGGTGCATACAAATTGTAAGCCTGTACTGTACAATATTTTCAGTTTAAGCTATGATAAATTATTAAAAATTTCAATATATATATACAGATTTTGAACCCAAATATAAAACTTAATATTATTTATTAAATTTTATGTATACAACATCAGCTGCCTTCTTTCAGATGCCCCTATCAATGCACGGAACTAAATAAGAACACAAACTTCCTATTTAACAAAATTTACCAGATAGACTAAAACCAGAAAATTTACCTAAAGAAGATGGGTATTAGAAGAAAGAATACTCACAAAGAAACTTCTAGAAGAAACTTTATTTTTAGATAATAATATTAATTTCTTTAATTCCTATTTTCTTTAAATAATTTAATACCGCATACATCACCAATTATATATTTTATTTTCAGAATGGACTTAGAACCAAACTCTCCACTATAAAGAATATTGAACAGATAATAATACATGTTTATGAATGTTTTGATAATAAGCAAATATCTGCTGTAACTATGCTTGATGTAAAGAAAGCTTTTGATACTATATCACATTCAATAATTGTTAAAAAAAATTACAACTTTATGGCTTGGGGGGTAGTGCTGTAAAATTACTTGAATCATTCCTGAACAACACATTACAAATCGTGATAACTGATAATGAAATGTCTGACTTCATGTCCATAGCAAGGGGGGTCCCGCAAGGATCTGTCTTGGAAACCTTTACGTTTATTATTCATGTAAATGATTTCCCTAACCATTTTACATGCAAAACAGTATTATATGCTGGTGACGCAATATAAATAACGTCAGATACAAGGATAGAAAAAGTCAATAGAATAAATGATAATATGATAGAATCAGCAACTTAATAGTTTAAATTAAACACGCTATACATAAACAAGCAAAGACTTACAAAAAAATACCGTGTATTTAATCTAAACATAAGAATTAATTTGAGATGTTCAGATGGATGAAATATTAAATTGACACTCACAAATAAATTATAGTTTACTACAGTATACACACTATACCGACTTAAAAATAGCACAAGTGAAAATCTATTCTTGAATTGCTCTTACTTTGCATCTTACATACTCATCTAACTTATGGTATTCTTTTATGGAAAAACAAATGTGTTGCAAAAATAGACACTCAGATGCAATCAGACACGAAATATAATGCCAGTGCTGTGGCTTATAAAGGAAAATGAACACCAATTCCCTCTCTCATATCTATAACACTATTATCATATAACATAGATATGCCGTTCTCAAAATTTTCTAAAACACGAAATAACTGCAAGTATTTACATTTAGTTCTATTTAACGGACTTCCAAGCACCACGTGTTCACTTCCAACAAATGAATTTATAGAATGTGAACTTTCGCAGAGATATCAAAACAGAGTTGCTTTGTAAATTGTATGATTGCTATTGCATATATTGTAATACTTTGTTACTAAATTGATTGTATATTATAATTATTTATAGAGTGATTTTATTATTTTGTTATCTTGACGATATTGAGTGCACATATAAGTTTCCGACAGGCATAATAATAATAATAATAATAATAATAATAATAATAATAATAATAATAATAATAATAATATAAAACAAAAAACTCCAAGAAAACTATTCAAACCGTAAACCTCTTCATAATCCCAGAGAAAAAATGAAAAGCTAGTAACTTAAAAGATGTCATAGAGATGACAACTTTAAATTTTGTTTTTCAGAAGTAAAAATTATTCAAAGAGTACAACGAAACTCGCTAATGAATGTTTAACTGCATTTAATGAAAGAGTACATGTAGGAGGAATATACTGTGATTTAACAAAGACTTTCGATTGTGTTAATAATGCAATTCTAAAAAATAAATTAGCTTTCTATGGAATAAAAAACCAACATTTAAAATGATTTATATTCTATCTTGACAAAAGGAAACAAAATGTAGTAATAAATTATCCCTTAAAAAAACAATGCATCAAAGTGGGGAATGATTAACTATGGAGTGCCTCAAGGATCTGTTCTGGGCCTTCTTCTTTTTCTTACACACACGCACAACGATCTCTCATGATATATCCAAGATGTATGAAGTCATCCTGATGGTGTAGTGATAACCACACTTGCCTTCTAAACCCAAAATCGTCAGTATGGCCTCCTTCGGAAGGGAAGTAATGCCGTGGGTCCCGTGTCGTACATTTACGGCACGAAAAAGAACCTCAAGCCTGAAAGAAGAGGCCTCTGAGCAAAATTTGTCGGCCCTTTCACGCCCTTATTTGAATGGGACGCCGATGACCTGAGCTGTTAAAGAGCGTCCGTAAATAAACCAAATGTAGGAAATACTGTTCTATTTGCAGATGACACAAGCATATTAATAAATGGAAATAGCCTTAATGATTGTGCCATTGAACTAAATCTAGTAATGAGTTCTCTGTGTGTATGGATCAAAGCAAACAAATTGTCTCTAAATCTAGACAAAACAAATATTATAACATTCACAGATCTCCAAATTCGCAATTACTGATAGGATATTATAACAGTGTGCTTCAACAAGCCAAAGATATTAAATCCCTTGGTTTAATAATTGATAACCATCTGAGTTGCAAAGATCAAGTCGATCTTAACATACCTAAACTTAGCAGGGCATGCTATGTAATATGTACATTAGTAACGTAATGCGTTAAAACTAGTTATTATGATAATTTAACTAAATAATGAATATGATCTTATATTTTTGGGAAACTCAGTTAAAAGTGAAGGTATTTTTCCTATTGCAGAAAAATAGTCATACAAATAATCCCTGATACATATAGCAGTCATTCTTGTAGAATCCTCTTTAGGCAATTTGAAATGATTACTGTTGCTTGTTAATATACATATCCCTCATGACCTTTTATATAAGAATACAGAACCTTTTGTACAAAATCAAAATATACACGAAAGGAATACCATACCGAAAGCAAATCTACATAGAATGGCTTTAACAGATTCCTGCCATCAAAAAGGAATTTATTAGAATTAATTTTAGTACAAAATGCTCTTTCCTCTAGCCTGAAAGCTTTAATAAACAATGGTAAATCTTTTCTTAGAACATAGCTATGTAAACAGGCCTAGTATATTATAATGGAATATATGAGTGCCAATATATTATATTGAGTTAAAAATATTGCAATAATCAATGCATAAATAAACACGTATGCAGTAAAAATTGTGTGATTAAGTGATTTGTCTGTTACTGCTCCTATGGTTTTTGTATTTTGTTCAAGATGTTGCTTTTTAATTTTTATTGTAACTATTTACGAAGATGTACACAATATTTTTGTAAATGTAGATTTTGGGTCCTATTGTGATAATGACAAGTTCTATACGTAAGCCTCTGTGACTGCTTCGCGAACTAACTGAATGCTCCAGGAACTAAACTAAACAATTACACTGTTTAATACCATCAATATGTTAAACTTAAGTTATTATATAACCATTAAATGACAAATATTACAAAACACAGTATTGCAGGTTCCAAAACTTGAGCTATAGATGAAATAGGAGGTTTGTAACATGTAATTACGATCAAAGATGGTTGCTGGCTTATGACGAAGGGTAAGTCATTATCTTGTAACCCCCTCCCGTATAGCACATTCGTTTTATATCCAAATAAAAAAGATATACTGGGTGGTATCTCTAACAAAAGTTCAACCTAAAACAGCAAAAGGTCAAACCTACACCTTGTAACGAAAAAGTTTAAAACATGATTATCCACGAAACAATCCGTTGAAAGTGTTAAAACATTGGTTATCTGGTATTACAAATTCAGTAACAGAGTTTTTGAAAATCTCAGATTTTGCACTGCTATTAAATAGAATTTTTTTATATTAATATATGTACAAGCAGAAAGAATAGTCTAATGTACTAATAAATAAAAATTCCTAAAAATTTTGGACTCCATTGAGATTCCAATTTCAAAACTTGCAGGTATAATCTGAAAATATCAAAGAATTGCACTTTATTTTAAAAGTTTAAGACTTTTTTTTAAAAAAAAAAGATATTATTTGTTTTATTTTCCAAAATTTGGCACATAATTTTCTTCAAAAGCAATTTTTTTTCATATCAAGTAAAAGCAAAACAAGAGTACTTTTTGTTTCATGCAAATATCTAACTCGGCTAGAGAAAATTATATTTATATACATTAGTGTATGACCAAAATTGTGCAACTTTAAAAGCTCAAATTACAATAAATCCAAAATTGGATGAGGTAAATTGTGAAATTATGAATTTAAACTAGATATGATCACTCAATTGCTATAAAAACTTTTATCAACATCTAGAATCCTAAAAAAATAAAAATTGAACCACTTGATATAGAATTACCTGCTATTTTAAATAACATCTCTGAAAGAGAAATAAAACATTAAACCATTATATATTGAGATTTCCTGCATGTGTCATGCAGTTTTTGTAGAAACTGTACAATTACTTTTCCTGAACCAAGTAGTCTTTTTATGGAAAGTTTAAAAAGTTTTGTCCAAAATGCAATATATTTTTCTCAGAAAATATGCTACATTCATGCTCTTAAAGTGGTGAAAAGAGAAAAGTATAGCATAATTACAGCCCTCATAAACATTTGAAAATATGAGAAACTATAATTTTACATGTAATTTTCGATCATTATCATAGTAAACATGATAGAAAACTAATCTGATAATATCGATGCAACATTTCTGCAAAGTAGTTTCTGGGGAAAGTGAAGAAAAATAGTTTTGTGAAAACCTATTTAAAGATAAACGTAGTTCAAAATCAAAAATTTAAATAGTTAAATGTACCTCAAAAGTATCCAGTCATCCTCTATATCTGCTTTCTCCTCAACATGCTTCCTCTTCTTGTTCCTTTGTTCTGTCCTAGCTTCCTTTACTCTGTATGTCTTTGAGTGCACTGGCTACATCCATTCGTCCATTTGTGTCGTATTTCTTGGTTCATTTAATGTTATTTCAATATCCCTATTCTCACTAATTTGCACTGCATATCTTGCTGCATTCATCATATAGCCCTCACCTCTAACTGCGTTTTGCTGCAGTACGTTAACCTCTGGAACACAGCAGATATGACGGAAGAAATACCGCATAAAGTGTTTTGGGAACCTCCAAGGCCCCCCCCCCCCCCAATGCATATCACGGCCACACACAAATTAGAGATTATCATAAAATAAAAGCCTGCTAAATCTGGAGCACCTTTATGGGGTTGTAATTTCACAGTAAGTGCATGCATTTAATTATTAATTTGCAAGCAAGACCACGCATACATTCACGTAAATATACAAATCCTGCATAATCGCAATATTTTCACATACTCCTTCCCCAAGAATGAAATTATACATAAATACATAATAACTTTGTTGCTCACATTATGTGTCTAATCGAAAGCATTACCCACATTGTCGAAATAATCCAGTTATTTTTTCGAAGCATATGGCGCTGTGAGGTTAGGTGGATTCACATTGACTTCTTTTCCTCTTATATTAACAGTACCGGTAAACTCCACTTCTTCAAGTGGGTGTTAAAACGAGGAATGTTTCTAGTTACACTTAGGAAACGATTGTTACCATTCACCGATAAACACAAACTACACTACAAGAGACCGTACACACAAATCATCAAAACAAGCTCACTTTTTTCCGCGCTCTTTCCAACTGTTAACATCGATATATATCGAAGACAGCGATGACAGTGTAGCCAACATCTGAATTCTGTCCTGCACTGATGAAATGCAAGCCGTTGATTAAATTTCAAATGCTATATAGGACTTAGTTAACAGCCCGTTCAAGGTCGAAAGTAATGTAATGAATACATAAATACATATATAACTAAACGGGCAGAACATCTAAATATGTTAACATTTTAATTCGGCTTTATGTTTTAGTTAATAACAAATTTATAATTTCTGAATAACTCGCCTCTGTGCACATTCTTCTGTCCTATCGATTATATGATTTTTAAAATAAAGCATTTAAATTTATTTGCCTTTGTCTTTTTAATGATCTTATACAAGTGCATCAAAACCTGACTTTGTAAGTCAAAGTGAAAACTTCCACGTTTATTTTAAAAATTTTTAATGTACTCTAGTACATATACTTCTGCCACTTTTAACTCCTTCTCCTTATATTTTATACATCAGATTAAAATATAAAACTTAAGAGTACCTAACCTTTCCCATGATCAGATTATCATCAATTTATTATTTATTTATTCTGGTAGAGCTAAGGCCATTAGGTCTTCTCTTCCGCTATACCAATCTAATAATAATTACATAAAGTTATAGTGACAATATTACAATCACAACATTGACAGCAAAGTTGACAATACTCGTACACACAAAAACCAATATAAAACATTATGTATATAAATAAATGTATACTAATACATACATATTGACAATGAAAAATGAAAAATATTAACTAAAGAAGGAAAAAAATAAGAAAATAAAAGAACAATAATATACAACAAGCACCAGGAATGAAACTTACACCTACCTACCTACCTACCTACCTACCTACGTACCTACCTACCTATGTAAATCCTGAAAGTGGAAATAAAGATACAAGTAAAACATAAAATTAAACCCTGACAATACTTTTAAGGAGATAGAAACATTTATGACAGTAATAAAAATACTAGAATGCATAATTCTACAGCAGGTAAAACAAATAAATACATGAATTGTAACAAAAGGAATCTCAATCTAGGGTAATCGATCATTTCTGAATAATATTAAACAATTTCTTATGAAATATTCCTAAAGTTCGGCCATCTTTGCAATGCATTTCAGAGACGGGCAGTGGTTACGGTGAATGATGATGAATAAAGTGATGTACGGTGCAATGTAATAATATAATGTGATGGGATTCAGACTGTGTGTTAATTTGTGTCACTATGGCAAATGCATTTATTATAATGTTTGCCTAAAATTCATTTCTCTTTGATTATTCGTTACATATTTTAAAACAGCAGTTTTAATGTTTTTTCACCTCCTTTGGATATGATCTTCTTTCATTTAAACATTTCAAACGTTCAGCATCAATCAGTTTTCTAAGTGATTCTGTCTCTGTCTGTCTGTCTCTCTCTCTCATCAAGTTTCTCTGACAAATCATCTATAGCAGCTCGCTCTACCTCCATTGGGAGCTAGAAGAATGCTGTAGCACGATAACGCTCGGTCGCACATTGTGAAGTTGTTCCTTACCCTCCCTGTAGTCCACACTTAGCTCAGTGTGGCATTTTCCTTTTCCGCAAAGTGAAGAAACATCTTCGTTGTAAGCATTTTCCTCATCAGAAGAAGCGAGGAAGGTTTCCAGCGTGTCTTTGAATACTGGCACAGATGCATTGCTTTGAGATAGACCATCAAAATTATGAGCATGAGTTTAGTTTAAGTTTAGTTTAAGTTTAGTTTAAGTTGTTTTTTTTAGTTTTAGTTTAAGTTGTTATAATTCTTTATTGAGTAGCCTCGTAGTTTGTCAATTACTTGCAGTTTAATGACATGCAACATAGTAACAAAACTACCAACATCTGTAGAAACTGGTATTGCCACCTGCATAGTCAAATATTTCCCCATCTATCACCAACTGTGAATTTAAGGTAAATTGTAGGTTTCGTGTACTTAAAACTAACTACTGGGCCTGATAGACAAATACTGAACTAATATTTGAATTTTCTTAACAAAATGCTTTTCATCTTTGAAGAAAAGTGATATCACCAGGACGTTTTTCGTAGTTTTTAAGTAAATAAATAACATAAACGAAATACTTTTAAAAATTATTTTATTTTTATTAACTGGCTATTAAATAAACTATGCATTTAAAGTTATTCGCCTTTATCGTGAAAGAAAATTTCACAATCATATATTATTTATCACGATCCATTAAGCGAGGTGAACGTTTGGTTTTACAAGGTTTCAGAGATTATAATGTAATTGAAATATTAAGGGGCAAGTCACTTGTTATAATTCTACCACAAAGTTTCATACTCTCCTTAAGAAATTTGTTAAAACTAAATGCACACATTTTAATAAACTTAATCTGTTAACAAAATTTACTTTTTCATCGCCATGCTATAAGGTGCTCAAAGAACAAGTTTAAGTAATTTATCTACTTTATTGATTTTGTTCTGAGATCAATGCAGCATACAGAAATTGCAAAACTCGCTTTGTTAGTTTAAATGCTTGGAATACCGGTAAACAGCACTGCATTTTTAAAAGCAAGTGGTATGTTTAAAACTTTTAGTAAAAACTCCTTTAGACAACCCGTGCGTTGTAAGCCGCAAGTCAGCAGGATTTAAACGTACGCCTGAGTGAGTACAGGCAAAGAGGCTCTGCCACAGAGGTCTGTTCATCTGTACCCTGCAAAAACCCGATATTAACTTTATGCAGTAGCTAAAGAGGCAAAAACGCTACAAGAAGAATAAAAATGGTTACCTATTCCTTTGTAGGCAAGACAACATCAGCAAAAACTTGATACATTTCCTTTTTCAACAAAATCATTTAACCGCAACTCACAGTTTTTTCTTGTAAGTTTTCTATACTCTTAACTTTTTTTAAACAACATCAGGAGCACGCAGCCACGGCGATATTTTGTTTTGTTACGGTTCAACCAGTTCCTTCCAACAAAGATAATGGTAGTGAAGTCACCGGCCGCAAGGAACATAAGATGGGCTTAGCACGGTAGTGTTTTTCTCTTTTATTTATTTATTTATTTAGAACAGTTACATTTTTACAATCTTAAATCCAAATGCTATTCAGAGATCAGCGGTTTTCAACGAACTGAAATAAAAATACTAAGTTTTCACAGAGTAGGCTGATTTAGTAATGAAATGATTTATTGCATAATACAGAGGACACTAAATATTTAATGCTTACACCTATCGGTGTACTTTATTATTTCACATCAACTTTAATTTGAATACTATTGTTACTAAACATAAGCATCAGACACTTAATATTATGAAATAAATCCAAATGATACTATTTCATCTGTTTCACAAATGTATCTTATAGTTATTCATAATAAAAGTGCTGAACAAAACATTTTATTTCGTGAGCAGGATATCAGCGAAACGACGTTCAGATGAGTCGCCTGCTTACAGAATAAAATCACGTTTGACACTTGTATATACATTCTTTTAGATATCCCTAATATTTATAAATAAACTAGTAATTATAAATTAAATTTATTCCAGTCATTCCAATATGTTCTTTGTTTTTTGTTTTTTGTTTTGTTTTGTTATTTACGTAAACTCTTTAACATAAATTAGTTCCCATTCAATTCTCATTTAATTCTGGGCGTGAAACGGCCGACAAATTTTACTCAAAGGTCTCTTTTTTCAGGCTTGAGGTTCTTTATCGTGCTGTAAATGTAAGACAGGGGACCCACGGCTTTACTTCCCTTCCGAAGGAAGCCATACTTAGGAGTTTTACACCCGTAAAAATCCATAGATCCTGGCCGGGTTCGAACCCACGATCTTGGGTTTAGAAGGACAATATGGTTACCATTACACCACCAGGACCGACCTGCCTTGTTTCAAAGTAATATTTCACTTATTTTTCAGTAGGGGGAACATTATTCTCTAATATATCATAATGGTTATAAATGACCTTTAAAGGTATTCTAGCAAGGCACAAATACAAATTAACATTTTTTATTACTGTTACATACTCTTTACTTATAATAGTAAACGTTATTTAAAATGTTATTTTCTCCCTCTGAAATTAGCTATAGTATTCAGTTGGGCATACGCAATATGAGATCTGCTGCTATTAATTTCTTCCAGCCCGCCATAGTTCCAGGGTCGTTAATGCAAATAAGCATAAGAAATGCATTTTATGCAATTTTAGTAATAGCATTAAGGCCTGATTTTGAAACCGACACAATGAGTGTACGGGATTTTTTTTAAAAAATATATAATATGATATAAAAGATGTAATTTGTATTCGTGTAAATACAGGATGTACACAAATGAATATAGCGGTTTTTAACTTCATTTTTTCTCTGCGTTATGCAATATAATTTTGAATCATAACTTAAATTGAAGAGTAACAATTCTAAATCAGCAGATTTTATTTTATAGCCATGGTAACGAAATATACAAACCTTGGCAACTCGTGTGAAAAAAAAAATTGTGTCTTGGAACCCGCGATGGTTACTGTTCAGCGGATGTATAGGCGAAGATTTGATCTTAATACCCCTTCTGATAACAATACTCATAGATGGTACAATCAGAGCCAAGCAGTGTCTCTGTAAAGAAAAGACCGCGTGTGCCAGACGAGAATGTGGAGAGAGTCAGTCACATCACAGTCATATAAATTCTGGAATCCAGAACTAGCAATGATAGTGTGGAAGGTGTTAAGAAAATGTCACCAACAGATACCGTATCGTCTGCAATTGCTACCTGCTGTCTGTAGAAACTTCTGCACAGAAATGTTGGAAATGAGTTCCTTAGTCGTGTAATTTTCAGTGACATTTCATCTTAATGGAAAAGTGAAGAGATATAATGTTCGTATATGGGGGTCGGGGAATCCACGGGAAATTTACAGAATGTGCGGGATTCACCGAAATCGAAGGTTTTTCTGTGCGATATTTATGAACAAGTCAATGCTCCCCTTTTTTCTTGAAAAAAATTACTGTATTTATCTACCTAGACATGCTTCAGAATTGGCTGTTTTCTCAACTACAAGATCAACAGAACAACAACATAATTTGGCAACAAGATGGTGCTCCCCCTCACTTCCTAAACGATGTGCGGGAATGGTTGAATGCAAAATTTCCCCATCGTTGGATCGGTCTTCACGGTCCGGACGACTTGGCTTTTCTCCGTTGGCCTCCGAGGTCCCCTGATCTAATCCCTGTGACTTTTTCTTGTGGAGGCACATAAAAGATCGTCTTATACGTGCCACCATTACCTGTGGACCTACCTGAGTTGAGGCGGAGGATTATTGCAGCAGTTGGATCAGTTAACCAGACGTGCTAACATCAATGTGGACTACCGGCTGGATGTATGCCGTGTCACAAATGGATCCCATATTAAACACCTGTAATTTGTATTATGGTAACTTCCACAGTTATTGTTCAGTTTAAGTTATGTTCAAGTTTAAAACCGCTATAATCGCTTGTGTACACCCTGTATATTAATGGTCATCACATTCCGTACTAAATTGAACTGTTGCAGAAACCAGAGTCTAATATGAGCAAGTTCTGTAAAAATAACTTTTTAGTATGAGCTATGGAAAAAGAAATTGTTTAAAACTCTTGTTTTCATTTCATCTTGTACTCGTCCAATGTGGTAGGTGTCTTGTTTTTCACCCGGAACTACACGTACTAGTAGTTGCCTGGGCAGCATTTGCCTCATATTTCGTGATTCGGAAAAGGCCAGTAACTTTAAATGCCAAGGGAGTGCGGGTACGTTTACGACGTCTCGAACAGATATGATGGCCCATATATCATTTGTGGCCGTTATCATTTTACAAGCGTTCAACTATTTTGCAAACATTTATCGATCAGATATGCTTATATTGAAGCTTCTTAGCACATATTAAGTCAACACGTGTCTTGGGTTTGTAATATTTGGGCCCTACTCATTCGCTCATTCTTGTCTATTTCTAAACAAATGATCAGTAAAGAAAACAACATGGTTCATTTTTGACATGAAATTAATTTTTACACACTTGAATTATTGTGCTTATTGCAGGACAAAATTATTAATAATATGATTATTATAATAATTAACAATGTGATATTGCATACTTACCCTAAAAATATTACGTCGTTAAAATGTTGCTAAAACTGTCATCTGCGGAATATTATGTTGATAATATTATGGAAATAATTTATGTCTTGCTGAAAACGGAAACAAAATTCATTTTCATACCAGAATTATAGAATTAATAAATGATTGTCGTACACCTACTAATAAATGTAAAAACACGCAAATAAATTAATATTTGCTACCACAATTGATATACAGAGGTTGCCAAAAATGTGTACACACTTCAAGCAAAGAAAAAACTGTGTTATATTAACAAAGCTGAATTCACACATACAGAAAATGATGAGCACTAATCATCTTAGACTTTAATAGTTACAACAGTTGCCTAAAATGCCCACTATCGGCGTCCATACACTTCTGAGTACGTTGAACTATGGTTGAGCAAGTTTGCGAAAGTGTCCTCAGCGATTGCAGCAAATGCCGTTTCAATTTCTTCCCGAAGTGCTGTCAGTGTAACTGGTTTTCTACGGTATACAACACCCTTAAGAGTTTCCCATAGGTAGATGTTCAACGGAGTTAGATCCGGAGAACGGCTCTGTTCTGTACACACGTCTCCATTGCTTTTGAATTTCAACAACATTTTCCGTTTTCCAACAAAATTGCTTTCAAAATTGCTTTCCACTGTTCAAACGACAATCTTGCCTCCATTTTATTGTAGCAACGCTAGCACAACTTAATGTGAAATATATGTTTGCAGAACATCATACTACACATTACTATTATTTTTCGGTCCAACTTTGAAATACATTAAATAGATATCTACTGTGAAAGTGTGTATACCTTTTTATTTTTTGACATCCTCGGTATTAAACTGCTATGAAAGATATGACTTACTAAAGTTTCTGAAATGTCCTTAATATTTTTAATGTTCATCCAATTAATTATTTCTTCTATTTCTTCCACTTACTATAAGATTTTCTCGGTATTAGTGAAAATGTAGCATTTTCAGCTTTAGCTAAAATTTCTTGCTGTAAATCCATCGTTGCTAACAATAAGAAAAAAAAAACGAACTAAACAATCTCCATCCATAAAATGACATCTTTAAAGAAGCCATTAACTTCAGAAAACTTTAATAAAAAGTCGATATTAATGTGATACTCGCTTATAAACATTGAAGAATATACCAAAAGCTATCAGGCAGTAATTAGAAGTTTCACAGCTTTAAATGTTTTGTGAGCAAAATATAATTATAGAAGACATATTTTAGTATCATCTTTGATAATAGTTATCTAATATCATATACCGCCACCATAGACATTAGCGACTTCATCAATGTGTATTTCTTACACTTACTTTTAAAACAGATAAGAGTATAGAGCAGGACAAAGAAAACGGTATATATTTACCAACTGCAACAGGTTGTGTGATTATTCAACTATATTTAACTTCAATTTCATGCAAAATTGTTCTGCCTTGTCTTCAGTTGACTGACTCTTATAAAACAATATATTATATGCATCAATTTGTTGTTTTTTTTCTTTATAATTAAAGCTTATTTGTTAACGCCAACAAACCAATGAACAGATTTTATTTGCCTAGTAATTGCAGTATTACAGATTTCAATCTTGCACTTTCTATGCATTTAAAATGTATAGTTTTTCTATTTTGATTTTAATTGCTATAAATTACTATTTAAGCCTTGGGGTAATTAGTCACGTTTTCCATTATCGTCATCAAATTCATATTTTATTCAATTTAAAATATGATTACATTCATGATACGTATGCGTTCAACATTTCTTAATTACAAAACCAGACGGCATTACTATTCATATTAATAAAGAATATATAAAATATGCAATAAACTGAGTTCGCTCACCCGTTACCTCCTATAATTTGTTCTTGCAGTTGCACATAAGAAGTTCTTAATAAAAAATGAGAGCCCATAAGGTTCTTAAATTCTATACATTTAATTCCTTGTCCCTAAAAATATTAGCCCATAGTTTCTTATAATAATCTAGGTATTTTAAAATTATTAAGGCGAGTTTTTTTTGATTACGTTATTAGCATTGAAACTGATAATTATAAATACGTAATATCACTGCTGATATTCATTTGTTAGCGTTTCACTAACAGTCTACAATACAAGATTTTTGGTTTTCTATGTTCTTATACGAGGGATAAATCGTAAGCATTCTGGTGGCTAATGGAAATCATATTTGCCTCATAGTGGTTGCGGGTTCAAACCCCACTAGGGTCAATGGATTTTAGGGCGTAAAGCCTAAGGGAGTAAAGCCGTAGGTACCATGCCATAGATTTACGGCACGTTAAAGAACCTCAAGCCTGAAAGAAGAGGGCTCTGAGCAAAATTTACCGGCAGTTTCACGCTCTGAATTGAATGGGATGCCAGTGATCTAAGATGCTAAAGAGCGTACTTAAACAAATAAGGCACAAGTCATGGCAACTATTTTTTTTTCTTTCGCGAACAAGGGTTGACAAGAAAAATCTAAGATATAGGATTGAAAGTATGGCATTTACTACCTAGTGGTGCCACCAGCGAAAGGCTGCATGTAGGCGGCCCTAATAGGGAAGAAGCAAACTACAAGCAACCGGTCAATGTTCGTTTATTATGTTATGAACAAAAGTTACACACAATTGCTTACACCGGGTTACAGATCTGTCATAGGACGGGTCTCCCAGGTAATTCACAGTGTTTAGCAGCCTTCGGAGTAGTCTCCAGGTACATTGACGGTTCGTTGTCACCGATGGAAAGGCGTGAATACCATCTGCTGCATGTGAGAAATGCTGTCAAAATGTCCGCTTTGTTAGCAAAACATTTTCCACGCAATGGCTGTTTCACTTTGGACAGAGACCATAATCATAGGAAATGAGATCGGGCGAATTTGGATGGTGTGGAAGAACGTCCCATCCCCACCGCTTTAAAAGACACCTGAAACTGTCGACTGTGTGAGCTGTCGCGTTATCGTGGAGAATAATGGCGTTGTTCAAACGTTTTAGCCATTTGATGCGTACGGCACGACGCAATTGTGACACCAAAAAGACCTGTAAGAAGACTTATACAGTAGTCCCCTCACGCAATGGATGACATTCAAGCCCACCAGAATGACCATGGTGAAGGAGTTTGGCGAACTCAGGGAGTGGCCATTCCCTCGACTTCACTTGAGTTCTGGTTCATACGCATTTGCCCACGTTTCATCAATTAAAATGATGCTACTGAACATGGCATTCTTTTCTTCTTGAAATCTCACCAGATTGATGCCATATGTTTCTTAACGAGTCCACTTCTGTACCTGACTTAATTGATGTGGCACCCACTGCGGTGCGCTGCATTTGTCGGAATTAGTGTTTGCTCTTCTAATTCCACAAGTATCCAGATTATAGCGTAAACACTGCCTGCCACTATCCTTGTCCACGGACATAGGGCGCCCATTGCGGGGCAGATCGATGGTTGACATTCTGCCCCATATGAAGGTCTCTGTATACCATGCAACTATTCGTTAGGGCACCCGCACCTGTAGCTCTGTGTGGCATTCCCGTGCATTCCTGCCGCGAAGGAATGCTATTTTCATATACCACTTCACTCTTTACATTCCTGACCACAATCAGTCACCAACTGAATTTCGGGGGGTTGCTGAGACATGCAGCTCGGCTCACATATGCCTTCTGACGTTTTCATTCGGAATTACTTTCCACCACTATTAATCGTATAATTTAGATTTGTCATAATACCCCTTATTCTCGTATGAAAAAGAATAAATTGCCCAATAGCTTGCTTTGTTCTTGTGCTTGTAACGAATAAATGCATGAAATACTAACACGTTTACTTGCACGGTAGTTCAAGATTTATGTACAATCATACACAGTTCTGTTTTTAAAATACAATATTACGTTTTTCTTAATTCTCTTTAATAATGTTCCGTACTTAAGGACAGTTTTCTTTTTGATTGTTGACCCTGAAGGCCTTTGTAGCTATATTCAGCATAAACTCTAAATAATTTATATTAACACAAAGAATGCAGTTGCTTCCTCATGTCCATTCTCAAAAAAAAAGTTTTTTTTGAAGATGCAATGTATATTTTCATCATTTTTCTTTGACACTCCATATGAATCAACTTTGCGCGGGAGTTTTTTTTTTTTTTTTTTTTTTTTATTATGCTGGGGACTTCCACATAGAGCTTTGCTGTTTGTTCTCAAATCGAAATCATGTACCCAAATTTCATCAGGAGTGATTACCTTTGAAAGAAACTCTACATCTTCCTGTTACATCATCTTCAACTTCGCGCAAACGTCCTTTTGTTCTAAAATCAGTAATCTTAAAACTCAAATGTCTCATGTGCATCTGCTCAGTTTCAACGGTGAGTGGCACTCAGTGTAATCTTTAAGACAGTTGAGAGTGCTCTTAATGACATTGCACGACTGTCTTTCACAATGATAACAGCGGTTTTAATATTTTCTACCGGAGTCCCGGGTCCCCCTTCATTTGAAATGATTGTATCCACTCTTTATACATTTTAAACCATCTTCGAGTTGTGCTGTAGGGAGGAACAACATCTCCATGTCTCCTGTAATATTACATAGGTCTCGGCTAAAGATTTGTTGAGACGTCACATCTATTTTGCTGCAGGTGGAACTGAATATGTCTCAATTTACACACCTCTCACAGGCAGGAACCGAAAGGGAAAACAATTAAACTAGTCCCACGTGTACACTACGCATTAAGCTAACAAAATATTGTGAAGTTAAATTTCAGCGCCTGAAATTCTGCATGTAGATAAATTATGAATAGCTCTCGTAGGTATGATGGGTCAGTTTCCAGGCAGTGTCTACTACTCAGCCCTGAGTGAGACGAGCGAGAAACAAAGAGGCAGATGCTTCCAGTGCATGTAACAGAACTTTTTGTTTCTATTTCTGCACGTGCAAATCGTACAAAAAATGCATTAGGTTTTGAGATATGGTTTTGCCTTGGAACACCAAGTGGCTACTGATAGTAATGATGCTTTCTATGCGGCGGGCCTGGGCTCGGTTCCAAATTGGATCAGTTTTCTGAGCGCGTTTTTTTTTTTAAATAAGTGTTTCCTTCAGGTCTGAAGGTGAATACTTGGGAAACTTAGGCTACACACCCCATAAGCTCTTTCGACCAAATTGCCATCTACCGTTCCTTTGGTGCCTTTTGTTGGAATTGCGTACTCGCACCTTCAAGCATCCCAAACTCATAAGTCTGCTACACTCTAGCCAGGCACTAAACAATATGCCTAAACAATCACAATGCTGTAGTAGCAAGGAGACAAAGGTGCGCCGCTAATGTCACTACATCCTACAATAATTTATATTAACACAATACTTGAACTTCTCCTTCTGAACTTGCAAAATAATAAATGTATATGAGATGTGGTATATATATACACTGGAACGGGAATTATTGTGGTTCCAATACTGAGGGATATTTACGGATGTTGGGTGGATGATTTATTATTATAATTTTAATTGGACAATTAGATGATCTTCTTGCCTTGCCTCGACTCTCGGAGTCATGAGTTCGATGCTTCCTAACTCTCTGGTTCCAATGCAGAGGATAGGGATCTCAGGGGAATTTCGGACTGTTTTTTAATGACTTGAAGTGGTTAGGGAGTAAGGAGATTGTTCACTGTAATAATGAAGTTCGTCACTGGTGAACATTTAATTTACTCGACAACTTGGAAGGTTCTGGAACATGCTGTGTTTCGGCGGATTATAATTCGCTGTATTCACCCGCGTATTTATTCACTTTAACACGATTGTGATCATCATTGCTATTACGTTGCATAGCTCGACTGACTCTCACTGACCGGACGATTTACTTTTGAGTCTTCGCGACGGCTGAATTATTCTTCTATGACACTGAATAATGTATACACCGACTAATTGTCACTGTTGCTGCTACCGTTATTGCGGCTAGTACTCTTGCCGTCACTCTGAGGACTGCTTCCTGTCGCGAATGCTTTAGGAATTCCACTTATCATTGTTAATATTAAATCTCTTATGCGAACTCGCTCGTTCCTCGCGAAAATTCAATTCCTTGAATTATTATTGAATTTCGTTCCTTCTAGAATAATATTGGGTCGCACTAGCCCATGATCATTGCAAGTTATGCTTTAATTCGTCGGGTTTTCAAACCATTTGATTGGTTGAAGGTTACCCGAAAATATACATTTTCTCTTCCCACGTTACCCAAGTTGCGGACATCTGCCTTTCACTAGATTCCGGCGATTAAACACGTTTCAGCCATTTATGCGGCCTCCCTTTGAGTTAGCTAATAAGTTAGTTTCTGTGAAAACGCGTGTTTCTGTATGCGTTATTTCCTTTTGACTGCAGGTACAGTTATATATTCTTAGCCTTTTACAGTGTATTGACATCTGGCACCTTAGAACCGGCGAGACTGCCAGGGAGTGTTTGCAAGGTTAAAGTTTTTAACAAAAGACCCTTTTCTCAGGTAAAGCCAATGTCTTCCGACAAAGACAGCATTTACTAGTAAAAAAGACATATCTACATATCTACATACACTAATACATATAATATTGGAGTCCTCCTTTTAGTTGTATAAAAATACCCTTGATTACCTGAAACTAGACACAATTATTATTATTATTATTATTATTATTATTATTATTATTATTATTATTATTATTATAGTCATCAGAAGCAATTATAATTAAACAGGAAATTTTGAGACAAAATTTTCTGCTTCAATATATATAAAATAAAAATAAAAATAAAGTAACAGTATTAACAATGTAACAAATTAACAGTAATTATAAAAGTAGAAACGGATAAAACACTTAGATAAAGTCACACTTGAAATTGCTTTATTTCGAACTCGTTGAGTTCTTCTATGGAATGAAGCTAGACAACATACGAAATAAAAATTAAACTGGTTAAAACCGAGCAGCCTTTCAAACTGTGGCATTTGTTGAGTTTTAAAAACATATTTTTATTTTACCTAAAGAATTAAGTTCATAATAACCGGTATCACTAAAAAGAAAGGAAACGAGAACTAGTTCTTTGAGGCATCACGTAACCACCTTTGTGCAGGAAAATCACACATTCTCATAACAAACGTTCTAGCTGATGCTTAGAGGCTACAAAATATGTCATTAAATCAATCCTGAAGAACAGTGTTGTAACAGCAATACATGTCCTTGACAGAGGCATAATGTTTCTTATTTGATAACGCCAACATGATAAAAAGTCCACTATAATTTCAGCAACGCATTTTCTGAACGAAATAGTGCCTTCACATCGCAGCTATTTACATTTAGAAAGCGAAACACCTGTCCAATGGCCTCAAATACCGCAGTTTCTACACACACAGCATAACCACCTCTTTCTTCTTTCCTAACATTGCACTGTATACTTATTGCATCAATATTACATGCATTATATACTGTGAAAATGGACAGATTAAACACAGAGCAGAAGAATTTTGCTTGGCTTTGAGAGGTATACTTGGCTCGATGATCATAAGGAATAAAAGACTACCCAGTGGCTATACGGTTAACGCTTTGTTATGTCACTAATATGGATCAGAAGCAGAGTTTGGCATTCAGTTAGAATATATGTACAGCAACTTTAAGTTTAGTGGAGTTTTCAGAATAGGCAGCAGATGCTACTAAAAATTCGTAAATTACATTTTAAATATTTCTTTATTAAGCAGAGAAATTACGAATAATTAATTTGAGAGAGATCAGTGTGGCATAGGAACATAATTTTAAAGCAAAATAATCTCAGGAACGTTTCTATATCAAGTATGAGAGCTAGCAACAAAGACAGAATGTTTGAAGTCGGCTGCGTAAAATAGAATCGCTTCGTAATGAGTATAGTATGTTGCTCTGAAATTTTGCTTCCGTCTGCAGAAATCCTGTATGAAACGTACGCGTTATTACAGCAACAATAAACTGCACTTCGATGGTTCAAAAGTGTAAGGCGAACCATGTTTCAACAAAGAGCAGGGCAGTCTAGGTGCTGCAATCACTGGAATGAATGAGACCATGATCAACACAGCTCCCGTCACATTTATAAACAAATGCACTTCGTGAATAAAAATTATATACTCTTAACACAAATGTTTTCCATTTACTATCAACACTACAAAACCTCTTTAATAAATCTTAATGTATACATGTTCCTCTTCTATAGAGAACATAGCTAGACACAAATACCGTCTGTTAATTTCATTATAATATAAACCTACATCAATAACAAACCAGTGACATTTCAATGAGACATTAAACAAAAGCAGCACCTATAAAGCTAAAACATATGAAGACCACAGACAAAGAATATTACAAGTAACACCAATTATGCACGCCCTCTAGTGGTATATATATGAAGTTCATTTAACACAACAAAAACTGTAAGCAAAGTATATTTTAGACAAAAAAATTGAGACATATAAAAAGATTGTGCCAAGGAATGCTATTCAATCAGAATAAAACCATTCTATCTCTAGGCTGCAGTGAAATAACTACTTCGTCAATAGTGACATTTGCTGGTTGTTTTTGTTCATACAACTATTGATAATAAGCGAAGAGGAATTTACCATTGCGGGTTATTTGTAACTTAGAATAATTGAAAGTTTTAAAAATGTAACAACAAAGAGAAATATTATAATAGATCATACCTAGTCTTGCTATAAATACCGTGAAATTGTTTGCAATACATTTACGTTAATTATTGAAGTTTATTTTTATATGCTCATTCATAAGCACAAGAACATGAAAGAGTTCTCGTGCATTTTGTTTGCTTTGCAACATTGTTGCAGTGCCCCGGCGAAGGTTTTCAGACACATGCATATCCGCATTTTACAACGAAACCTTATTGTGATCACATTCAACTGTTTTTCACCCGCTGCGTGTTAAGTTAGTATTTATATGCATAAAATTATATTGCTTTTAAAAGTGAGGTAAATCCCTTGTAGACGCCCAATAGTGTTAGAAAACGAACGAAATATTACAAAACTTACATAAAATGATAACAGAAGTCAAGAAATGATGTTGACCTCATCGGAAGCTATTAACCTATCCAAAAATTAACGATTTTAATTCGGCAAGTTTCATTCGCAGGCCTCGCTTGAATAGGTTAGGGCAACGAAATATCCTTGTGGACGCCCAATAGTGTTAGAAAACGAACGAAATATTACAAAACTTACATAAAATGATAACAGAAGTCAAGAAATGATGTTGACCTCATCGGAAGCTATTAACCTATCCAAAAATTAACGATTTTAATTCGGCAAGTTTCATTCGCAGGCCTCGCTTGAATAGGTTAGGGCAACGAAATATCCTTGTTCCTCCTTACAGTAATATTATGTAACAGTTGACGACTCTGACAAATAGTGAATATAAACCCTTTGATTAAAAAGTCATCGCCAGATTGTACGTGTCGATCGGAGAATTTTGGGGACGCTCGTAAACGCTATATTCTATTCGCATAAGATTGTGCTATGTTATGCATTTCTTGACATGTCTACAGGGATAATATAGAAAAAGCCGTACCTACTGTTTTTCAATGCTGACAATAATATTTTCTGAAGCCAATGACAAAAAATGGTTTGTAAGACAGCGAGCTGTGATTGAATTCCTGAATGCGGAAGGTAAATCGTCAATTTGCATTCAAGAAAGACTGAATAATTTTTAAGAGGATGCAACAGTGAATATCAGTATTGTTAGACGTTGTACGAAAGCTGGAGTGCAAATTGATTGGAAACGGAGCGGCCTTGTTAAGAGGTGGAAAAAAAAAAAAGAGGTTAAAAAGAACGAAAATTATACTTAAAAGTTATAAATTAATGATTAAAGTTGTGATTAAGTGCTGGTAACTTTCACTTAGTTTTCTTGTAAATTAAACGAGAAAATAAAACATAAGAGGCATTATTTTTTGAACGATCCCCATTGTATGAAAGGTTTATATTCCTAAACTTACATAGCAAAACATTCAGGCATTGCCTTTTGCAGCTACGAGGATAAGTCCATAAGTTTCCAGCCTCGTCGATAAGGGTTATCGCCTTCCACAAAAGCCTTATCTGGTGTCATACTCTTATTTGTTAAATAAATAATTGCAATTGCAACTATGGCGGCTCAAAATTATGGAAAACCGGCGGCTCAAAGTTACAGAAATAGCAACGAGGTTGGGCCTTTCTAAAACAACAATCCTTTTAATTAATTCATGAACATTTAAGCATGAATGAAGTTAGTGCTTAGACTTCTTTCCTCAGCCCAAAAGCAGCAACTAGTCTTCTGTATTCAGGCATTTCTGGAGCTCTGCGTGGCAAAGAGAGAGAAGTTCTGCAATCCATTGTTACAGCAGATGAAACTATGGTCCTCTACTATTATCCCTTGACCAAAAGAGAATCAATGGCGTGAGTGGCGTAAACCTGCCGAAACACCGCCTCTAAAGGCCAAGGTCACTCAGTCAACCAACAAGACCATGGCCACAATCTTTTGGCACTGTGAAGGAATACTCTTCATTGACTTCAAGGAGAGGAACACCACAGTAAATGGGAGTACTATGCTGGCCTACTGCACAGACTACGTACTTCTATGAAAGAGAAAAGGCGAGGAAAGCTGAGTGGTGCTGTGCGCCTTCTTCACGACAACACGCCTGTGCACACAGCTCTTGTTGCAAAGGAAGCTGTGAACAAATGTGGCTTCAAGGACATCGGTCATCCATCCTACAGCCCAGCTCTAGCTCCCGGTGACTATTTCCTCTTCTGAAAATTCAAGAAGGAACTTCAAAGAAGGAAATTTCAGTGTGACGAAGAAGTGATAAATGCTGTTTAAGTCCATTTTGCAGACAAGACTTCTGAGTATTTTGGGGAGGGGAATTGAATGTTAATTTAAAGATGTGGGAAATGTATTGCAATAAATGGTAACTATAATGAAAAGTGAAATATAGTTCTTGTCTTTATCATACCTGGAAAATGGTTAGGCCAGAAACTTATGGAGCTGCCCTCGTATCACGATAAAGGGGAGTTTGTTATCTTTCTCTAAGCACTGGGAGAATAAAACTGAAGATATGTACTGCATATAGACGATCTAAACCTGGAAAATGCTGAAATTTTGTTTTCTACATTGACAAAAGTTTAAAAGAGTCCCTACATCTTCTTAGGAAATTTTCACTAACATGCTTTAGTTCCCATCACTAATGGACATAACTTCGTTTCAAATGGCTGTTTCAAGTCATACAATATGTCAGGGTTGGTTTAATATACTCCATTTTCAATGCTATTCAAAGATAAAACCCCATAACTGTTAGATTTGGGAAACAAGGAGATCAATAATTTAAGGCCAATAATTCTGAAACCAAATAAATGCCGTAATTCCGTGATGGACGATGAACAATGTTCGATACGTTTAATATAATTTTTGTTTTTGGTAATGAGCTGCCAGGAAAGTTACGCCTAAATGCGTGACTCATTTTGCCATACGACTTTCTGTAAATGATGCGCTGCACAACACAACTGCCAGACTCTGTCGAAATGTGTCTCTCAAATAATGCGTGCCGCGTAGGGAATCTCAACGATTGAAAGGGAATAGTCCGCTGGTCAGCCGATCTAAGTTGCAGGACTGTTAAATAACTCTCACTGTATCTCTTTCAATATTTAAAGTTATAAAATTTAAAATGGTTTTATCTACAAACATATGAACAACTTTATAGTGTGTATTTGATCATATTATTGTAGCCAAGTCACAATAAATACACACTGTTGCTTGTGCTCTTCACAAAACTCATTCTGAGTGTTTGATAATTCTTTATGATTATATGCAAGTCTATTACTCAGCATTCAGGGCAACACTAAAAAAGCAAGGCATTGACCGAAGTTCGAAGGAACCCATTAGCTTCTATACCGCTATATTCTGCTGACTACGCATTGTGTTATTAACTCTTAATTATTGTCATGAGTGTTATGCCTGTCTTACTTCTTCAGCTCTTTTATTGTTACATTGCAATCAGCTTCTTCCAAAAGAAAACAAACTGCGATATTAGCTTGATAATCAAAGCATGGAAAGAAGTCAATGGATATGAACAATATTTTACACCTATTTCTGAAATCCATGTCTGATTCGTTACATTGCAAGCATAGTTCCTCTTTAATTCTTTCTCTGTGGCGATTAAATTAACGAAATAAGGCTAGAGGCTTGCTATCAACCGCGTTCTTCTAATGTCTACCACCGTTGAGTTTGAACTGTTCGATATTACGAAGTCGATTATTTTAAGATGGCTTATTTTGCAATCAATTGCCTAATAGGATTACTTACGCCTAGCAGAGTAATTACTAGACTTATCGTACTTGCTATGATGACATAAAGAAATAGCACATCTTAGCTATATACTTAGAAATGGTATTAATTCATAACGTGTATAAATTATTTCAGATATACACGTTGCCTTAAAGAATAAAGAACTACATATTTTTTGAAAAAAAGAATGCCAGGATATCCGTTTGGTTGTTTGCCTTCCTCCCGTCACAGTGCAATTAGGTAGGCCCATTTAACGTGGTGCAACAACTATAAAGTGGGGTTATTTGAGTAATGGGCTGCCTTAGAACAGTTGCTTACTGGGGAAATGAACAAATTATGAATGTGCATATGTTTTCTGACATTTGGGACTGGGGAGGGGCTCAGCGAGCTGCGGAATTAACAGAAAATTCGGGGCCTACACTGAGACGGGGTATGGGAGGGAAGAAGACATGGGCGTCCAAATTAAGAAAGGGACTAATAACAATAGGGCTGGGCCCCATTTGGATGGCGGATCAGGGAAATAGAAAGAGCGTATTGAGGAAGGTTAGGAACCGCTTGAGGGATATGAATAGGCTGAAGACAATTGCGCAATGCAGAGAGACAATTTCGCTGGAAGTGCAATCTGGACTAAAATAGGGACTGACATCACTAGGCCGGGAATCGCGTGGGGCATGATTAAGATTACTAACGAATATAAGCGGAGAATTTGTCCCATCTGTAAGGAGAGGGAATTATGCACTCATGTTCTGGCTGAATGTAAAGGTACGGAAGAACAGAGGGAAAAGTATCTACCGCATTTCTTTACAGGATCGAACAAAGGGAGATGGTCATGCTGGGCTTTGCTGGCAAGCAAGGGAGGTGAGGAGAGATTAGGTCAATTTCTGCTGAAAGTGAGACAGCTTAGGTCTGAAAAGGCTGATAACCGGGGTGGGATTTGGGGGGGGGGAACAAATTGACTGAATTTAGGTCCATCATTCATAATGGATTACTTTATATTTTTAATTTTTTTTAAAAAAAATTATTCTTTTGGTATTCCTTATTTTACTTCATTTTTATTTATTTATTTTTGTTGTTGAATATATATGTTTTATATCTTACTGTGAATAAATAATGTAATATTATGTGCCAAATTAAATATTCGAAATGTATCATAAAAGCACGTTGGACCCGTGCGCCTGTTGGCAGGCGCTGCACCTGGAAAATGGAAGTCCCCGCGCATGAAGTAAGTATTTTTGTTTTGACTGCGAGCATAGAAAATGCACGTGAACTCCACGTCTTAGAGTCCAATTATTGTATAATGTCCGTTTTTACTTCTAAACTCTGGATACTGATGGTAAATTAGATGAAATAATGAACTGTTCTTATCTTCATGAATTTAGGCATTACAGGCTGTTATTTCTCAGGCATATGCCTCGTCAGCGGTTCTTTGGACTTCCCCCTCTCGAACAATATGCCATGCTCCATACGGTGCACATGTTCTAATAATCATCTATTAGTTTTACTAGACAGTCAGCACCGAACTCATTTCTTATCTCTGTACTCCTTTTCCTACCCATTAAAATACATCCTAAGATATTCTCGGAAACCTCATTTCCGCAGCATTATCTCCTTTAGTCATGGTCCACGTTTTACTTGCGCATAAACACATTGCAACTGTTATTACCTCATACAACTTTATCACGTTTCTTTCGTGACTTTTTTTTTGATAACTTTGAAATGGTGATAAATTTGATATTAATTTTTATTTATAAAGAAAATATACCTGATGTAAGTTTAGGGTATTTCGCCGATATTTTCCATTAATGGCGACTGAGGAAAACTTGAAAAAACTCGGGGAGAAAGTCATGGCAGGATTCGGACCACAGGCCTTCCTTTTGCCGATAATTACGAGGTAATAATACACATAACACCCTTAATATCCACTTAACAAAGTTCGTTAAGCTCATGATTCGAATATTAATTCGTAATAATATAAATAAATATTAAAAAAACGTAAAATAAGCAACCCCAAATTAACCTCTAATGCAAAAGGGAAAGAAAATACGGAATGCCACATTTTTGTATGAAGAATGATTGGAAAGTGCGAAGCTTATGGGGAATCGGAAGGAATGTTGTGGCTCTACAAGGGCGGTTAAATAAAGAATAATCATAAATTTTTACAGACATAATTTTTCGCGTTAAAAATTAACTTTATAATATTTTTTGAGCTTAATGTGTAATGTATACGTAGTGCTATTTTCATATTTCCGGTTCCCGCCTATGAGAGGTTTTGCAAGTTGAGACATGTTCAGTTCCGCCTACAGCAAAATGGAAGTGAGACGCTGCTCTGAAATTTTGCTTTCGTCTCAACAAATCTTCAGATGAGGCCAGTGCAGTGTTACAAGAGGCCTATGGGTAGTTTGTTCTTCTAAGCACAGCTCAAGATGGATTTCAATCAACTTCAAAGGAACATGTGGTGCTCCTGTTTGTGTTCTCATTGTGAGAGAGGACCGTTCGAATAACATTAAGAACACTTTCAGAAATTCTGAAAAATGAACTGGAATGAATTACTTAAAGATTGCACATGAGACGTGTTAAAGTTCACGGTGGGTTCCAAGACTGGTGATGCGGGAACAAAAGAACGTTCAGCTGCAATTTTGCAAGCAGAGTTTCTTTCAAAGGTAATCTTGCTGATGAAAGTTGGCTACAGCATTTCGATTATGAGAGTAAATAGCAAATTTCTGCGTGGAAATCTCGATCATCACCAACACCAAAAAACCAAAAATTTGTTGCTTCTGCTGGGAAGTTATAATCATCTAATTTTTCGATAATCAAGGAATGGTTTACCAGCATGTCATACCTGCACCCACAACTGTAACTGGGCAATACTACAGAGAGTTCTGAAAACTCTGCAAAGCCATAGCACACACTTTCAAAAGGCCACATTTCCGTGCAACAAACTGTATGCTGCACCACAATAATGCACGGAAGTATTGTTGTTGAATATGTCATAAAAATAAATATGAAGTGTATTCCTCACCCTCCTTATAGCTTCGTGTGACTTTTTTAATTTTCCTCAAATTGAAAAACCACCTTCTTGAGAGATATTTTCCAACATCAGAAGCAGAGGTGAAGGCTACGGAGGCGAAATTTAAGGTATGTCAAAAATGGTTTCCAGCGTGTCTTTGAAGACTGGCAGAAACACTGGATACCTAATTGCGGGGACTACTTTGAAAAATGTCATAAAAATATGAGAATAAGTAAAAATTATGATAACTCTTTATTGAACAGACCTAATAGACAGATAATGTGTTCCTTCAGTTTAACATTTTTAGTAGTGTTTAACGCCCGTTTTTGCTACAGAGGCACCACAGACACTGATGATATATAAGATGAAATGATAAATTGGGAAAGGATTTTTTTTAAAGGAAGGAGACGTTCCAGGCCTAAGTTTAGGGTACCTCCCCGACATTTCCCATTTATGAGGACTAAGGAAAGCCTGGAAGAAAAAAAAAAAAAAAAAAAACTTCCGCTCACGAACCCGCGCCTTAACGACTTCGGCCACCTGTGGCGTTTTCAGTTTAACGTTATCAACTTTGTAATCATTAGTAACAAAGAAAGTGTTTTGGAAATAATATGCAGTGAAATGATTAAAATTTATAAACAAAAATCTTTCAGTAACGTACAATTACTTTTATTGCATACTGTTTAACCGCACAGAGAAGCCTAGAGTACTTAATATAATGACTTAAGACAACGGTTTATGATTTTATATACCTGAATTTATTTAAGTTTTAATAGTTCTGTCTTGTAAATTTATTCCCTACCTTTCAACCGAAATTGCCAAATCACAGGTCATAGTATTCGAGCATCTTAAGCATACATTCCTAGTCCTCTATATCTTATTAGAGAAAGATAAATTGCTTGACAGTAACATGCACAGGAGTATAATAGCAGTGTATAATAGTGAAGCTATATTTTTATACAATAAAATATACGACGGAAATAAATATGATGAAAGTTATTAAGGAAGACAAAGAAAGTGATGAAAGAAAAAAAAAAATAAAAACATTCTGGTGACAAAAAGGACGATGATCTTGATTCCACAATTAAACGAATATACGTAACGCAATGCTATAAATTTTATAACATCTTTAAAAGTGAGCTATTTCAAGCTTAGCCTTGTTTAACTCGAGCGGCCGTTCAACTTACTTGAACAAATAAGGAGAAACAAGAGTTCTATTTTTATTTGTTCAGCCTATTTTGTACAAATAACATGCAGTTCGTGTAGCCGAGATGTGAGCATTGTGCAAGAAGGTACTGGAGATGTATGCATCGAGTCGGAGAACATGAATGAGGAGGAGGTATGAGGAGAAGAAAGGTTTATGTACTAGAGAGTGATTACAATTAACGCTCTCATTGAAGCATCCAAAGAAATACGCTATTTTTATGCTTTTATTTTAAGCTAAATTCCTTTGACCAAAAAACTTTTTAATTAACTTTTTAGTGTCTCGTGTCAACTACCGGGTTTTTGATACATAAACGGAATCAGCTGGTGTTTTTTTTTTGAGTAGTGTTTAACGCCCGTTTTTACTACTGAGGCACCACAGGCGGTGGACACTGATGATACCTGAGATGAAATGATAAATTGGGAAAGGATTTTTTTTTTTAAGGAAGGAAGCGTTCCAGGCCTAAGTTTAGGTACCTCCCCGGCATTTGCAAGTTATGAAGACTGAGGAAAACCTGGAAAAAACCCCAGTCAGGTAGGACGGTCCTGGCGGGATTCGAACCGCAGACCTCCCGCTCACGAGTCCGTGCCTTAACGACCTCTACCACCCGTGGCGGTGAGCTGGTGGTGACGTAAATCGGCAAACTGGAGAAATTTATTTAGTGACGCTTTCTTAAATTGGTAAGCGCATCATAGCCACAGCGGTTCTACTAAGACGGAAAAAAGAATGTCAGCCTTAAAAAGGGTAAAAAAAGTGCCACATTAGAATGTAACTTACCCATGACACTTCACAGAGTAAGAGTAGCTGGCGAACATTTTGTGGTTTGCAAGAGGGCAGGCAGCTACCGCGCTAAGTCAGCATTCTACAGGTCGTAACTCAGCTACCATTGTATCTTACTCGTCAGGTATAACGAGGACGTGGGAATTCGGACATTGCCTTTGCAGTCAATAAATCAGAAGACTAGTGTCCAACTTTGAATCGCCCGATTCCAAGAGTAGGAGAGAGGGCTTGAAGAAACCATGTCCGCTAAATGCGGTAAAGCTTAAGATCGAGACCTTGATATTTGTTAAATTTTTGTAGTATCACTTTAGAAGAGACTGAACGAGATCTTATATCACGATGATTGTGGATCTTGTATTAATTAGAAAATTTTGATCCCTTTCATTTCTTGTTAGAAGAAAACATGTTGTATTCTCCCTTATAAATTTTAAGTTACTCTTAATTTCTAATGCCCACAGAACAGGTTCCAATTATTGTAATAACTTAAAAAATAAAATAAGCCTTGTAATTAAAGCTTGTCAAATAAGCTTTCAATCTCGCTCGTTTCTCGGCGTCCTCACTTGCTCACTTTTGCTGTCACAAGGAGAGCATGACACGTAGAGGAGGTAAAGAGAGGTCGCCAGCGGTTGCTTACCGGAGCGCTTATGCTGTGTACTGGCTGCGTGAACTTTCGAGTCGCCTTGCTACTAAGATGCCGCTTTCAATGTACGAGATTCTCGTAGCAGCACCACCGCATAGCTTACGAGAACGAGAGGGAATAAACCCGCGTTTGACCGCCTTTACTTATAATATTCTCCCCTAAATATCAACCCTAGTTTCTCGGCATACAAAATTATTTTGTTTAAAAAGAATTATTTGTTATTTTAGGGAACATGTTTATCATCATTTTTATCCCTATTTTATCTTTAATAATTAAAAAAAAAGCTTTGCTACCATTTAAATGTCTAGATTTGGAAGAAATTAAAATGTATATTATTAATGTTGCTAATATAGTTACATAAATACATATTCATACTATTACATTTCGTTAGGAAAATGAAAAGACTGGTTATTCCTTATATAAGTATAAACTGTTCTGCTTATCAAGTCTATGCGTTTGTTTTTATCACTCGTTTTCTCTCACTTTATCTTCTGTCCCTCCGCACTCAGAAGCGCAGTAGAGTACAGACAGGTGACCTTTGAAGGCTGGTCCAAAGGTTCTTCTGACTTAACATTCTTTTCTTCCATTACTGTATATGCGCTTGGGTGTTTTATTTATCCTCATTTGGTCAAAGTTGAAAAATTACCTACATTGTCTCCAAACAATTTATCACAGTTTCAATTGCTCATTTTCAGGGAAATAAAAATGTACTTTAGACAACGTCACTACGTGCTCTTACTTTAAAAAGTAGCGAAATTGTCGTATTACATTTGATAAAAACACTTCTGCTGTAAAGAATTATTACAATCCCGGGCTGTACTTAATAAAATTAGTTATTCATTTTATGCAAAAAAATTCAATTTAAGATGAACTCTGTACTGATTAAAAATGTTGGGATAAATACATAAAATACCGTCTTACTGCAAATAAGCTGTAAAGTTAATAGAAAAAAAAATTGGGTTACAATTTTGCATTCAATACTAACATAAATCTTGCGTAGTAGATTATTTATTCTAAAACTATTAACGTTTAAGAAAAAAGTTTGCGAGGCTGAAAGCAAAAGCATACAAGCAATATAACAAAGCTCTATAACTAAAGTTTCCTTAGCAAAACAATTTCACTTTTTCTTCGTATTCTCCTATATATAGTCATCATGAATTTTAATGTGGATAAGCTATAGTAATATTCTCTTTATGACCATCATAGATATCCATACTATGCAAATAAGACAGAGTTCTTTACACCCAGAAAATAACATATTTACGATCCCATTAAACTGTTAATCAAACCAAGGCACGTTTTATTTCCTAGCGCAAGTCAATCCTGATATAATGAATATGAGCAAAACACAATCCAGTAATATCTTATTTGTTCTAACACGACCTTTTATGTATTTGTATAATTTACGTATTCATTTACATTCTTGTCCAGTGTGTTTTTTATTCTCATATTCTTCAAACGGCTGTGTGGAGGTAATCATTAACACATAAAATTCCCGGTAAGACCAGATTTCCTTCTAGTTTCCGCGATATTTTCGCTGCGCATATTAACTGTTCTTTTTACTGACGCATATAACATTTAGTGAAAACAATGTAATGCAAGTACAAGGGCTACTTGATAAATCCGTGCAAATTCAACAAGTGATAACACTAGATTGTTTTCAGTTTTACCTTGTTGAGGGATGGTTATAAGCAGTTAAAAACCTTTGTCAGTGCTTGACGGTCATTTTTTGTTTAAATTAGTAAGCTAACTTTCCAAATAGAGAAACAATACAATTTTACTTTTTGAAAGGATCAAAGCTTGTGGAAATTGAGGCAAAGCTGAACATATGGCTAATCTGCGCCTACGCTTGGAATGGCGTATAAATGACTTGGTGAGTTTAAATGTGGCCGAAAGAGCACAAGCGATGTGAATCGTGTCGAGCATCCTGTCGGGATAATGACTCCCTAAATGATTCACACGGTGCTGAGTGATCGCAGATTGGTTCAGAAGATTGCTGAAGCTATAGGCAATACGAGGGTAGGTCCATAAATTTCCGGCCTAACCGATAAGGATTATCGCCTTCACAAAACCCTTATTTGGGTCATACCTTATCTGTTAAGTAATAATAATTGTAGCTGTAACTTCCGCTCCGCTGTTCTGTGTTCAGTTGTTCAGATATAGTTGCACAAAGAAGGGTGTGTGTAGAAGATTTTGACATGTTCAAAATGGAGTATCGAACTATTATTGAGTTCTTCACAAAAGAAGCACATACTCCAAATAAAATTAAACAGCGATTAGACGGTGTATATGGGGAAGCATCCCCTCATATTCTACCTTAAAAGAATGGGACAAACTTTTTCGAATGGGTCGAGAAAGCATCAAAGTTGAAGAGAGTGCAATTGGCTCTTGGAGGTGCTCACTCCTGAAAACATCGCTCTTGTGGAAGAAGAAATTATGGAAGACTGGCGACTCACAGTTACAGAAATAGCAGCAACGGTGGGTTTTCTAAATCAACAGTCCTTCGAAATATTTATGAACATTTAAACATGAATAAGGTGGGTGCCTAGATTTCTTTCCTCAATCCAAAAGCAGTAACGAGTCATATGTTGTAGGGCATTTTTGGAGCTCTGCCGTGGCAACGAGAGAGAAGTTCTGCAAACCATTGTTACAGAGGATGAAACTATGATCCCCTACTATGATTCCTTGTCCAAATGAGAATCAATGGAGTGGCGTAAACCTGGCGAAGCACCGCCTCTAAAGACCAAGGTCACTCAGTCAACCAAGAAGATCATGGCCACAGTCTTTTGTTACTGTGAAGGAATACTCTTCATTGACTTCAAGGAGAGGAACACCACAGTAAATGGGGAGCGCTTTGCTGGCCTACTGCACAGACTACGTGCTTCCATCAGAGAGAAATGGCGAGGGAAGTTGAGTGGTGGTGTGCGCCTTCTTCACGACAACGCCGCTGCCTGTGCACACAGCTCTTGTTGCAAAGGAATCTGTGAAGAAATGTGGGTTCAAGGAGATCGATCATCCACTCTACAGCCCAGATCTAGCTCCCAGTGACTGTTTCCTCATCTCAAAGCTCGAGAAGGATCTTCGAAGAAGGAAATTTAAGTGTAACGAACAAGTGATAGATGCTGTTTATGCCCATTTCGCAGATGTGAGAAGTGAGAAGTGTGAAATGTGAAAAGTGTATTGCAATAAAGGATAACTATATTGAAAAGTGAAATATAGTTTTTGTCTTTATCATACTTAGAAAATGGTTCGGCCAGAAACTTATGGATCTACTCTCATATTTTACACAACCATTTGCAAATGAATGGTGGTTATCGCGTTGGCTAACGATTGACAAAAAAGAAAATTAATTGTCACTTCCGCGCAGAGTTTTGAGCTGCTTAAATGGAATCAATGACAATATCAAAGACGCTATGTGACAATAGGCAAAACGTGGTTGCTTGAAACAAAGGAGGAGGAGCCTAAACACTGGGTTGAAACGGAAAAAGCGCTCCGAAGAAAGCAAAAACAAACTCCTGAGCATGAAATGTGGTGGCAACAATGTTTTGCGATTGCCAAGGCGTAATTTTAGTTGACTTTTTGTAAAGGTCATTTCATGTTCAAGTACTACCTTAAATGCATTAGGCGATGGACTGACCCAAAGTCCGTGATATAAAGAGTACCACAAATGTTAGAGGCTGCAAATGCTACAAATTATGTCACTGTTATTCCAATGCATGCTTGTAACTGCTAGTTCGTATGTCAACCGTCAAAAAATATACATTTAACTTGAGTACAAATGAAAAAAATTGTCTCTAAGAAAGTACACAGGGTGCCAAAATGTATATACACCTCCAGCAAAGAAAAACTGTGTTAACATAACAAAACTGAATTCACACAAACAGAAAATGACGGCCACTAATCATTTTAGACTTTTACAGTTACAACAGCTGCTCAAAATGTTGGTATCGATACACTTCTGAGTACGTTGAGCTACTGATTGAGTTAACGTTTGCGAAAGTGTCCTCAGCGATAGCAGCACATACCGTTTCAATTTCTTCCCGAAGTGCTGTCAGTGTTACTGGTTTTCTACGGTATACAAAATCCTTAAAAGTTCCCCATAGGTAGAAGTCCAACGGAGTTAGATCCGGAGAACGCGGTGGAAACTCAATCGAGCCTCTTCATCCTATACAGTGTTTTGGTAAATTGTCATCAAGATATGCACGTACATCTAGGCGGTAATGTGGTGGTGCACCATCCTGTGGCATACGGTACCACGAGTCTCAATTTTGTCTCGAATGCGTTCAATTGTTACTCGCGTTGGCGTTTCTGTTCTGTACACACGTTTCCATTGGCTTTCAACTTCAACAACATTCTCGGTTTTCCAATACCGTTTAAAAATTGCTTACCGCTGTTCAAACGATAATCTTAGCTTCATTTTCCTGTAGCAACGCTATCATAATGTATGAGTCGCATCTGTTTACCGAACATCATACTACATATTACTGCTGTTTTTCGGTTCAACTTTGAAATATATTAAATAGATATCTACTGTGAAAGTGTGCATACACTTTTTGGCTCCCTCAGTACTTGACAACGATTAGCTATGATTCTTGATACTTAGCACTATCAGAGGTTCATAATGGTAAGGAAAAACTGCCAAAAATACACGCAACTCTTCCTTTTAATATGTGAACCGAATGGCTAAAAACTTACGTATTCAAAATTATAGGATGAAGAATTAAAAATTAAGTTTTGATGCTAATAAAGACGTTGTCACATCACTGAAAACAAAAGTAGAGCGCGTGGAAACGGAACAAAAGCACTGTGTTCTAAGAAAGGACTAAATGGTCATAAACTGAACTGAATACTAATTGAAACTCTAGCATTACTGGTGCTGTGGTGAACTCTTCTCGAGACATGTTTAATTGATTACTAACGCCAGAGCTTTTATTTAGGGAAAGAAGCAAATATGTGATGTCAAATTAACTGAAGCTCAGTAATTTGATTTTCGTTAACTGTAATCAAAATTGCACGTTATTAGACTGTAACAAAATTGTGGATATTTTTTTATTTTTTTTTTTTTATCATACTGTAAAATACAAATGGACCTTAAGCATCCAAATTGAACTTGTTAGCCAAATTTAGGCAAGAGAAATCCGTTTACGAGAATAGACTGAGTGATAAATTACTTATCGCATACTAGTGAGGGAAACAACATCTATATATCAATATTCCATGATCACAAGTCATTCTGATGTTAACTCATTGTTTGGCAGTTGTTTAAACACAAACGTTTGGTGTGAAACTGGAAAATGGACAACACTAGAGTTCGTGGTGTGATTCAATTCTTTGTTCTGGAAGGGAAAACAGCACAGGAAATTCATGATAGCATTTTGCCTATATTGGATGACGCATGCCCTTCCTATGAAACCGCTCGACGAACACACCTCATCCAGGAGCTCCAAAATTAGCCATGCGACCAGAAATTGCATGCGAACGTTCGTTTAAAAAGAATACATTCGAAATTTTAAGCATTTTGTGACTGTGGACGAAACGTGAATTCATTAACGAAATAAAATTGCAGTGTAAACATTGGATCACAGGAGGCGAAATGTCTTCCATTTGCTAGAAAGATGACTGCTTCAGTTTTCTGGGACACAAAAAAGGAATTGTCTGGATTAACTATTTGGAGAAGGGGAAAACCAATTTTGGAGATTACTGCACATCCCTTTTGGAGATACTTAAGGCAGCAATCGCGGACAAACTCCCGGGAATGTTAAAAAAGCTGCTGTTTCACTGTGACAATGAGCCGAGTCGCTCATGATAAGTTGACCGCACTATGATTTGAAATGCATCCGGTCATCTCACCTCAGATTAGCAAAAACTCAAACTTTTCTATCTGGATCAAATTTAAGACAAATGAAGAGACTATACAGGAGGTAAACGAGTATTTTGAGGACATCGAAGAAATTCATTTCCACGAGGGAATAACGAACCTGGAGAAACTTTGAAACAGCTGTGTTAAACGTCGAGGGGGTAATAACGAATAATAAAGTACATGTAATACTAAACTGGTTCTCTTTAACATCACACAGAGCTACTTATCAAACCATCTCGTGTCTCAACAACACGATTTACTGCTTGCCTGAAGAACCCAACAGTTCTGTAAAGACATACCAAGTATGAGCAAGAAAAAAAATTTATAAATTTGAAAAAGAAACATGTATCTTGACCTAGCCCATTCACAATTTTTTATTTTTTCTAATAATTAGAGTGTGTTTTTTGTAAATGCTATAATTTTTCAATCAAATAATGCTTTTCTGAAGTGAATCTATAACTTGTAACGATAAGTCAATGCATTTCTTACTGTATGCTCAATATTTATTAGTACCTCAAAACTTAGAGGCATATAGATGCTTCGAAATGCCCAAGATCGCGTGTTCAATTCCTGCCAGGGTAGATGAATTTTTACGGGGTTAAAAATCTTAAGAAGGAAATAAAGCCATGGGTCCCGTGTCGTAAATTTACGGCACTTAAAAGAACATCAAGCCGGAAAGAGAAGGCCTATGAGCAAAATTTATAGGCCGCTTCACGACCTGAATTGAATGTAACGCTGATGATCTGAGATGTTAAAGAACGTGCGTAAATAGGACAAATAAATAAATAAAATCATTTGAAATAGCAGGTTTTCAATAATAACATTTTTTATTAATATATTTATGATTTTTTAGTTATTTTTACTTAGCAATAGTTATTTTTCTAAAGCACAAATTGCTTCTTAATTCTGGTAGTTTTCTGTGATTTTACCAATGTCCATTTTTTGGGGAAACTTTTAGAATTAAATTGAAAGACATTATCGGAAAGAAAGTAGTTTATTGAGTATTTTTATTCTAGTTAACGTTATGATTTTTTTTGTAGGTTTTTATTTTTTTTTAACTCTTTTCCTTTTTTACGCCTGTTTTCTAGAATCGTTTGTTACATACCTACTGTGTAAAAGATGTCGTCATACCAACTTCTGAATAATATAGTCATAATGTAGATAGAACGAGTTCATGTCTTCTTTCCAGTAATTTAAGTATTTTATTATACTGTTGTTTAACTGCATATAATAACAACACGAAAGTACAGAGGCAGTAAATGCTGTCAAAGTTATGCAAAATACATCTTGGTCTAACAAAGCAGGTGGCACATTAAATGTATTACATTCTTTACATTTTCTACACGTATCTTCAATAAATAACAGTGTATTTTCAAAGAAGAGTTTGGTTAACCATACAATTTTCCGTAGAAGAACACTCAGGAAGGTAATATAAGATATTTCCAAATGACAGTTATATACTTAGTATTTATCTTTAACCTATCAATTGGCAATGATTACCTTGCACAATGATAGACATGCTAAAAGAGATAGTGCCATGTTTGCGCCCCATTATTTTTAATAGGATTCTAGCAGGTGTTGTAATGGAGCTCTGAATAAATTTATTTTCTTAAGGTATAATTCATAACTTTTAACTCTACCGCAAAAGACTGATTTCAAGCAACAATATTCCGCCAATGTAACGTAATACTTTCAAATGATATGCATAGAATCTCCTAACTCGGGATACTTGTATGATGGAAGCTGTGAAGCTACTTTACGAAGATTAAAACTCTGGCATTCTATGTGTTTTAAATTATATTTAGAATACCAGTATAAATCGCAGCTTAAGATTAAATACTGGAACTCTTAGTATTTATTGTGATAAAATATAAATTAAAACGTGTTTATTTTTTACATTTTGAATCAAATAAATTAAGATTAATGTTTAAGGTATGGGAAATTAAAAGTATGCATTGCTGCAGCTGCAGCAGAATGATTGTTGTGGTCGTGCACTCTTTGGCAGATGCTTTAAGAGAATTTTTGTGCGGTGATTTTTTACGGTTATAAGCGCAGAATGAACCAATAGGAATGCCTGGTAAAGTTACAGAGATCTTTACCAGACTGTGCTCTTTCACGTGCAAACGTCTAAAACGGATTTGCAGAGTTTAGACAAAAAAAGAGCAGCCTTGATTATTAAGGAGCACGCGGGATGCCCAGAAACACAGTATTCACAGATGAAAACATTGCTCGTATAGAAGCCAAAGTGAAGAATGGTTCGTGAGTGACTTATAGAGATATAGAGGCTTAGACATGCATTCGATACAGATGTCAAACATCCCGCACAAATATCCAGTGTAAGGAAGCTTTGTTGTTGGGTAGCTCACAAACAAAAGACAGTAAGAGAGGAATGGTGTCAGGAAATGTTTCGTTATTTCGAAATTGGTAACTCCTGATGTCTAGATGTAACCTAGAATCAAAGAGGCAGTCAGCAAATTGGGTCTTGCCAAATGAGGATAGCCCACAATGAAGTTAAACGATGTCAAAGTGAATGCAGAAATAAGTGTCCATATTGCAGCAGTTTCACTCCATGAAAATAATAATAATAGTAAAAAACAAACTCAATGCTAACTGATACTCTAAGTTTGCTTCCGCAGAACTCTAAATAGAAAGAAGACAGAAGTCTGAGTCACGAGAGTTGTCTCTTCACCACGACAATGCCTCTGCGCACACCACTTTGAAAACAAAAGAATTTCTGCAAGAATCGGGAGTGTAACAGTGATCTGGTTCACTGTTTTCAGATGTCGAGCAGAACCGAGAAGCCATTAATATGGGATAGAGAAGAAGCAAAGAGGAATTTGACGCAATCTATAAAAAATTGTTGTCATAGTTGGTTCCAGAGAATGCAACTTTGTATCGAGAGGGGGGAGGATACTTCGAACTGAAAATTAAACAGCTGTCTTCGTACTTTTCCAAATTTTCTATGTGAGAGGAACATGTTCGATCGCATTTCTTCAGCCAATACACTTCTGTGTAATTTCACATTAAAGAGGAACCGAAGTTAAAAAATGACCTATTTGGTTAATATTTTTGTTTGGTTTTCCTCTTAAAATACTTTGAAATCCAGAGAACCTTAGCCTATGTCCTTTAAAACATGTTAGCAGTCAATCACTTGGTATTTAACTTTTAAACACCCAAAACTTCAAACACCCTTTTATCGGTTTTGTTTCCCTGCCACAATTTATTATATATATATATATATATATATATATATATGCCTAAAACTGTTTTATACATTTTGTAGATTTTGTTTCATAAAAAAAAAGCATGTATTTTTCTGTAAAAACAAAATAGATTAACAAAATAATATACTAAGTTACTAATTTGTCCATCATTTTGCATTTGAATATATCTTTTTTTTTTGGAAAATAATCAAAGGTAATAATTAAAAATCCAGATTGTAAAACAATATTTAGAGCTCATTATTTTAATGACCACGGGTGACCGAGAAATTTAAGGTGCGGACTCGTGAACGGTCTGTGGTTGGATTCCCGCCAGGACCGTCATCCCTGACAGGTTTTTTTTTTTTTTTTCCCTTCCAGTTTTCCACAGTCCTCATAAATGGAAAGTTCCAGGAGGCACCCTAAAATTAGACCTGAAACGCTTCCTTCATTAAAAAAAAAAATCCAGTTTACTATTTCATCTCATGTGTTATTAGTGTCCACCACCTGTAATTGCGTTGGTCCTGATGGTGTAGTGGTTTATATACTTGCCTCCTAAACAAGATCGCGAGTTCGATCCCAACCAAGTCCGATGGATTTTTTTTGGGCGTGAAAATCCTAAGTATGGCTTCCTTCGGAAGGAAAGTAAAGCCGTAGATCCCGTGTCGTACATTTACGGTACGAAAAAGAACCTCAAGCCTGAAAGAAGAGGCCTCTGAGCAAAATTTGTCGGTCGTTTCACGCCCTGATGACCTGAGATATTAAAAGAGCGTAACAAACAACCTGTGATGCCTCAGTAGTTAAAACGGACGTTAAACACTACTAAAAACACGTTTATAAAGTTTTACCTATAACATTTTAACTTTTATGGGAGGAGAAAGGTTTTTAGTAATAGCTTTGAATAGCCATTTTTTTTAATATTGTTCAAATCTGATGAAAACACAAATTTAGCCGATATTTTTTGAACAATATTTTTGCAAAGTTTAAAATCCCTAGGTTTTAGCCATTCAAAATACCAAAATTTCCCTTCAGTGCTCCTTTAAAAATTCACTTTAAAGCTCCCAGGGCTTTTGAAATGCGGAAATAAGTTTGAAATTATTGAACAGACGGAGAACGTATGTGAATAAAAAAGCACAAACATGGTGAAATATTTCCAGATGCACAATGCGCTTTCCTAAGACTCGAAAGATATGAAAGCTAAAGAGGTGCATTGGAGGTGAAAGACAATTTTTTAAATTACTTAGACTCCAATCGCGCTAGAAGTAATGCAATTTGGATACAAACTTCAAATTTAATTAACAAATCGTTATTTTTTCGATTGATTTTCTAGTTCATTAATAAAAATGTACTAATTTCTAGGAACTCGATTTAAGACTGGTTTATCAACGCTTATTTTAAGTAAGACAAAAGCAAATTAGTCTGTGATGTTATCGCTATTAGCAAGACACGCAGCTTCGAAAGGAATAGGAATTTTACTCCACGATCACACCCAGGACCAACAGCTTTTGAACTATTACTTCCTGTGTATCATATGTTACATTTATTTGATCAACAGCTTCAAAGCTGCATTTTAAATGCTCAGAAATTCCAGTTTTACTATTGCTGCAATATTTCAATGCGTGTTCTTCACGACCACGACATGCCTACGATAAGGAATGTCCTATAGAATAACCAGTGCAGATTATTTAGTATTTCCTAGTGAGGCCAAATTTCACAACCAGAATACTACATTCGGCTCCTGCTGTGCGAACACCAGAAAGCTCCGTCGTTTCTGTCAGCCACATTTCATGTTTTCAAGAAGCTCATTTCTTTGTGCATCACATTGTTCTACATTGTAGTACAACAACAATCTTGCTGCATTCCAAATTCAATATTCTGTAGAGCACTCATTTGTTTTTCTCTTTGTGTTTTTGTACTGTGTTTATAACTGCCCATTTAGAATGTACTGTGTTAATTTATAGGCCCCTATCCCCTATCTTTACTTTAAACGAAAAGTCTTAAATTTGCACAGTAGAAAGATTGGTGATAACTTTTCCACGAACATATATTCGGAAATAGATATCTGTTGAGATATGCCCCATTCTACGAGACACATTTCAAGAGTAAGGGCCGGTCACGCATAACGCAATAAAAATAAAATTAAAAAATCTACTATTAATTTTGCAAAAATACCCTTTTTAACTATAGATACAGTCACCGTTACTTTCTGAATGCGTTTTGTGAACAAGTTTCTGGATGCCTTGTGCAATAAAATCCTTCACTTAAAGTTTAACCGCTTTGGCAGTGCCACTTTCAGTTCTTCCCAGTCATCAACCTTTTGAGAACGAATCGGCTCCTTGAAGTGAAGGAAAACGTGGAAATCACAGGGTGTTAGGTATGAGCTATAGGCTCAAAAAGTTCCCATAGACATTTCTGAATCTTGCTGACCGTTTTGACAGTGGTTGTGGACATGCATTGTCATGAAGGGAAATAATTCCTGAAGACAACTTCCCACGTCTCTGGTTTTGAGTGGCAGGCCTCGACTTGTACCTTTGATTGTTCCCGGCTCCACAGGAGGGATACCTTTTGGGTGCAGAAAACATTGGCGGTAATCTTCCGTACTGTCGTCTGCTTTGAATGTATTCTTTCGTTGTGGTGTTGAATGGCGCCACGGATTGAACATTGATGTATAAAAGTCATGTTTTTTCACCAGTCACGATAAAAAATACATTTCATCTCCTTCTCCCTTCTACAAGTCCAAAAATGCACCTGCAGCTTTCATCCTTTCGTTTTAGGGTCCCTTCTTACACACAGCTTACGATTTGTAAGATTTTCGGTGACAGTTCTGAACAATTCACAGGTAAAATGGCTGGACGTTTGACCGCTAGAACACTTGTTATGAGAATATTTGCATCCACTCGCTCAACAGGAGCATCCATCTGAACATTTCCCACTTCTATTCATCACGAACATTAATACGGCCTTTCTTAAACTGACGACTTTATATGACTAATCTTTCGCTGATTACAGATGGCCCATAAAAGTCACACAGTTTGCAGTGGTCTTCAGTAGGACTTTTACATTTTGTGTTGAGAAATAGAATCGCCGCGGACTGCACAACTGGCGGGATTGCGTACTCTAATAGCCAAGTCTCGCAAAGGCTAATTACAGTAAACGGACAACCATCCAAATCACACAGAGCATGTCCTATAGAATACTAAACAAACAGTTGAGGATAAAAAGCCACAATTCAACATGACCAAACTATAAACTATTCTCAAACTATTCTCAAACTATACCAGCGGTTCGTTATGATTAAATTAGCAGTGTTTTACAAATTTCGTGCATTCTATGAGCTTTGTGAGTGACGGAATGATACCAGTAGTCATGTAGACGCTAAATGGAGGTTATAAGTACAGTGTGTAACGTGTTCGTTTGTTGTCAAATGGAGAAAGACGTGGACAAGATGGAAGGCGCCTACCATGAACAAAGAGGAGCTACATGGTTTTTGTGGAAGGGAGGCATCAAAATTGCAAAAATTCACATACCTTCAACTGTGGTATGTTGGAGAAGCTCCTACACAGGAAACCATTTACCTGCATTCAGTTCGCAATCTCCCAAGAACATTGAGGTGGAGTCTTGGTTGATTATGGCTGAATGACACATTACCATTGATGAAAGGGCTGTAAGATAGGCCTCGACCGCGCAACCCTCCACAGTATTGGTTTCCACAGGACTTGATAGAGGCACAGAAGGATAAAAGGATTCAATTCTGTCTTCAGTTATTGAAAATGCGTAATGAAGGTTTTATTTATTTATTTATTTGCAGAAATTGGTGACATGTTTCCCAACATACACCAGAGAAGAAAATCCAATCGATGCAATTAAAACCTTTAGGGCGTCCGCAGTGCAAGAAATTTCGTGCCACATAGCAGCCGCTACGATTGCAAAGTTGGCTCGCCGGGGTTTATTATGTGGCCATAATCCCCCCCATATTCACCAGATTATGCCTTTGATAACCTGAAGGACTCATTGCGACTAAAATTTAGTCAACAAAGAGAAAATCCAAGCAGTTATGTAGAGTGTGGTCATTGTGCTCACAAACAATGGTTGCGACGCCATAATGAAGTTACCAGGAAGATAGTAATGGTGCAATAATGTTACTGGGAAAACTTATGAGCATTGAACTATGTTGCATAATAAACAAGGTACAAAAACTGTTGTACCAGTTTCTAGTCTAGCACATAAACTATCCTCATTTAAGCAGCTCAGATATCAGTTAAACAAATGCTTCACGTCACTTTCCGAAGTTAATTAACATTACGGGTTTCTCTGGAGTTCAATTAGGATGCGATCGTAAAATAAATAGTTGCAGAGTACTGTAATAGCTCTCCAATCTCGTCAGAGCTTTAGTCTGAAAGGACGAGACCATTAATTGTACACTTGCAGCAAAACCATGAAAAAATACAATGAGCAATTTTATCTTTTAATTCGAAATATAAAACTTCTTTACAGTCAACAGTTTAGTGATTTTATCGCACTTACGAGGATAGGTCCATAAGTTTCCGGCCTCGTTCATAAGGGTTATTCCCTTCACAAAATCCTTATTTGGTGTCGTACTTTATCTATTAAGTAAATAATTGCAGCTGTAACTTCCGCTCTATTGTGTTAGTATTTCAGATATTGTTGCATAAAGAAGGCTATGTGTAGAAGATGGTGAAATGTTCAAAATGGAGTATCGAGCTATTATTAAGTTCTTCACAAAAGAAGTACTTACTCCAAATGAAGTTAAACAGCGATTGGACGTGTATATGGGGAAGCATCCCCCTCATATTCTACCGTAAAAGAATAGACCAAACTTTTTCCAATAGTTCTAGAAAGCATTGAAGACAAAGAGCTTGCAGCTCGGCCCTTGGAGGTGCTCACTCCGAAAACATCGCTCTTGTGGAAGGAGAAATTATAGAAAACCGGCGGCTCAAAGTTACAGAAATAGCAGCAATGTTGGGCCTTTCTAAAACAACAGTCCTTCGAATTATTCATGAAAATTTAAACATGAATAAGGTTAGTGCAAAATGGGTGTCCAGACTTCTTTCCTCAGTCCAAAAGCAGCATCGAGTCATCTGTTGTCAGACATTTTTGCAGTTCTGCCGTGGAACCAGAGAGAAGTTCTACAAATCATTGTTACAGGAGATGAAACTAGGGTCCTCTACTATGATCCATTGTCCAAAAGAGAATCAATGGAGTGGGTAAACCTGGCGAAGCACCGCCTCTAAAGTTCAAGCTCATTCAGTCAACCAAGAAGATCATGGCCACGATCTTTTGGTACTGTGAAGGAATACTCATCATTGACTTCAAGGAGAGGAACGCCACAGTAAATGATGAGTACTATGCTGACTACTGCACAGACTACCTGCTTCCACCAAACAGAAAAGGCGAGGAAAGCTGAGTGGTGGTGTGCGCCTTCTTCACGACAACGCGCCTGTGCACACAGCTCTTGTTACAAAGGAAGCTGTGAAAAAATATGACTTCAAGGAGATCGACCTTCCATCCTACTGCCCAGATCTAGCTCCCAGTGACTATTTCCTCTGCTCAAAATTCAAGGAGGACCTGCCAGAAAGGACATTTAATTGTGACGAAGTAATGGGTGTTGTTTATGCCCATTTTGCAGACACGACTTCTGATTATTGGGGGGGGGGGATTGAAATGTTAATTCAAAGATGTGAGAAGTATATTGCCATAAAGAGTGACTATATTCAAAAGGGAAATACAGTTTTTTGTCTTTATCATACCTAGAAAATGGTTAGATCGGAAACTTATGGGTTACCCTCGTACATACGTTATCACATTTTCATGTTCTTCATTGCTAACAAAATTACAATTCTGTAACAGAATGAAAGTGGGCTGCAAGTTCTGCACAGAATTTCATGTCTTCTTTCTAAGAGCGACAGATCAACAGTGACGTATAGCATTATTGGTTTATATAACTGTAGGTTCTGTTTTTTTCTCCATGATATATCTTCCATCATGCCATCTATCGTCAAAAAGAAAACAATAAGAAAACAGAGAAAGCCATTTTGCTACGCGGCTGGCTATATTGGTGTACACTGGAATGGTACAATTACGGCAAGTTTGATGGATAGGACAGCTTGTATCGACGTAATTCCGACGAGGAGAAATAGTCCACACCCAAGACCATTATTTCTTGGGAATTGCCATCAGATTACTATAAACTCGGGAAGTATAACTACTCCGTATGCAAGAAGAAAAAGGATGTATAAATAATTTACTAATGTCTATGCCCATAAAAGTTGGCAATTTATCCTTAAAATGAAATGACCTTCTAAGTTCTCGTTACGCGCTATCTTTGTTGTTGATGTTCAAGGTAATGCCCTTTGTTAACTTTTTGCAGATTTCAATTATAGCATCCCGGATTTAAAGTTGTCTTGTTTAAATAACACATTCTGGAGAAATGTCCTAAGGAGCGGATGCATATGCACTAAAAACATCAAAACACGCCTTTTAAAATTAAGAAATAAACATTTTATTGAAAGTAACTTAATGTTTGAGAATTTAATGAATTGCATATTTAATGGTCTGTTTCACTGGTGTACTGAACCTTCGAATAAGGCCGCATTTTGTCATGGTTTAAAACCGACATTTCCTCCAACATGCAGTAAACTTCTGGGTTCCTATTCACTGTCTGCTGTGTTCTGCTCGTGAAAGTGCCGCCTACTTGCTTCTCATTGGTAGGAGTCGGCCAATAGAGACGCGTGCTGTGGAAATGTATGCCGTTACCTCTATTCATAATATTTGATTATTTTAATATTTCTATACTTTTAGTTATCATCTTTTGTATAAACTGTTGTAGGTTGCTAGAAATTCCATGTGGAAGTCTATATTCTGACATGCTGATATGACCGACCTTTCTTGTTGATTTAGTTATAGGCAACGTATGTGTTCCTTCCGGTGAATTTTATAGAGGGTGCAAAAAACGTATACACACTCCAAGCAAAGAAAAAATGTGTTAAAATAACAAAACTGAATTTACACAAACAGAAAATGATGCGCACTAATCATCTTAGACTTTTACAGTTGCAACAGTTGCTCAAAATGCCCACCATCGGCGTCCTTACACTTCTGAGTACGAAGGCCTCATCCTCTTGCACCATGTTCCGAAACCACTCACAGCACTGCATTCTCGGATCAAGGTCATCTTCATTTAATGTATGCAAAAGTTTGGGATGAAAACTTTCAACTTTGCTATTTTAATTATACGACATATGCTGGTTCTGCTAATCCCAGTCTCACCTGCACATTGCTTTGTAGATTTCTGCGGTGAGTGCTCAAAACGTTCCAAAACCAAAGCCGAGAACGCGGAGCTTGTTGCTGTGCGAGGTCTCGCCCAGATCTGCTCTTGTGAACATCGCATACGGTACCATGAGTCTCAAATTTGTCTCGAATGCATGCAATTGTTACTCGTGTTGGCCGTTCTGTTCTGTTCACACGTCTCCATTGCCTTTGAACTTCAACAACATTCTCGGTTTTCCAATACTACTTCAAAATTGCTTTCTGCTGTTCAAACGATAATCTTGTCTCTATTTTGTTGTAGCAACGCTAGCATAACGTAAAGTGAGTCAATTTAATTACAGAACCTCATACGATAATCTTGACTTCATTTGTATATTGTTCATTTACGATTATCTTGGCTTCATTTGTTCATTGTTGAGTTACCTGTCACATAACAACGCTGTCATAATGTATGTAGGTCACATCTGTTTACAGAACATCATACGATAATCTTGGCTTCAATTGTCATTGTTGATTTACGATAATCGTAGCTTCATTTATTTGTTCAATGCTGATTTACCTGTTACGTAGCAACGTTATCGTAATGTATGTGAGCCACATCTGTTTACAGAACATCATACTACACATTACTGTTATTTTTCGGTCCAACTTAGAAATATATTAAATAGATATCTTCTGTGAAAGTGTGTATACATTTTTGACCCCTGTATATATTGCCACAGTCACATTCAATTCTATGTAATCACGTTAGATAGAGGGTTGTTGATATACTCTTTGATTGTTCAAGAAATAATCATGGCTGATTATCTATTAGCTATTCCACACATATACGGGAGACTGGCCCATTTACATTCCTGCTTTGTTAATTCTTATAAAACGGAGGTCCAATAAATAAATAGACTATATGATATCAATGCAACAAATGTTTTCAGTCATACATATGAATAATGAGACACATATATTCATATTTCTGCAAAAGTTGCAATAAACTTGTGTGAACATTTCTAAATTATCAGATAATTACTTTCTATAGTACACAAGTAATGGAAGGATCCTATTAGTATCATGGGATATTATGGAACAATATTTAAGCACTATCAAATAACCTGACACAATGACATTCAGGTAAAGAGACACTAAGGACAAAAAACATGGTTTGGATTGTATGAGGTCGGACGAAAATATGACATGTGAGGCATGAACATAGATGGAATCTCTTAACACTGTTCCCCAATGTCTTTCAAGGAGTTCGAGCCGGTTAAAAGAGCCGCCAGATGTTGGCGCAGAAAGCTTAAGAATGTGCAAGCCACTGCCACGTCGCAGCAGTTCATGGTACTTTCAACACTGTAACACAATCAACAGAATGAAATGCGGAAGCAGAAAATTCGTGGAAAGAAAATATCCATTAATGCAGAAACCACGAACAAGCCCAAGGTCAGGATGGGTGGCCCTATGAGATTTGAATCCGGGATCTTCCGATTAGAGTTTAAGAGAGACACAGTTTTAAAATTTTACGACATGATGGCAGATCCAATTTTAACCTACAGACAGAAATATTGACGCTAACAACGTACGACAAAAAGAAAATTGAAGCAGCAGAAACGAGTCTCTTGAGATCTATTCATTCTGAATCGTAAATGAAATGAAGACATCCGGCAGGAACTGAATACTAATGGCATATTACAAACGATAATTGATATAGAATCAAACAGATATACTGTATTCATATGAACCTAAATGAAGGGCTATCCTAGAAAGAACTAGAGTGATTAATATCAAGTTGAGAGCAAATGTGTGGAGACGGAAAGGACCCAAGGAAATAAACTAAGGAATTAATCATGTTTAATACGATTAAAGACCTTTGTTTCTTACACTCCCCTTTAAGAACATCTCAGACTAGTCTACACAATAAGGAAAATTACCATGAAAGATCCTCTTTCCCTCTCCCTGGCAGTTACTTGAAAGATCACTAATAAGCTCACGCAAAGCAGAATAATGAGTGGGTGGCTATTAAATCACAGACAGTTCCTAGTTCAAATAAGGGAATATTTCAATTTGTTAAAAATTAGCATACAATTGTGTAACAGTTCCTCCGACCCACCCCCACTGAAATATAATTATTATGTATATTTATGTAAGCCCAAACATTATATTTTGTTATTGCAATTATTAATATAAATATTATGTATATATATGCGTCGTAAGCTTTCACTTCAGTGGATAAATTGTATGTCATAAGAGGGGAAAGTCTCTGTTTCCGTTGCGATAGCTTGGAAAGGCAAGAGGGCTACAAGCCCGATACAAAGGAACAGAGATAAGCGTTATGCTAATTTTTTAATTCGTTGAAGGGTTAATAAACTGAAGGACTTCTAAATTCGTTAGGTATTTGACCCGACCGGCTGTTGTACTTCTAGCCTTTAAGCTAGCCAATGCCAACAAAATGTTTTAAACTTTCAAAAAGGGTGAATGGCACGTGGGGCAGGGGAGCTTAATTGAGTCAGTGGAAAACGTATGTTTGAACTACTAAAAATAGGCGCAAAATCTGCGTGTGCCTTTATGATCTCCTTTGAACTTCTGTAAGCCAACGACCACTTGATTTGAATTTAATATGTAAGGAAGCGTTTGCTCGGCTGGGGCACCCATTCCTCAATACGTAGTTCCAAGAATTGCACCCCGCACGCACATCTAAGTTCGATACGTGGCTAGGTATAGACGCTCTCAGTTATCAGAGGCAGTTATAAGATCTACAAGCGACAAGATACAAGTAGTTCGTAATAGTCATAAGTTCGACTCTGCTGAGGCAAGAGTTATAAGATACATACGTGGCGAGAGGCATTTGTTTTTATGCTGATTCCGGCGCAGGCACTTAGTTTTAATATATACACCGCGACACATGCTGTACATAGTTTCAATTCTAAATTCCACTCTCGGCAGCTAAGTTTGTATTCGAGACAGCCAAGCCTATCGCACGCGAAACACCAGAGGACGCGAAAGAACTTGGACATAATAAGGTATATGTATAATCACGTACTTATTTATACTATTGAGCTCCCTGAGAAATTGTTGTCATTGAAGCGTAGGCAATAACACCAAAGCGACCAACAATCAATTTACCAAACCGCTTCAAAACTAACTTCACAACGTGAGGTCACTCGACATGGACAACAAATCGCTTCAAAATTGATGTTCAGCCTAACCTACTAAACTGCTTTGTAATTTGGCCCCCAGTGTGGGGTCTCAAACAAGCATTCTCATAAATAGTCTTCAATTGTCAACAAAGAAATATTGGTAGGCTTAGCCTTAAAGTCTTCTAGTCCCGTTATACACTTGCTGAGTGTCAACAATGCTTTTATTATTGACTATTGTGAAACTTGATCCTTTTTTTCTTTCTTTCTTCCAATGGGGATACTTAGAAGCCATTCTTTCTTGGTTCATAATAGATAGATGGTAACTTAGGTTTGGTCTTTTATGTGGATCTATTGAGGTGCATTGAAATAGATGATTCTTGTTCGTTATAGTTGCACTAGCGCTTGCACATGAAGCTTGTAGATGGTCAGCTAGTCGTGGTGTGCGTTGAGTTTGTACATTGCTGTTAGCGAGTATTTATTTCAGATATTCATTATCTGTTCGCATGATTTATCTTTTGATTTGATTATTTTGCTTTTGTTTGTCTCACTCAGCAACTTCACAAGCTGGGAATGAGTGGATGACTATCTTCAGTACGAGGCACATTCCTGGTGGCCTGTCAGCTACAATTACAAACTCAGTGTGGAAATTAACGTCTTCGGAGGAGCAACAATTCACGCGGGAGAATCGCAAATATTTACATGGTGAATGAATGCTTGATATCAGCAAAGAAAATTAATATTTAAGAAATAAGAAAAGTGAAATGAAGGCACTGGAGGTTCTCTCCCCTGCTTCCTCCAAAAGTCGTCCATGATGCATTGTAGAGTAACGATAGAATGTATACATTAAACATAAATCTATACCCATAAACGTAACAGCAGAGACGGGAGTGATAAAGAAGTTAGCATCCGTAGATTAACTGCACTTGAACTCCGCTTTGAAGAGGCAAAAGCTGAGATACCTGAAAACCAAGAACGAGTTCTGGGGGTAAAAAAAGAGAGAAAGAGCTGATGCCATGTATCTGCAACCTCAAACTATCGCCCAGCGCTGTTAATTCGTGTTATCATTTATAACCTGCAGACTGTAATTGAGTTAGAGAGTTGGTAACCACAGGAAACATCTAGTACAGAGTTGTAGTGAAGGTACATAACGCATGCAAGCTTGAGAAGCGTATCCTGCTAACTATTCCCAGAAAAGGAAGCAGACCACATTTAGAGCTCTAACACCGCTGTATGGTCCTTACTGCTCCGGGCGAGATTAATTAATACTTTTTGGGAGATTAAATAATGACTTTGTAATTTCTTCAGCACGCCTCATTGTTTTATACAGTACTATATACTTTTACCATTTACAAATCCTTTAAGCAACCATACGAGGGTTATTCGATAATGACCATACTTTTTACGGGTATAATTTCTCGTGTTAAAATTTAACTTTACAATGTTTTTTAGCTGAATGGGCAAGGTACTTGTGGTGCAAGTTTCATTGCTCTCACTTCCGGTTCTGCCTGTGAGAGTTGTGCAATTTGAGAGTTCCGCCTACAGGTGACACATTCAACTAACAATATCTGAAATTCTACTTTCATCTCAGCTGAAGTCTATGCAATGTTACAGGAGGCCTATGGAGAATTTGTTCTTCCGTATACTACGGGGGAGGCAATCAATTTCTAGGAAAGGTTGACCCCAGCGCTCCAGTTTGTACTCTAACGGAAGAAAACATTAAAGCCGCTGCTGTCATTGTCAGAGAGGATCTCGAATAATATTAAGAACACTTTCAGAAATTCGGAAAAGTTTACTGAATACCACCCAGATGTTGGTAACAGAAACGTTGCTAGTGAGAACGTGTGGGTTCCAAAACAGCTGATTCCCGAACAAAGAGATGCTCGCGTGCAAGTTTGCATGCAGTTGAACGTGATATTTATAGGATGATAAGGCAATCACTGCTGATGAAACTTGAGCACATCATTTCGAATCTCAGAGGAAACAGAGTAACGATTTATTCAGTTAAAAGGGGGGGGGATACTTCTACTGGGAAAGTTATGGTCGATTTTCAAAGAATAGTTCACCGGGAATACTACAGAGAATGTCCTGACAACTCTGCAAGGACATATTACACACATGCAAGATGCTATTTCAGTGCATTAAGCTGGATGCTGCACCGCAACAATGCACGGTCACATATCGTAATGTTGATGAACGTCTCAATGTGAGGTGTGTCCCCCATCCTCCCTAAAGTCTAGATTTAGCCCGGTCAAGATTTGAAGACGATCCAACACACAAACTTTGGAGAGTTAGATCATATCCTGTAAACTTTCTTAGTGTAGTGTGTTTCCAAACATTCTTTCGCCTATTTACGCTGGTCTGCGCCATAGGAAGAGAGCCGGAAATAACACGACGAGATCGCTGCAGTAGTTTTGGTTTGTCACTTGTCCAAACCAATGCAGGCATTCTGTTGTTGTCCTCCAAGACCGAGGAGAAATGCAGTGAGTTGCGCAGTGGTCGGAAAGTTTATCTGTAGTCGTCTGTTAACAAATGACTCAAAGGACCTACACAAATTCAGTTTTTTTTATATATGTTCCTTTCCCGTGTGCTTCGCTAATGATGGAGAATTTTTATAAATACAAATTCACCAATTTCGTTTTATGTTTTGACCCACATGAAATAACCTTTACAGGTTTTTAAAATGTATTAATTAAAGCCAAATCCTTGTATTGTTTTGGATGGTTATATTGATATTTAAGTAAATTCAGTGTACCCTAACTATCCGTGCATACAGCTGCTCTTTCTATCTCATTCGTGTATATCGTTAATGTACCAGGCAAAGTGTGGGGTGATAAAAGAAATTTAACCGATATTACCATTTAAAATACTTTTATTTATTATTTTGCTTTAGATTTTTATTTGTTGACAACCCATGCATAATATATATATATATATATATATATATATATATATATTTTAAAATAACAAAGAAACATCTTCTCCTTCTACTAATAATACCTTCTCGAGAGTTTTTAATATTTCTATTTGTTTTCCTGATTTTGTTGAGCTTTTATTGTATACTTATTCTGATTTTTATTGTTTGAGTTAATTCACAACTTGTTTACACAAATATTATTTATTGATTGGGTTGGATTGGTAGGAACAGAGATGGGCATTTCACTAGTTCAGCCTTGGAGATATTATCGTCAACCTTCCAGTTTCTAGCAGCCTATGAGATAACAATATAACTGGAGTGTTAGGACATGTGCATAAAATAATGCAACTGCAAGATAGGAAAGATATTGAAGGTATATGAAATACATTACACAAACCTATATTTCAACCTTAAGAAACAAACAATATATATAATAATGAAAGAAACTGCTAACTGAAGGCAAACTGACAGGGAAATAGATAAACTGCAAGATTTTTATGGGAAGCTATTCTGGAAAATATACATGATTTGACAGAAATTAGGAAAGCTATATGGACTACATATTTTCATAAACCTTCAACAGATGACAATCCATCCCATGGACTATACCTTTAAGAATCACGGTACAAATATAACACTGAAAAAAGCGAAGCTACAGATACCGTGGGCTTCCAGAGGCAATAATGGAAGAAATAAAACCAATCTACAGGTAAGTACTTAGTACATCCAAATCTGTTGCGTCAATGTGTGCATGGGAAACTCCAAAGCTCATACGAAAGTTTTAATAATACCTATAATTTGGACCAGAATTCCAAAAACGTATTTGTGGACCACAACACTTTTAAGACTGGAGTCTTAGAGGTTGTGTTATCTTTTAAGTAAGCACCTGAGTAGTAGTAGCAGTAGTGTATTTATTTACAAAATATGTTTGTTACAAATCTAGCTCATCCATGAAATACATTACACAAACCAATGTTTAAACCTTAAGAAACAAACAACATATATATAATAATGAAATAAATAAACGAAAAAAATATATAATGGTATTTTTTCAAAGTCCATAAATAAATGAACAGAAAGAAAACATTACAAAACTAAATAACTTCTATGTACAAATAATTCCAAAAATATTGTGAATAGTGTTCCCTTACCCCTCCTTCCCGGGTGTCTGCCTCTTCAGATCTGAGCTGTCTCACTTCATTTAAAAAAATTACATACTCCCTCTTCCTCCTTCCTATCTGCCAGCAAAGTCCAGCACTGCCACTGCCCTCTCCCCCCATTAACAAAGGCGGCTAGTAGATATCTCTTCCTCCATTCTTCCATTTCCTTGCAGTACGCCAGAATATGTTCCGAAGATTCTTCCTCCGCATACATACGTACTCTCTCTGTCTGCCACGCGCCTAACCTAAACCCAACGAAAATCGCACCTAAGTACTGAATCAGGCATTAATGCTCTTCGTGAGCTGAAATTAGTAATGGATCAAATTTGCAGATTGTCAGGCTGAACGATAATCAAAGAGGCCAGAAAAAACAGAAGAGTTATCAAAAGGAAGAAACAAGACAAGAAGGATGTTAATTAGGAGCGCTCTTAAGTTAATTGGTTGTTAAACTTTAAACTCAATTTCTCTTTGGGTGCGCCTATCTCACAAGCTATAGAAAACATTATTTCCAAAATGTTATCATTAATAGTAAATATATTTATTTATTACATCTAGGACAATCTTCTATGGTACATAGTTTATTCATAAAATATAATGAAATTATGGTAAAATATTCAATGCTTTTCAAAATGTTCTTGATCACTAACAAAGTAAATGCAACTTTTTAAATAACTTGGATAGGTAAATAAAGGTACCTTCTAACAACATAAACATTTCATTTAATGGTTCAAAAGAAGAACAAATTTAACACAGGCAAGATGGGGACTACCCAGCTCCCCATAAAACAAATAACATAAGCCAGTTTAAATTATTAATAATGAAACGTCATTACAAGATTTATGGTACAAAAATGTTGCAAAATGACAGTCGTCTGTGCATAACACAGCAAATTTTTATTAACAGTAGCTTTCGTCAGCTTTCGCGAGCAGAAGAAACGTCGGCAATATGAAAGGAACTGGTCTATGGAGTTGTTATATATTTAATGTATTGATTTACAAAATCTTTCAAAAATTATAAAACGCATCCTTTCGAGTTCTCGTGCTTCAAATAATTATATGGGATTCAAGAGCCTTTGGCTTTCGTGGAACTATTTTAATTTATAACCTACGAGAATATGCTAATTAGAAGGAAATAAAAACAAAACAAACCGGTCATGATGACTTCCGGGCTGCACATAAATGTAGCTCCCCGGGTATTCGGCGTGTACCTCATACATTAGTGCTGTTTTATCGGAAGTGCTGATGCTGTTACAGTATCGCATCGGCCAACTGCCAGGCCCCTGCAGCAAGATGTGGACTTGTGCACCACCCAGCAAACCAGGGGCGTGTCGAACCCAAACTCGTGTTAAATTTCTCGCTTTTATCTCCTTACCATCGCACATTGCATGTTGGTAGCAAAGCTATAACATGAATACCCTACTGGCCATTACTTGAGCAGTGTGTTCTACTTACATAAGGAAACTTTTTCGCATGTGATTTTAAATACCCAGCAGATTAAAGCTCGTATGAGCCTTACGCCACAATATAATCTCGGTAAACGCATTCACGAACGTGAATTACTTATTAAAGAGGACTGTAAACTCAGGCAATAGATCTGTTGTCTGTAACCTTTCTACGTCTACATAGAAAGCCCAGAAACGTCTTAAAAGCTGCACACAACAGAAGAATTCGTTTTAGAGATCGTAAATACGAGGATAATTTGAAAAATTCTCGGAATAATCCACAGATTTCAGCATTAGTAACCCTTAAGGCTGTAAGGCTAAAGCTAGGCAAAATTAATGTGTTGGATCTTATCTGATAAACTATCACCAATAATACGGTTGAAGACTCAACGCCTTGCTCAAAAGTAGTAACTAGCAAAGAAAGTTGAAGGGGACCTTGCGTTATTGTCATAGGCTAGCTTTGGATTCAGCCCAGTTGGTGGAATTTTGCAGGGTCTGAAACCCAACAGAAGGACTGGGATGCAAATGATATCAACTTAAAATATAGTATTTTATTATAACTGTAAATACCTTTTACAATGACATTAGTTTTAAAATTTATTTTTACATTCTCTTAATCATATTTTAGTTTACGCTGGATCGCGGATAGGTTGGAACCTCTTAATTTATAACTGTTTTTCCGCTGTTTCTACGTAATAATCAACTAAAGCGGAACGGTGAGTATCTTAATAGGATTGTTGCTAAACAGTTTAGTAAAATGTCACGAATTCATTTCAACAGTGATTATGTATTCACAGCGAACAGGATCTGAGTCAAATATTAGCACATGAACTTTTTTTTAATAACACATGTATTTTAATACAATTAACAATTATATTATTATAGTCACTAAACTATAATTTTGAAAATTAATAATATTTGTAATATGATCATACTATATTTAGCATAAATTAGATGTTTCATAACTTTAAACCGAAATACTCTTTATTGCATTACGGAAGTATGCGAATTGCAAAAATGGTGTACATGGAACAGTGTGTGGAATTAAATTCTTTGTGAAGAAGTCAATTACAATAATATGACAAAATAATATTCTTCAGAACTTTGAGCCAAAATGTTCAACTCTTGCCAAATGAACCACTGTGTTTAAATGCGGTCGTGAAAGTTTAAAAGATGACCACCGAACTAGACAGTCAAAATTTGTTACCATATCGGCAAATGTTGAAAAACACCAAAGGGTTGTGTACTAAAAGTGCTTAAAATTACTGAAGCTATAGGTGTATTTCAAGTGAAAAGTATTTCAATTTTGACCAGGGAATTATACACAAAGAGAATTATTTGTAAAGTGGGTGCCGCGGCTGTTGACACCTGATCAAAAGCAAATCAACATGCAAATCTCTGAGCAAAGTTTGGCGCGTTTTCAGATAGATCTAACTCATTTTATTCGTGGATTCGTGACCAATGATGAGCTATGATGTACTATTACACACCATGCCTCATGATTCTCCATCACCAAAGATGGCAAAATGTGTGAAGCCGGCCAGAAAGTTCACGGCATCGGTTTTCTGAAGTATTTTACTCCTCACTCTCTTCTTACTGGAGCATATTATGCTAAACTTTTGGGCCAACTAAAGACAAATGTCAGGTTTATCAAAGAGGACAGTGGTTTGGCCTCAAAACAAAGCTTGTGCTCACATCTGTGTCGTTGCAATGTGGAAAATCAACGACCTGGCTTATTTCCCAGAATTGGTTTCGTGGAACTTCCAAATCTTCCATTTTTGGAAAGGAATTTTCTTCCTATGAAGAAGTTAAAGCATTCGTTGAAGTGTATTCTGCAGGCCTGGAAGATCTCACTTCTGTCATGGCATAAGGGTATTGAACAAGAGCATTAGTGTCAAGGGAGAGTATGTTGAGAAATAAGAACACTTTTAAAAGAACAAGCCCTTATTTTAGCTAATAGTGATCTGTTATAACTTTAAAATTACTGGACAAAATTTAATGACACTGAGTGCATATCTTGGTGAATGAGAAGAATTGTCATCTCACTGCAAATGTTGAAAGCGGTCGCCATCAGCATCAAGGCATTTGTACATTTCTCCCTATGTAACCAAGGTCGGCGACAGTGACAACTGGCCGAATTTTTCTTTCAGTTTAACAGAAGTCTTTCAGATTTATTGCAATGTTTTCTCTTTCAGAACAGCTCATAAGAAGAAACTTGGTGGGAAAGGTCAAGCGCCTTAATGGTACCTACCACTGTATGAAAGAAGGTGGATAAATAATGTGGCATAGAGAAACAGCGCACAGCGTAAGGATTCTTACTGTCCACGTTAGGATATTATGAGTATTTACAGTTCACTTAGATGGTACCATGCCTCATCGGAGAACCTGTGTAGTCCAGAATCCCGAATGTGCATTAACAAAGTGCAACCAATGGAAGAAGTGAATTTATTATAATGTTCAGGAGATTTCAACTCTTGCACTGTAACACGATATGTATAGAAGAGTTTTGCTTCTTTCTAATCCAGTGATGTTCCTTAAAATATGGGCTATATATAGGCTATTTTAACTAACAAAGAATTATATAAACATCTTCAAACCCTAGCCCATTACATAAGTAAAATAGCATGGGAAGAAAGGGTGGAGCAACAAGAGATTCCAGCTGCAAGGGAAGAAAAAGTGGAAGTTAGGATATCATACAAATTAAGAATATTAAATATAGATAATTAGAAAAATAGTTTACTATCCAAATTCACAATGAGAATTTATTCGAATCACATTAGAAGAAGAGAAAGAAGAAGAAAAGAGAGATAATGGAGATGGAGAAGAAGAGATAGAAGAAGTTATATAATAAACAAACCTACAGTTACAAGAGAGAAAGTATGGTGAGAAGAAGAGGAAGAGGGAAAGAATATGACGAGGCAGCAGGAGAAGCAGGAGCTGAAGGGGTTATTGGGAGCCTTAGTGAAGATGCAGAGGATGGGAGTTAGAGGAGCTTGTTTAGGAAGACTGGCGAAGAAGTATAATAAAGATTGAGAGGGGTATAATATATTGAAGTGTAATGGTGTAGTAGATATGGGTGAAGTGAAGTTAGTGGTGAAAATTGTAAGAATAGTTTTAAACTTGTCATAATGTGAGTATAAAGAATAAGAAACAAATGCAAGGGCGAATGGTGGAGCAGTGAAAGGAACAGTTTAATAGGATACAAAACTGTATTGTGTATATAGAATGAGATGAGGGTAAAGTGATTGTAGAAAAGGAATATGGTGAAAGAGTGAAGAATAATAATAATAATAATAATAATAATAGGAATATAAAGAGGAAGTAAAATAAAATATTAGGATTTTTAAATAATTATTATAATTATAACCGATATTATTATTATTATTATTATTATTATTATTATTATAATTGTTGTTGTTGTTGTTAATGATGTTAAAGTAATGAATTGGTAGGATAAATGCTGCATTGATAAATGTTAATTAGATGCTGTGTTGATAAATGTTAACTAGATTTGTAAACAGAGAAGATAATTAGTGTTATAAAATAGATTAATATGAAATTTACACAAATATATTTATAAAGATAATATAATATAGAAAAATGACATGATATAATATGGAAAATAAAGAAACATATACAAGATCTATAGATATATAATAGAGTTATATACAAATAATAGACAGTAGTAAAGTAAAAGTTAAAGTATATAAGAAATGCACTGATCACCAGTACAGTTTCTACCGGATACCAGTGAATAGTATTTTATTAATTTAGAGTTAAAGGTTAAGTGCAAGTAGTAGAAATAGTAGCTTTTTCCAGTTACTAAAATATTGCAGGTTTCCAGCAATTAGGAAGTAGTTGAAGGGAATGTAATTTTGTTATTTATCAATTTTGTTATTTTTATTATTTTAGTAAATTTCTAATTGTGGCCTAGGTATAAGTATCATCTGGAAAATAATAATGTAAGAATGTAATTTGGTAATTTGGAAATAAAGTGTAAGAATTTGAAATACACGTCCCGATGTGAAAAAAACAAGGTACCGGGATGGAGAATTTCAGATTATTATTATTATTATTATTATTATTATTATCATCATTTTATTATTATTATCATCATTTCATTATTATTATTATTATTATTATTATTATTATTATTATTATTATTATTAGTTCACTGGTATATACTTCGGAAACTCCCATTTTCTTTCATGTTAACGCAAGAACTTCTGTATGAAGGCAGGCAGTGTATTTTTCAGCCTCTTGCACCGCTACTTCTGGCAGCATTGAACTTTCTGATCAGACACAGAGTAGTGTTTTCAAATCCCCATACTGCACAGTAAACACTCGTTGCCGGTTCATGCTATCTTGTAAGTACTGTATTGCTCGTGAAGACTGTAACATCAGATGCGTCACACAACAGCCGAGAATGGCGAATATACAATCGGACTTAACGAGGTTGCATGCATGCGGGCTAGCTCATGTGCTTTCATAACCATATTTGTCACATACTTGTCAAATGAGACTCAATTATATTCAGTTTCCTCCACGTACTAGGAACTATCCTTTATTTTATTATCCACTTGATAAAAATGCGAGACATGCCTGCAAATATTAATCATTGATAATGTACAGCCAACTCAAAGAAAATGTTGCCTCAAAGTAACTGAGTACTTTGAGACATTAATAACAACACAGCGGCAATGTGTTGCTAAGGAGGACCCTGATCTCTTATGCTTGTGACTGATCCTCACACCCACACATACCCAAGAGTAAATGCTTTTAGAAAATGTATAGAGTAAAAATTATAATATATATAGCTTATAGTAGCAAACTGGGACATTTCATATTACGAAAACGTATTCAGGGCTACCTGGACGGGTAACAGCGGGGAAAAGGTTGCTTTTTGTTATCATTTGTGTTTCTTCTGCTGCTAATGACTAGAGCAATGGACCTGTCTACTATAACAAAGCTAAGTGCATGCAGATGCCGAAACAATAGATCCTTTTGTATCTTAGTTGCTGAAGATGCTTCAAAATTCGTTGAAGGTAAGAGGGGGAACAGGTGTCGGCGACGTTGTCACATCGTATAATGAGGAACTCTCCAATAAGGCATTAAAGGGCCAATGAATTTAAAATAAGAGCGTTTGGGAATTCAAAAACTTATCAATAATTTTTAAATATTTCAAAGGGTCAGGGGAAGCCGTGAGCGTTGTGCTGTAAACCCCACGTAACGCTTTGAAACCACTTAGTGATGTTTGGATTTCATATATAAGGAGAAACAAATCTAGCAAAGCACATTTTTCTAGCAGACAGTTCTTACCAGATGGCAGTTCAGACAGTTCAGATCAGGAAGTTAAGGCAGTGCGACGCTTCTCAGTATTATATTCGGTTTATTCACATGCACGTTTTTCCAGCCTTACGTTCGGCTCACTCACATATATATTCTTCAGTCACACACTCGCTGAGTCATACATGCGTTTTGATCGTTCTCTGATAATCAACATCGCTTTACCAGCGGCAGTAGACGAGAGGCACGCAGATGCAGCATATTTAGCACGCGTCATCAAAGTTATAGAGTTAACGAACCAGGTGGTCGATATCTAGTGTAGTCTAATTAAACATTCCATTGCGTTTAAATGAAGCGAGGTCGTGTAATTTAAATCTCTTCTCTCCATCTCCCTCCTTCCCTGACCAATAAAATACAAAAGGCGACTTCGGGCCCCTGAAACACCCGGGGTATGAAGTGGAACCCTCGGTCCAACGACTACATCAAAATCTGTATATAGAAACCGCTTCAAATTGGGCATCCAATGTGTGGCGACATCGTGACACACCCCAGTAAAAACCCGCTTCATACCGCATCACTATACGAGAATAGCAATTTAATTTTCGGATTTTACTAAGTGTAAATTCATATCTCACAGACTCTTCCTATTTCTTTTCGAAGAAGTTTTCTCACCATTGAACGTGGGATCTTACAGAACAATCTTTAAACATCCTTATCAAGATTCTTCGTAAGCACGAATCCCAAAATTTTGGCCAGTCAGTGTTTCCTTGACAGGTGGAAAGAGCGAAAAGTCACAGGGAGTCCAGATCTAATGTGCGGTGCGTGATTCCCATTCTCACAAAACTCCATTGTTTTCAAAGCGAGTGCGGAGAGACATTACTGTGCTCAAGCAAATACTTTAATAATCCAAACTGCAGCCTTCTTTCTGTTAGCATTCTGAAGACCCTGAGAAGGCAAACTGTGGTGTTCAGTTTAGTAACTACTGTTTGTTCTGCACTGGAATGATTATAATATGGCCAATTAGACATCGCTAACTGACCGCCTCCTGGTCTAGTGGTTAGTGTTGCTTACTGCTGGCCGGGAGAAGCCGGGCTCGATTTCCGGTACCTGGTTAGAGTTTTTTCTTAGTTAAAGAGGTCTGGAACAGTATCAACCCAGTCTTGTGAGGATAATTAGGGGCTGGCTGATGGAGAGATGACATTGCTGATCACAGGCCCCCCTGAAATTCTGCCTTTTATCAATGAAGTTGTAAAACGGAGACAGAGGAAGCAGAAGTCGCTGCGGCAGGTGATGGCCCGATCTCTGGTTATAGCGCCATAGAAGATCGCCAACTGCCTCTTTGATTCCGGGTTATGTTAGCTTTCGTCACCCAATCGGAAGCTACCATTCCACTCTTGCTGCCTTTTGTTGTTCTGTGAGGTACTCAACGACAATAAAACTTCACACGAAGATATTTGTGAATGCTTTCCGACATCTACGGCGAATAGTGTTTAGACTTCTCCATCTCCCTGTAAGTCACTCGCGGACTGCTCTTCACTATGGCTTCTACATCAGCATGTTTTCATCTGTGATTATTTTACTGGATTTCCCGTATGCACCTCGTGCTTTAAGGCTGTTCTTTCTCGTCTAAACTCTGCAAACTAGTTATTGCCTTTTATACGTGCAATTTTTTTAGGCCTTCTTGTAGACCCAGGCCGTCTTATGATCGCAGAAAATCATTGCACTAAAACACTCTCGAGCACAATTAACATTTTTCTGTAGTTTCAAAAATGAAGAGAGATGCTAACTCCACTTTGGCTACTAATTAAGACTAGTCCTTTCCAATGGTATCAAATATCTCTCATAATTTATTCAAATCCCTAAAATTAAATAACAATAATTATTACCGGTTATGAGTCTGGCTATCGTTAGTGATAGGAAATCGTCTGTTATGGCTAAGCGCGGAATGAATTGCCATTTAGTTAGAGGGTATTATGTGCATTCCTCACATACGCTTTTATTTTCAAAGGTTTGCATAGGACATAATGACAGATCCAGTTCATCGCATATACCAAGAATCAGAAAAGATAAAAGATGTTATGGGAGGTCGTGAAGTTACATTTATTGCCCTTTGTTAGGAAGGACAGCGTTACTCATGCCAATAGAAGTATTTCTGTGAGGAGAGAGGGGGGAGTATGGCTTGCTTGAGGTAACAAGAACCAATCTACCGTGGCAATATGACCATTATCGGACAGAAGAGCTCTCTCGATTAAATACATCATCTGTGGCCATACATCTAGGATATGGCCCAGAGGCAGCAGTATCGAGATAACATTCTCTCACTCTGCACGATTTTTGTAAGAAGAAATAAATGATAAACGTTACTCGTTTAGCTCCGAGCTAAAGCTTTTATGTGCACCAGCGGACATGTGTTAAGTTATGAGAGGGAGTATATACAAATTCTTCACTTCCATGTGATATCTTAGCTTTTTCGACAAGTCAATTAAAGGGCTTAATTGTTAAAGTCAGTATCCAAAATGCACAAAGAAAGCTGTACTAACAATAAATCTCACTTTTTCTTTCGGAAACGGTTTAAAGTAGAAAAAGCCCGTCACGCAGGAGCTAAGCACTAAGCGAATTCCTCACCAAGTAGAGTAGCTTTAAAAAGGAATATAAAGTCCAAATCATGGTCTTATTAATTAATGAAATGAAATAAGGCATTACTGTGTAATTTAGGGGGGGAAATTAGAATGCTTGCAATCTATAAGTTTCAAAAATAAAGGAAACCATATTTTTGAATTTATTGCTATTGAGATTAAACCACAAAAATTAATGGTATATTATTAATTGTGACCTTGGTAGACAAAGCTATACTGTGGGTATTTTTAATCATTTTAAATTGAAACATGTTAATGAATTGAACCCTTGAAATCATCTTTACATTCACTAAAATAGAGAAATAAAAATAGTTTTGAGTTACATTGTGTATTTAAAAATATGCAGTGAATATGTTTCAATTAAATAAAAACTTACTACTTAAAAAAATTACAATGTACTAAGCAAATGTACACAATCAAATAAACAATCGATAGTTTCATCGATCTACATTGACTTTGAAATTTAATTGAAATATTCTTATAATAAAAACAAGTGACCTAAACGTTTTGGAAGGTTATTATAAAGCGCTCTTACATACAAATGAAATTCTCAAATACATATTAGATTAATATTTCACATTTACTATCTTCACGACGGTGCTTTTGTTAAATATAAAATGTATGCAACGTTATACATAAAGTTTATTTTGTCCTTTTATTTTAAAACAATAAAGATAAAAGTATTGCAAGAGCCCTTTTTAAATTTCGATTTTAAAATAAACTCCTACTCCTAATAGTTCAATTTCCCACATTTTCAGAAAATAATTTTTATTAATTTATTTAAGTGATATATACTGAATTTTGTTTTGAAGAAACAAATAGTTTTAAATTTTGGATTTTAGGTAAACCCCCACTTCTAAATGACCAGTTTTACTGATTTCCAGGAACTCTTTTTTCTTATTTTATTCAAATGGTACGTTGCGAAAAAGGAAATATTGGTGCCCCTAGAGTAATTTTTAAATGTTGGGTGTCAGGGAAACCCTCACTCCTAGTAATATGATTTCACACATTTTCAGAAACTATTTTTCTTATTTGCTTTAAATGGATATGCCGAGTTTTGTTGTGAAAAAACAAACATTGGTGCTGATAGAGCGATTTTAAATTTTGGGTTTCGAGTAAACCCAATGGCTCGATTTCTGTGATATTTCGAAACTATTTTCCTTATTCTATTTAAATGATGCATAAGGACATTTGTTGAGAAAAACTTAAATTTTAGGTTTCAGGAATCCAACCTTTCTAATAATCTGATTTCACTGATTTTCAGAAATTATTTTTCTTATTTCAATTATATATACCAGTTTCCTTAAAATTTTTTTAAATGTGGCCGCCAGAGCAATTTTTTTATTTTGCTTTAACACCCACTCCTAATGACCCGACAACATTCATAACATTCCACGCGCGCTTGCATTTGAACTGCTGAAAGAATTCGGGGCAACTATCTTACACGAATCTTATGCACATTTGACCTTACCTACGTGATGATCTTAAAGTTTCTCTCTCTCTTCTCTGCCCATGTGAAACAGTCTTGACCACCTTTTCACATGGGGGGAACATTTTCCCATAAATACTTTTAAGACCTTATTTAATATCACTGGGTGATAGTACTTCTTTGTTAAAAATGTAATCACTACTCTGTATTCACTTTTGAGCATTGCATCCTATTATGCAACAGACAAATGAATGGAATGAATAGAAAATAAATGCAGTGTTTACACCTCGAAACATGTATCAGATAGCATAAAATACTGCAGTAAATCATCGCCTTTTATGTCGGTCCGGAAACTAATGGACCGCACCTCGTCTAATGAATTCAAAATCAATCTTTCATCGCTGTAAAAATGGTGTTTCTCATTTAATGCTTTAGACGTGAAATATATTAATGCACAGGATAGGTCATACTTTTGTTTTTGGTTTCAATAATGTTTTTATATACTAAAAAATAATGTAGCTAAGATAAGATCATTAGTACTGAAAAAGTTAAAACCGAAGTTTATTTTAGTTATTTCTCCAGAGGTCAATGCCCAAGTTACAGGTTTCTAATTTTTTTTTGAAAGGGAGTGTCTTTCGGGAATAAACGATACCTTCCAGGACATTGCGTCAAGATATGTACGTCAGCTCTACCTCGCACCTTAGTAGGCGTAAAGCCAGTTCTGGAACAGCGAGATTTCAAGCTTGCAGAATTAATCGTTAAGCTGCTCCATATTTGAGCAGATAGGATTCTGGTAGGCAATAATAATTAACATAACGTAGGGTGATGCCAGAACGTTACCGAACAATGCCAACTGTAGACCTTATGTGAGATATGACACAGCAACACGAGTTGACAGATGGAATGCCTTGTCAGATTAAGCCACAGCATCACAAAGGGCTAGGAGGCGGGCGTTTCTTTTTGAATTAAATCGTGATGGTGAGAACATCCGGGGAGAAAAATACAACGCCATGAATGCAGGCTATGAAGTACATATCTTTAGACTAAAATAATACAGTGTGTTACAAAATGTTTTATTAGACTTACATAGTATACAAAATAGAAATGGTGAAAACAAAATTTTATAGACAGAATTTAACAAAGATAATGTAAACAAGCTTAATTGCAGTAATATGGGAAAAAGTTTTCAAAATGAGCTCAAATTCTCAGATTTTTTTTCCAGATGTTGATGTGAACAAATTAGATAAAAGCATTAAAATATGGAAAAAAAATTATCCTGTTTAGTATGATGTTCTGTAAACAGATGTGACTCACATACACTATGATAGCGTTGCTACGTGACAGATAAAACAACAGTGAACAAATGAAGTCACGATTATCGTAAATCAATAATGAACACCACTTTCCACCGAGTTCTCCGTTGGACTTCTACCTATGGGGAACTCTTAAGGATGCTACACTGACAGCACTTCGGGAAGAAATTGAAACGACATGTGCTGCAATCGCTGAGGACACTTTCGCAAACGCTGCTCAGTCAGTAGTTCAACGTACTCAGAAGTATATCGACGCCGATGGTGGGCATTTTGAGCAACTGTTGTAACTGTAAAAGTCTAAGATGATTAGTGCTCATCATTTTCTCTTTGCGTGAATACACAGCTTTTTCTTTGCTTGAAGTGTGTATCATTTTTGGCACCCTCTGTATTATTATGGAACAAAGGGGATATATTACATTCACATCCAAATAGAACAGTATCATTCTTTAAAATGATTGCATACATACAAAGTATGTGTATACACATTTAAGTGCCTCCATTGACAAATATACACTCATGACTTGCAATGAGAAATACGTGCAGAGACATAGGAGCTATATAGAAATATTTTAATAAAATCAATAATAATTAAGACGACGGAGGCATATTTTAATGCATGCCCTGGACGTTAATGCATATTTGGGCGCTATGGGGAAACATCACGCATATTTATAAAAGTATAAATATGCGAATACTGCTTATTAATTTTTCTGGGAAAAATCAATATTTATCATAAACAAAATAACACAAAAAACAATATATTTTGAATTGAAAAGCTCATCTTATTTTTAAAACATACAGGGATTATAAGCAAGACAAAAAAAACATATATTAACATTGAAGTAATCCAAAAGTACTAAAAAAATCATCTTAGGCAAAATATGCTACAGCAGAGCCATCTTTGTCTCCTAACGGAACTTTGCTAAGAACAAAGCAACGCTGTGCTTTGGCGGAAATAAGTTGGAAGTGCATATACCCAACATTGTTTGTGTTGTGCATTTGTGGTACATAAGTAGGGGACAGTTCCATGAAAAACACTCCAAATGCCAAATGAAAGAACAAGTGAAAAGCCCTTGGATCAAGAATAAAGAAATAATTCATGCTTAAGCAACAGTGGGGTTGTATGAGGACTGCTCATTCAAGAAATATTTATTTTCTTTATTTAAGGAGCTCTTTAACACCTCAGATCATCAGCTTCTCATTCCGATAAATTTTGTTCTGAAGTCTCTTCTTTCAGGCTTAAGGTCCGTAAACCTACGACACCGGACCCAACGCTTTACATCCATTTCCTAGGAAGTGATACTTAGGACTTTTACGTTCGAAAAAATCAATCTACCCGTGCTGGGATTAAACCCGCGATCTTGGATCTACGAGACACCTAGGGTTACCACTAGACCACCCGGACCTACTTATTAAAGAACGATCATAATTTTTTTTTTTTATATGTACCTTTACTCCTCCTCATAAGTAATCCCCGTTGGATGCAATGCATATATGCCAGTGTTTCTGCCAGTTTTCAAAGCCAGGAAACAATTTTTGACAGGTCCTTCAGAATCGGCTTCGCAGTCTTCACTACTGCTTCTGATGATGGGAAAGCCTGCCACAAATGTTTCCACAATCTCAGAAAACGAATAAATTCACACGATGCTAAATCTAGACTGTAGGGAGGACAAGGGATACACTCGATATTCAGCTAAACCATTTGAGATGTGCTGCAGCATCCAGCTAGTTGCACAGAAATGCGGCCTTGCCGGAGTTTTCAGAACATCTCTAACATTACCCAGATACAGTTGTGTGTGCATGCTGGTAAACCATCCCTTGAATATCGAAAAATCAAATGATCATAACTTCACTAGCAGAAGCGTTCAGTTTTGCTTTACTTTTTGGAGGTTGCCACTCACAGCTTTGTTTTTTGCTCTCAGGATAGAAATTATGAGTTAAGTTTCATCAGCAGTGATTACCTTTGAAAGAAACTCTGCATCTTCCTCAACTGCAGGCAAACCTACACGCTAACGTCCTTTTGTTCGGCAATCAGCAGCCTTGGAACCCACCGGGCACAAACACCTTTCATGTGCTACTTTTCAGTTACAACGTAGAATCCATTAAAAGTTTTTAGAATTTCTGAAGGTATCTTTAAAGTTATTCGACGACCCTCTCTCACATCGACAGCAGTGCTGTTAATGTTTTCTTTCGTTGGAGCACAAACTGGAAAAATTCAGGTCCACCTTCCTGTGAAATTGATTGCCTCCGTTCTTTAAACGTTTTAAACCTTCTTCTAGCTGTGTTATAAGGAAAAACAAACTCTCCATAACCCTCGGCTGAAGATTTGTTGAGACGAAAGCAGAATTTCAGAGCGGCATATTGTCGCCTCCATTTTGTTGTAGATGGAACTAAACATTTCTTAACTTGCATTCTTCTCACAGGCGGAACTGAAAGTGACAACAGTGAAACTAATTCTACGCTTTAAGACAATAAAATACTGCAAAGTATAATTTTAGTGCAAAAAAATTATGCTGTAAAAATTATAATCGTTCTTAATTGAACAGCCTTCTATTTTGCCAGTTAGACAAAAAATAGGTATATATATATATATACTATATGTTTTGTGTACATTTTAATGTTGATTTCAGTGAATAGGTATTTCATTTGGCTATTTTAATTTTAAGAATTACTTGACAGCTCTAATAGTCTCTTAGGAGTCGCTGCTCATGTTAAATCCTATTTTTTAGCTTACATGCCTCAAACATTTCAAGCGGTTCAATATACAGACAGAGAAGGATGCAAAATGGCTATTTGGAATTCCGGATCTTTCTGACTGGCTTTTTACCAGAAACTTTATACAGTGTTCATTGAGGTTAGAATATCTTATAATAAATTTGATTACACCAAATTAAGGTAAATCTGTTGAAGCAATATGCCGTAGGAAAGATGAAGTTAATCTCCTCACAAAAAGATAACGGTCTGAAGGGACTGAGGGAAATTAGTGATGTATGTAGATGGTAATCGTAGCCTGTTACTGTGTGGAAAGAAGGACAAATTCTATGCACCGGTTTATATTTACGGACACAAGAAATCACTTCGGTCATGGAAACACAGAAAAGATTGTTGCATTACAACGTTTCATACACTCGGTTTTAAGAAATTACAGCGTTTATTTTTAAACTAATACTATAAATATTTTCATTTAAAATGCTACTTATTATTTTTTTATCATGAGACCTGATGCTATGAAAAAGTTAGCGAACTCTCAAGTTTTAGTGCATTTTTCGAAGTTTTAAAGCGCATATTTTAGGATTTTAAGTGTATATAATTCTCAACACTACTTATTAGATCATCATAATTGCGCTACTTGCAATTGCACCAAAAAGATTTTCTTTAGATCCATAATGAGTTTCCGCCAGTAACTGAAACTTATGCAACTATTTTCTTTGATAGAAGTTTCAACCCTAAACATTCGCACTTTTACTTTATGAAACGAAACACCAAGGAATATTTGCTTTTACTTGGCAGTAAACAAAACAAACAAACAAACAAAAAACTGCTGGATTGTAAAGGAAATGCAATGTAAACAAACATGTAAAATATTCTGAGCAGTGTCTGAAAGTTCCATCCATGTAAAGAACTTCTTCTTTGCACAAATATTGTAAAATACTTTCGCGATCATTCAATGGCACAAACTTTTCGTTACTAGAGGATAGTTGCCAGTTACTTACAGCTTCATGAATTTCAAGTAAGGTTGTTGGTAGTTTCGGCTTATGGTGACGTCGTTATCTGTAGTTTGCTTCACGTAACAGTTTAACGTCAGTAAAACGCAATACACAGCACACATGCGGGATTCTCATTAAATGTTTTGGATATTACAATGCTTAGTTTTTTCACTTAAGTCACTAGCCGCTCTCCTTTTATACGACACATGAACTTTTTGACGTACAAGATTTTGCTTTCATTGCTCTTGGTGATAATGGCCGATTACAGTTTTCGTATCCACTTTTAAGATTTTTTTTTGTTAGGACAATTCTTAACTGTAGATCATTAAAATATACGTCCATATGTATATTATGTTCACTTTGCGAAACTTGAAACCATCTCTTATAAAGTTAAGTCTTTTCCTTTATTACTATCTCCTTGAACCATCTCCATGATAACCTCCATTAGTCTGCTCACAGTGTTTATGTCCCCCAACTCAATGTGCCTACTACTCAATGCGAACACGCCACTTGGAAATCGTACACAGTAGATAGATGTGCCTTCACCAGATTTCTTGCGCTACCAACTTCACAAAAACAAAAAGTACTTAGCCGAAATGTTGTTGGAGCAAACCCATTACTCTTCAACATTAACTATATTCTCAGTATCAAACATACAAGAAATCTGGCTTAAAACTAATGCACCCCTAATTATGGCCAAACTTTTCTCCAAAACATACAGAAAGGTGTCTTCTGATTATGTTTCTGTGCACGAAACGTTATTATTACAATCTATTTTTTTATTTTCAGATCATAAATAATTGTTTTAATAGGAAGGCCGTACATGTCAAAAGTGGGAGGAGTATAGTGAGAAGTTTGGGAAATGCTGGTGTGTTCATTCCGAACACTAAGAGAAATGCCTTTTCCAATTAACGCGATCAGCAATAGTTGACAGTTCTGTTGAGGCAATAATCAGGGCACACAAGATAGTAATTACATCACTGATCTCTCAAGTTGATGCCAATTACACCGCGTTTATCTCGACATTTTAACACCATTTTTATTTGGAAAATAAAAAGAGGTCGTTGAGATGGTAAAGAGGTGGAGCAAGTGTCTCCCGGCACGACGATAAGAGGAAATAACCTCGCAGACGCGGACCGGTTTCCAACAAATAATTATTTTCAGATATGCTTTACAGCTTCTGTCCTTTTGTTTGGTTCGCCAAACGGTTGCGGGCTTATTGCCAAATGAAAGAAATACACGGCGGATTTAAAAATCTGGTAAAAAAAAACATACTTAATATGAACATAATATTCCCTTGAGCTCATACATTGTTCCAGCAAGATTCAAGTTTTTTTTTTATTCCCTCAGAGAGAAATATTCTTTTGAAATGTACATAATACTCGTTTACAGCACAGATAACCTTTGCATTCCACTAACATTTCCCACTCCACGAGTCAATTTTTTAGATTAGGAAAGAGATACATGTAATAAGGGATCAAATATGGGGGATAGGGTGGATGAAGGAGGTATTTCGAAGCCCAGGTCGTGTGTGAGCAGGCGCGTAGTCCTGAGGGCACTTTTGCGCGCCAATCTTGGTCGCTTCTGCTTCAGCTCACTATACAAACGAATCAATAACATTGAGTAATAATAGTTAGTAACTGTTTGACCCTTTTCAAATAGTTAATCATGATCATACCCTGTGAGTCTCCCCCCCCAAAAAATCTTCACTTTTCCCGCTGACAAAACGGTTTTAGCTTTTTTCGGTGCGCTTCCATCTTTGCCAACCCACTATTTTGACTGTCATTTGTGACAGATCCTCACACCTACGTATGCCCAAAAGAAATGCTTTTAGATAATGTAAACAGTAATAATTATACATATATCTTATAGTAGCAATTTGGGAGATTTCATATTGCTAAACTGTATTCATGACTAACTGGAAGTTTGACTATGACAATAGGGAAGAGACTACCTTTTGTCATCTTTGTTGTTTCTTCTGATGGTAATAGCTAGAGCGATGGGTCTCTGTACTACAACAAGGCCAAGTGCATGCAGGCGGCCGAACAATAGATCCGTATGTATCTTAGTTTTTTTAGATGCTTCAAAATTCGTTGAAGGTAGAAAGGGGAACAGGTGTCGGCGATGAAATCGTTACGTCGTATGATGAGGAACTCTCCAACAAAGTGTCAGAAAGGTGATAAATTTAAAATAAGCGCGTTTGGAAGTCCAAGAACTCACAAGTATTATTGAAATATTTCAAAGGCTCAGGGAAGCCGTGGGCGCTGTTCTGTGAACTCCACGTAACGCTTTGAAACCACTAGCGACGTTTGGATTTCATATATAAGAAGAAACAAATATAGCAAATCACGGTTTTGTCGGACAGTTTTTACCAGATGGCAGCCGCAGTTCAGATCAGGAAGTTAAGGCAGTACAACGCTTCTCAGTATTATATTCGGTTCATTCACATACACGTTTTTTCCAGCCTTATGTTTGGCCCACTCACATATACGTTCTTCAGTCATACATACATGCGCTTCGCTCGTTCTCTGATGATCAACATCCTTATCAGCGGCAGTAGACGAGAGGCACACAGATGCAGCATTTGTAGCACGTGTCATCAAACTTACAGAGATAACGAACTAGCTGGCTGATAACTAGTGTAGTGTGATTAAACATTTCAATGCGTTTAAATGAAGTAAGATCGTATGATTTAAACCTCCACTCTCCATTTCCCTCCTCCCGTGACCAATAAAACACGAAAGGCGACTTCGGATCCCTGAACGTCCCGAGGTGTGAATTGGGACCCTCGGTCCAACAACAACATCAATACCAGCATATAGAAACCGCAACAAATCAAGCACATTAAAAAAAAACCAGTAAAAAACCCCTTCATTTTATCTCCAGGATATGGTGGTGGATCCAAATTTCGTCTGCAATCACAAAACGACTCTGGAAGTTAATTGGATTATGCTGCAACTTTTACAAACACGATTTTGAAATGCCCTTTCTCAAGCGTTTTTGATTTGGAATCAAGAAAGGGGGCCCCAATAGCATACTTAGCTTCATGCACGATATTACATGTCCGTTCATATGAGATAACTACCATCTCAGTAACGAGTCTTAATGCTACGGCCTTCTAGCACGATACAATGAATTTTATGAACCATTTCTTGCGTGCGGCCACGTTAGAAACAATTTATCCAGTAATAAATGATGTTGAATGCTGGTTCAGAGTCCCCATAAACTTCGTTCAGTTCAGTTTGTATCTGGGACGCGGTCCATTTTTTTTTTTTTTAAATAAAACGTGTTTTATCATTGCAGGACACTCGTCTCCATGCATTTCTCGAAATGTGTTATAACATATGACCAAATATGATCGGCTAGAAGTTTCGTGCGATGATGGCATAATATGAAGGTGAAAGTTATTAAAGTTTAGATTTTTACCGCTGCTTCCGCAGGAAATTAAATGGTATCCCCACCTTAAAGTCTTAAATTCAGAGGATCTAATTCTTATCATATTTTTTCTGTCGTTACCTGGTAACCTACATTATTATTATTATTATTATTATTATTATTATTATTATTATTATTATTGTTGTTGTTGTTGTTGTTGTTGTCTTTTTTTTTTTACTCCATCCTGGTGTAGTGGTAACCATACTTGCCTTCTACCCCCAAGATCTCGAGCTCAAACCCAGCCAGGATCGATGGATTTTTTCGGGTGTAAAAATCCTAAGTATGACTTCCTTTGAAAGGGAAGTAAAGCCGTGGGTCCCGTTGTCATACATTTACGGTACGAAAAAGAACCTCAAGCCTGAAAGAAGAGATTTCTGAGCAAAATTTGTCGGCCGTTTCACGCCCTGAATTGAATGGGACGCTGATGATCTGAGATGTTAAAGAGCGTTCGTAAATAAAACTAATCAACAACAAATTGTTTTAATATAGACAAAATAAAAATAAATGTAGGTTAGTTGTAGAATGAAAAGGCTATTTTGGGTAATATTTCAATTTTAGTAAGTTAAGTGTTCAGAATGTGCGTGTTGCATTTAGAAATAGTTTATAATCAAAACCACTATTACATTAAATGGTCAATTTTTGTAGTTTTATTTTGTAGATACTCAAGCAATCTATGTAGGAAGGGCCTGATAACGATTAGTAAACAAAAATATAATAACGATTGAAACGTCTTTAATATACATATTAGCACTGCAGGTAAGGTAAGGTAAGGATGGCATTTGGAATTTTTTGGTGTGAGGAGGTAAAGCCTAGAATGTAATAAGCATTGTTTTTAACTTCTACTCAATGTCTAAATTAATGTGCGTTTTTGTTTAAGGTTGCCCCCTATTTCTGGGCTTAAATGATAAATAAATATTATTTTCTTTTGCTGCAATAACGGATATTTATACTTTCCCAGGATATTTGTACTTTGAGACTGAGAGTTAGAATTTATCCCACGGCTTAAAACATTTATATTTATGCCACTGAACTGCAGGAATCCAGGCGCTAACAGTATTTTATTTTTTAAAACCATTTATCTCTACGAAGAAAAAGAAGTCAATTTTAATTTTTAGACAAAATTTTTCCTACATTATGCACCAACTAAAATTATAGTTCGGTATATTTAGCAGGTTACATGTCAAGGAAAGTACATTCTTGTACCTATTATAAGTCTGAAAAAAATAATTATATATATTATATTATATATATAATCCTATAAGACAAGAGACAAGAAGACAAGACAATCTCAATTAAAATTTAAGTTAATGCAGTTGTCGCTTTCATATGCTTAGGCTTATGTTACTTGGTCCAGGAATAAAATTTACATTATCTACATTCCTATATTTCCATTCTATAATCAGTATTTATTACACTACAAATAATCGTTACCTAATTTTCTTCCTCAGCAACTGGTCTTTTTACATCAACATGTAAGGAAATGTGTAATTAGAATTTTCATCATCATCCTCTTCGTTTTCCTGGATGTTAGTATTTATTTCGATAAAATATTCTGTTCTTAAGCACTGCAGCTTTCTTTACCACATTGTATGCTGAGAAACTACCACAACCTCACAAAAATCTCACTCAGTAAACAAAACCAACCTTCTCCATATTGAAAACAAAGTTATCAGTCGAAGAAAAGCGCAGCAATGCGCGCCACGCAGTGCAGCCAATATCTTTGAGCTCAAATAGAATAACACATTTTACCACAAAAATCTATCTTCCTTAAACTATAATATATTAAGTAAATAGGATGTAGTAAATAAATATTAAAGTGTTAAATATTTCAATATCCCTATAAACCCTGTATATTATTCTGAATAAGAAATATCCAAAACATTAATTTCACAGAAATACGATAATATCAAAATCGGGCATAATAACTACCTAGTTCCCTTTAATTTATTTGCATATATAATATTTACATCAAAGCTAAGGTGTTCAGATATTAAACACTAAGTCTTTATACGTGTATAAAACACCCATATACCAGTTTATTCAATATATTTTCTTAGGCAACCTGAATAACGGTAAATTGTATAAATATATCTATAAGATTTTATTTGGCATCTATAAGTTAATATTACTCACCAAAGATGTAAGCGAAGCATCATAACCGAAGAGTCCATCTGGAAAAATGGAAAGAAAACCCGTTATTACTTTTAATTTATTCCATATTTCACAAAACTTGAATCTCACTTTGAGAATCAAAAAATAATTTAAATCTATATCAGATATTAATCCGATGCTCTTTTCTAATCAAATTCACTCATTAATGCAGCAAAATTACATTTCAGATTTTATGTTTTACTAAACACAAAGAAATAATTTACTTCCGTGTTCTTAAGTTATTTGTACTACTACTATAAGTCCATTATTATTACAAACATTGTTTTTATAATAATGACCAATAGAATCTAATTACACAAGTGTGTAAACTGTATTTACAACACATATAACACAAAAATGGTCCATAAAACATGAACCCTTTTTAACGAAAATAGCACATATTTTAATTTTAACATAATAATCTACAATCACAAAGAATGTGTAAAATTTCTCCTTTTCGCAAGGTTTCCGTGAAGCCCGTGTCATCAGTACTTTGTAACGCCACCTCTTGCACTAAGTTCTGCATGACACCTCCAAACCTCATTTTCCTTGACAAACAATCCACACCTTCTTAGAAAATTAACACAGACACTCATTTGTTCTCCAGCACTAATGGGCCTAACTTAGTTTGTTTTAAGTTCCCCCAATATGTGAGAATTAGCTGAGTACACTCAATTTTTCCGTGTCTCCCCAAAGTTAAAACTCAAAAAGGAGCTGCGTAAGCTGAGTGAATTCCTCACTTAGTAGAGTAACATTAGAAAAGAAATATAAAATCCAAATTAGGGCCTTATTAACTAATGAAAAGAAATAGCTTATGGAATTACTGTGTGGTATTAGGAGAAAAACATTAGAATTCTTGCAATATAAAATTATCACAAAAGAGAAATTATTATTATTATTATTATTATTATTATTCTTATTATTATTACTATTGAGATTAAACCGCAAAATTAATGATATATTATTAATTAAATGAAAAACATTAGAACTGATACACAAAACCATAATTTGTGGATATTTTTAAACATTTTTAAATGTAACCATGTTTAAGAACCAGCTCTTGATATCAACTTTACTTCACTAAAATAGAGAGAAATAACAGAAAGTTTCGAGTACATTCTGTATTTACGATGTTCATATGCACCAATAAAACAAAAACATTTTACTAAACAAAAGCAATTACAATGCGCTAAGCAAATATACACATTCAACAATGAATAATCGAAAGTTTGGTCGATTTTAATTGGCTTTAAAATAAAATTTAAATATTGTTGTAGTAAAAACATGTAACAAAGCATTTTCTGAAGGCTATTACAGAGTGCTCTTAGTATACAAAAATAATGCTAAAACACATATTAATATTTTACATTTACAATATTAAAAACGATATTATGTCAAATATAAAACACATGCATCGCTATAAATGCAGTTTCTAAGCTGAATTAATTTGTTCTTTTATTTAAAAAAACAGAGAAACATAAACTCAAAAGCGCCTTTTAAATTTCGATTTTCAACCACAACCCTATTCTTAATGGTCTAATTTTCTTAGCAGAAAATATTTTTATTATTTTATTTAAATGGTGTGTACTGCATTTTGTTGTGAATAAGCAAATATTTGTGCTACTAGAGCGATTTTTAAATTTTGGGTTTCAGGTAAACCCTCACTACATGTTTTTTAAAAATTATTTTATTGCTTTATTTAAATGCTGTATTCCAAGTTTCACTGCAAATAAACAAATATCACTAGAGCAGTTTTTAAATTTTGGGTTTCAGGTACATCTCTCTCCTAACAGTCCTATTTCTATAATTTTCAGAAAATTTTCTTATTTTATTTCAATGCCATATACCAAGTTTCCTTAAAAAAATTACGGCCATTAGAGCGATTTTTAAATTTCGCTTTAACCCCCACTAGGTTTTCAGGTATACCCCCAGTCCTAATGGCCAAGTTTCCCTGATTTTAGGAATATACTTCGATAAATTTATTTCAAAGAAACATATCGAGTTTCGTTGGGGAAAAATTTGTGGCCGCTAGAGCAAAAGTTTAAATAATTTTAGCTTTAGCTTAACCACATACCTCTTCCAATAGTCCAATTTTGCTAGTTAATGAACTCAACGAATTGTTTTTAATTGATGATTATATATGCGAGTTTCGTTGAGAAAAAACAAAAATTGGAAACGCTAGAGCTTCAACGGCACATACACATATATGTATATATTATATATTACATAATTATTTCATTGTGTTTTCGGTGCCTAGATAGATGAAGATATGAAGAATTTTTTTCAAAAATTGATTCATGGGTACAACCTTAATAGCTTACATTCCTTCGGAATTTGCTAAAACTATCAAATCTGGGAAACGGGGAAACCATAAACTAGGATGAATAATTCTGGAACCAAATATACGGTGCAATTCCATCAAGGATAATTAAACAGTCTTCGATTCCCCCCCCCCCCATCAGTCACAGAACGTATTTTATAAAACTTCTGTACTAACGTTTTGCTATTTTAGTGTTGGAACGACGTTGCCAGGGAATTTACTCCTTAATACCTGTCTCGTTCTGCCATGCAACTTTCTGTATGTACGGCTTGAAGATGAACACGACAGCGTAGTGAATATCTCACCATTGTACAATATTATTGCACAATTCTAGGATATTTCAATCTCGAAATTGCCCGACTCGTCGAAATCCCGCTCGCAACTGACTGGAAGAGAGAATGACGTCGCGCCTTCCACCTGGGGAACCTTGATGATTGTAGGAGGGGGGAGAGAAGATAGATTGGTGGATCTAAGTTGCGGGACTTTTAAACTGTTATCCATTGTAGACAATTTTAAGGAGCAGAAGAAGTTTAAAGACCCTGAAAACAATGCTTAATCTCTGGCCTTAATTTCCGGCAACTTACTTTTGTCACTACTTATATACCTTTTCCTCAGGAACCATTGTAGGTAATTGTATGAAACTTTGTACAATTATTTTTAATGATTAGGTGCATGCAACAGAATTGTGTAATATATTTTATTACCATTTTTCATGAGAAAAAGAACTTATTTATAATACGCAATATGATATCGACATTACAAATCTATGTAAATAGTATAGGAGAAGAATTAAGATATTTTGTGTATTGTATTTTATATATTTGTTCTTGTATTAAGCAGAAAAATTCAGACTGTTGCATTAAGTAGTTATCAATAAAAATATAGTAGCACATCATAATATTGAGAAACCCAAAAATTAAAAACCTAAACATAATCTGAAAGCATTAAATTAAAATTTAATTTGTAAAATTTAATAACTCTGATTTATAGTGCTTTAGTAAATATTAACGTTTTTCTAAAACCTTGCACTTTGCCCTATATCAACCAACTATAACCCTATGAACAAATCATCTTTTCTGAAGTTTCCTCTTTTGCAAATGTTCCTTTCGTACTAATGGTGAAATAGAGCAATGATTTCTCATTTGTATACAAAGAGTTCTGAAATTATGCTGAGGCTAATCTACTGCCAACTTGCTTTTCTAGAAATTATCCTTAATGGTTCTTCCAAAAATGTTATTATTTTTCCCCTTAATGGAAGAAAATGAATTACTGAATACTTCTATAAACACGCTTATAGCAACCTACGTTACGTCCAAACATCGGGGATAAAGTGATCTGTAGATGGAATAATGCCAAAACAGACTTTCAGCCCCTTATTTGATTGGAAGGTGATGATAAAGTAGTTAATTTATAAATAAAATTGATATATCCGAACCACCCTCAAATCACAGGTTTTGTTAAAGGCATTGGGCCTTATAGTAGTCTATCTATGAGTTAAAGGATAGAGGTAGTGTCTGGCTCCTTTTATGGGTTTAGTTTATTTTTTAATGATATTTTACCTCGTTGACATAAATGCATTGATTTCTATTAACTTAGGCTTTAGAGTCGACTAGCTTTTTAAAACCACACTTTTCTGCAAGTAATTAAAATTTTATTAAAAAACTTGTTGTGAACAATATCAATCCATATTAGAATGTAAAAACATCATCAAAGGAGAAGATTGAGCAGTCTTCAAGGTCTTTAAAATCCAATGCATTTCTTTAAACATAGTCCTGAAGTAAAAATTAAAAACACCTAATTTTTTCCTAATGAAAGGACAGGGTTTCCAGAATAGTCCTTACCACTCGCACGGGGTTTTGTGCCTCAGTAGCTATACGTGCCACAGCCCGCAGTTTCTTATGTATCTTGCACTGTCGCACACCAATATCCAATTTTCCTCCCATAAAGAGAGTTTGCTTGTATAAAATTTTAATTATTGGAACACCAATAGCGAATCCTGTAAGTGTTACCACGACCATTTTGGTTAAACTACCCCTCGTTTGAAAAGAACACAAGCTTTGGGTCGATTAACTTTCAGTCAGTGATGAAAGAAACCACTCTAAATAACGCAAACCTGCTACGGGAGTACTTTATTGTAGACAATGGACACATGTACAATTGTAAAGTTTGAGTTATTTGCAACATTTTTGCTGTATGTACAGAACCCCAACTTTTGCTAATTTTGATTACGTTAAACTAATTTTATGTTAAAAATCTAAGTCTTCGAATGTGTTTTATGTTTTTCACTGTCCAGCAATATCCAACTGATTCAAAAGACCGTGAATTGCATTTGTGGCAGGAGGCATTTACCTAGGGAACTACCGAATAAATTAAGCATGAACGCGAAAAACTGATTCATACTTATTAACATTTACTCACAAAAATACGTTGCTCTAAAATCTTCTTCAACGAAAGTAGATTAATGACAGTTCGTAAGTTAAAGGGCAGGAAGGCAGGGAGGCGGTTGTGAATGGGGAGGGGAGCTGATCTTGTCGAGATGCAAAACCCCTGGCGAGCGGTGAGGACATATTCTGAAAGCATGGTATAATAGCATGACTTCAATTGCGAGGGTAGGTCCATAAGTTTGCGGCCTAACCATTTTCTAGGCATAATAAAGACAAAAACTACATTTCCCATTTCAATATAGTTACCCCTTTATTGCAATAGACTTTTCACAGCTTTGAATTAACATTTCAACCCTCCCCCTCCCCCCAAAGTCAAAAGCCTTGTCGGCAAAATGGGCACAAACAGCATACATCACTTCTTCGTCACATTTAAATTTCCTTCCTCGTAGGTCCTTCCTGATTTATGAGAAGAGGAAATAGTCACTGGGGGCTATATCTGGGCTGTAGGGTGAATGGTCGATCTCCTTGAAGCCACATTCTTCACAGCTTCCTTTGCAACAAGAGCTGTGTGCACAGGCGCGTTGTCGTGAAGAAGAAGCACACCACTCAGCTTTCCTCGCATTTTCTCTTTGATGGAAGCACATAATCTGTCTAGTAGGCCAGCATAGTACTCCCCATTTACTGTGGTGTTCCTCTCCTTGAAGTCAATGAAGAGTATTCCTCCACAGTCCCAAAAAATTGTGGTCATGATCTTCTTGGTTGACTGAGTGACCTTGGCCTTTAGAGGCGGAACTTCGCCAGGTTTATGCCACTCCATTGAGTCTCTTTTGGACAAGGGATCTTAGTAAAGGACCACAGTTTTCTCAGGTAACAATGGTGTGCAGAACTTCTCTCCCGTTGCCACGGCAGAGCTCCAAAAATGCCTGACAACAGATGACTGGTTGCTGCTTTTGGACTGAGGAAAGAAGTCTAGGCACCAACTTTATTCATATTTAAATGATCATGAATAATTCGAAGGACTGCTGTTTTAGAAACGTTGCTGTTATTTCTGTAATTTTGAGCTGCCAGTCCTCCATAATTTCTTCTTCCACAAGAGCGAGCGATGTTTTCAGGAGTGAACACCTCCAAGAGCGACCTGCACGCCCTTCGTCTTCAATGCTTTCTCGAACTATTGGAAAAAGTTTGGTCCATTCTTTCACGGTAGAACACGTGGGGGATTCTTCCCCATATACACCGTTCAATTGCTATTTAATTTCATTTAGAGCAAGTCCTTCTTTTGTGAAGAGCTTAATAACAGCTCGAAACTCCATTTTGAACATGTCGCAATCTTCTATACATAGCCTTCTTTATACAACTATATCTGAACAGCTGAACATAGTGGAGCGGAAGTTACAGACGCAATTATTTACTTAGCGGATAAGGTATGACACCAGATAAGGCTATTGTGAAGGTGATAATCCTTATCGGCGAGGCCGGAAAACTTATGGACCTACCCCTGTACATCATCTATCGTATGAGTGCTGCAGAACGTACAAAATACTGGAGTAAACCGACTGAAAAAAATATATTTAAGTGAATTATGTGAAATCTGCTTCAGTTACTCAATATTAATCATAAAAAGTCAATGCTTTATTTGACCGAATTACAAGAAAAGTATAGAATGAAGAAAAAATAACATTTTATAAATTAGTGTTACCGCTGTACCTTCCTCGTCCGTGCCATTTCATATTCATTATTTCATTCGCGCTCTGTCGCAATAGGCGAAAGAAAATTTGGGAACTACCGCAATTAAAAAAAAAAAATTTCCATTTTGCGGTTATGTAAAGGTCAGTGTGGCCAATTCAAGGCATAAATATTACAATATAACAACCTCATATCTAGTAGAAGGGGTATATATTTGTGTGATATGATAATATTTATGATACATTAAACTATAAGAATTTTCCAGGGAATTCACCCCAAAAGGAAAGAAGGAAATTTTAGTTCGCTTATCGGTGATGATGGCAGAAACATTACACGGGTTATGTTCGTCATAACAGACACGTCTTGAAGGTGCGGACTCACCGTTCCAACAATGCAACACTGTTCTCTTTCGTAGTTCCATGTTGGCAGGTATTTTAAAGTGCTGTCTTCCTGATTTTCAAGTTAACAAGCAGAATCGCTGAAGCAGAGTATGGAAACGCCCTTGCCTAAAGAGCAACATTCATAAACTGCTCGATTGTGTAATAAAACAGAATTCTAAAAGCAGAGCTGTACAAGGCGCTTTTAGAATTAAACTTGTGGCATAGTCGTGAGCTATTCAGAATTAGGTATCAGTACATTATAATGCTGTGACAGCACATTTATTACTGCTCACCTGCTTGTCGAACATGCTTCGAATGCTTAAAAAGCGGCACCTTTGACAGCCAGTTAAATCAAGGCTATGTGCAAATTTAAATAAAAGTACAACCGGAGAAGACATGGCATGAAATAATCTTAGCATTTCTCTCCGAGTTCGCGGCCTCCGGGAAAGCAACCTACATTTTTCAAAGTCACTGTCTCAGCAGTAGATGTCCCTAGATGGCAAGCAGTGAATCAGTAGAGGGACAAATTATTCTGTTAAGCTAATTTACTAAATCCTCGACTTGTACTGCTGCTGGATACCCTTAACTCGAACGTCCAGAAATTAATAGAGACACTTATGTTGTAAAGGTAACACAGAACTTTGACAACATCGGCACCATAAGGCGATGAGGAGTGCAGCTTAAACGTAGCTATTTATCATCAAAATGGAGTTTCGTTTGCACTGACACGGTGGCCGAGGTCGTTAAGTTATGGGCTCGAGAGCGGAAGATCTGGGGTTGGATTCTCTCCAGGTCCACCATGACTGAGGGTTTTCCCTGGTTTTCCTCAATCTCATAAATGGCAAATGCCGGGAAGTAACTTCCATCTGATGTATCACCAGTGTCCATCACCCTGGTGCCTCACCAGTAGATAGACAGGTAGATAAATAACTGGAGGTTTAATGTAGTTTGAGCAACCGGCACGTTAACCTATAAAGTTTATTGTGTTCCCCCATTGGAAGAGACGCCTTCATTTCCCCACAAAATCTGTGCCATAAAGAACCTGCAATAGTTTGGTTCCAATATTGGCGTCTTCCCTGGTTACAGAAAGCGTAAGTTTCTTTCTTTCCAGGATTGGGCACATCTACAAATGGGATCATCTTTATATAGTCCCACTTTTCGTAGATGTTTCTTGAAGTGATGGTGTTCAGTAATTAACGCAATTATTTCCTTATTCCTCTTCTGTCCAATTTTAAAAGAGATGTGGAAAGAGCGTTGCTGTCTCACCAATAAAAAAAAAATGGGCATTAAACAGTAATCAACAAAGTTCTGTTACACAGAGTATCTCAAAAGTGTGTTTTGCTTTGCTGGTGTAATGCAGTAATAATGCTGGCATCTGAAAATGTGTAAAGAATCTCCATAGAAGATCACGAGAGTCTTTAAATAGTTTCAACACCGGCGTCCTAGTGGAACCCAAAGTGACCCATTAATTTGCACACTAAATTTATTGCAATATTAAATGTGGTTTTTTTCCCATACAAGTCCTGTATTAGACTAAGATTGGCGTTACATAGGAAACATTGGAGATCACGGCATCACCGTATGAACTACCGCACCACCATCTTGATCAGATAAGTAACACGCCGAATGACCAGAGTCTATGATGTTCCCTAACATTTTTTCAGAAAGAACTTCCCGGCAACAGCGAGATTCGAGCTCCTAAAAACGCTTCCATTTCAGAATCCGGAGGGGCATGGCACACCATTCAGCACGCCTTGCCCTGGAGCTTTCGATCCTGTGACATAACCAACGGAACAAAATATACGAAACGGGAGATCAGAAAATGCATCCCAGTATTGGCCTAAGCGACTAGTGTATCACCTTTTAAGGATGGTTTACATTAAATGGTGTTTTTTTTTTTTTTTCCCACAAGTCGTGTGTCAGGCTAAAATTTGAAATCAAAAACAAAAATCTGGTATCACGACCAAGACTTGGATGAGGGATTTTCAGTTATCGTGCTGATGCTTTTCCACCTGAAGGGCTGTGTGACAGATTGGAATAACATTAGCACAGTAAGCCGAAGAACCTGAAATATTTTCCTATCTGAACCGATTCCAAATTTATGACACTTAGCTAGAAACAAAATGGTCTACCCAAATCGCCAACAACGCGGTTCTTCGAGCCGATATGATTGCAAATTTATAGCAAGTCGTACAAGAGAGAACGGCATCAATAAAGATTGTATGTCTCGAATCTGAAGTCAACACATTTCCGTCCATATAAATGACAGCATAGACACACAGCGTCGGAATTCTTGGAGGAAATTTCAGGGATGAATCGTCACATAAAACGATGCGAAGATAGAAAGAACCAAGTTTGAAAACAATGTTGGGTATCTATTACACAACAAAGGCTGATAAAGTAAGCACTAGTATATTTCATCATAAAATACAATACACAAAAGGAAATACAGCAGGTGTATTGTAGGAAACTGAACTTTTAAAAAAGTATACCTACATGCTTACACAAGATTCTGTATTTGTACATCAACAATATACCTTATGTTCTGGAATGGCGCCATAGAAAATCGAAGCTACAAACAGTAGTACCACACCAATCAAATGCAATAGCGCTCAAAGTATTACGTTCACAATCTAAAAAGTTTTATTTTTTAGTTGCAGACTATAAAACAAGTAGTCAAATCACTATGCCAATAAACATAAAATTTAAAAATTATTATAGCTAAACAAAGTCTCAAAAATTACATTTACATAGCTAGCAATGCTCGCCGGATCGCGCATCCTTCTGTTTGCTATGGAAGCTGGGCAGCCGATCAACAACACACATTTCATCCCGATATAGATGGTTTCCACTGTTTTGACTATACTTTTTATCTCGAAGCATAAAGTAAACGTCTATGTTACCATGGCAACCGTTACGAAACAGGTTGCTAGTGCAGCCAAATTCGTTCTGAGTAGAGGATACAGGTAATATATTTGTATGTCAGCACTGAAAAACAGTTTAAATTTGGGTTAAAAACAGAAAACCACGAAATTAATGATTCGTATAAAAGATTGGTGCAGCCTGGCTGTACTTACTGTACCTGAAAAGTCGGTTTACTGTGGCAGGATCAGTCAACGCTCACAGGGAATTCAAATGCTCAATGGGGAACATTTAGATGTCCATGCCCATACTAAAATGCACAATACTGGATCCCACTACCTTAAATCTGCTATGTATGTGTTCCTATAACGATTCAAGTGCTGTGGTATTCAATATGGCACCTTTGGTGATATGTATGGTAGAATGTCCCCTAATAACCGTAAAGAATGTGGTTTCGGCTTGGTGGTGCAACACCACTTAAATTCTATGTTCAGAAAAAGAATAAAATAAACAAGGTGGTCCCAACACTAGGCCTACAGCTTTATATGACACCCTTGATTTTTGCTTTGCTTATATGAAACAAACGCTGAACTTCTCAAAGGAATGACTTTCAACGCTATACAAAACACATAGCTAAAATTTTAAGCTCTACTCAGGAAACTCTGGATCATGAAGACAATTCTCAAGTGAACGGTTATATTTAGAATATGAGAGATGAGCCTAAGAACCCTTATGAACAAACATCAATGTTTATAAAATATTCTTCTTCCATCACGGATTAGGTCCTGCTTATTGCGATCTCACATTATTGTTTCTATCCATCTTTTTTTTTTTTTGTCTTCCAATTTATCTTCTTCCTTTCGGGTTATATGCTAATATTTTTTGCTATTTCATCTTTTAACAGTTTTATCCATTCTTGTCTATCATCCCCTAATTGTTGTAATGCTGATTACATTTCTAATTCTTTTGTTATATTCTCATTTTGTATATGGGAGACCGCAACGGGTGGCCGAGGTCGTTAAGGCACGGACTCGTGAACGAGAGATCTGGGTTTCGAATCCCACCAGGACCGTCCTCCCTGACTGAGGGTTTTTTCAGGGTTTCCTCAGTCCTAATGACTGGCAAATGCCGGGGAGGTACCATAAACTTAGGCCTGGAACGTTTCCTTCCTTAAAAAACCCTTTCCCAATTTATCATTTCATTTCATGTATCATTCGTGTCCACCGCCTGTGGTACCACAGCAGTAAAAACGGGTGTTAAAAACTACTAAAAAACAAATGTATATGGTCTTTAGTGACACCTTTTGCAGATCGTAAAAAGAGACATAACTACTGCTTAGAATTTATTCTCTTCCTTTTTATTTATAGTACAAGCGTCAATTTCATTAAAAAATTAAGGCAATGGCCATTACAATCTTTATTGTGTATCTTTTTTCATTTTGTTTTTCAAAGTATTACTAATTGTTTCTCACACAGTTTGTAACTTTTGTATTTTTATGTTAACATCTTATTCTTCTTCATATGTGACATCACAACCTAAATATTGAAAGTATGATACTTGGTCTAGAACTTTTTTCTGTCACAATATTTGGCTATTATGGCGTATTACTTGGAACGCCATTATTTCTGTGTTAGTCTTTGAAATTGAAAATGAAATTGTCGGAATCTGTATTTTGTTCTAACTCTATTCCTTTATGGACAATTTTTTCCTTTGTGAATAGTTTATAATAAAGTGTTTCTGCTATTTTAATTGTTATTTTAGTTACATTGTTCAAAACTTTACTTTACACACACATTATAAATACACAGAGGGTGCCAAAATGTATACACACTTCAAGCAAAGAAAAAACTGTGTTAACATAACAAAACTGAATTCACATAAACAGAAAATGATCAGCAATAATCATATTAGACTTTTATAGTTACAACAGTTGCTCAAAATGCCCACCGTCGATACACTTCTGAGTACGTTGAACTACTGATTGAGCAACGTTTGCAGAAGTGTCCTCAGCGATTGCAGCACATGCCGTTTCAATTTCTTCCCGAAGTGCTGCCAGTGTAGCTGGTTTTCTACGGTATACAACATCCTTAAGAGTTCCGCATAGTCAGAAGTCCAACGGAGTTAGATCCGGAGAACGCGATGGAAACTCAATTGGATCTCTTCGTCCTACCCAGTGCCTTGGAAGATTGTCATCAATCCGAAGACGCGGGGCTTGTTGCTGTGCGCCGTCTTCCAGATCTGCCCTTGTGAACATCTCATACGGTACCATGAGTCTCACATTTGTCTGGAATGCATGCAATTGTTACTTGCGTTGGCGGTTCTGTTCTGTACACACGGCTACATTGCCTTTGAACTTCAACATTCTCGGTTTTCCAACACCACTTCAAAATTGCTTCCCGCTATTCAAATGATAATCTTGGTTCCATTTTGTTGTAGCAACGCTATCATAATGTATGTGAGTCACATCTGTTTACAGAACATTATACAACAAATTATTTTAATATGTTAAATAGATACAACTTTGAAATATGTTCATACATTTTTGTTTGAGATCATAATTTGTTTTTATTTATTCTGTTGACTTCCCATTAACATTATCATTATTTATTCATTTATTACGTTTTTATGACTTTTACTAGAGTATAAAAGTATCCTGTTTGATATATTTTCCATAATAGCAGCAGTCTACTCTATCAAAGGTTTTTTCTAGGTCAGCAAAGCCTAATGTGTTTCTAAGTTATATTCTCTTTTTTATGTATGTTTCATTGAAAAACATTATCTATACTTGAGCTACCAGTTTTAAATCTACTTTATTCCTCCCTAATTTTTACATTACATGAAACATTTAAACTGGAGGTAATGATCCTTACATATACTTTATACATTATATTTAGTAAGTTAATCCCTCCACAGTTTTGTCATTTTTTTCTATGTCCCTTTTTACATATTGAGAGATTTTGAACTATTTCTCATTGTTTTAGAATTTTCTTTATTTTCCAACAAATACTAAACAAGAGATAAATTCATTGAATTATTTATTAACGTAATAAAATTTAATAATCACAGCTTTTTATGCTTACTATTTGGCACGCTACTTTTGAGACAGGGCCTATTTCACGTTAATAGTTACTCTGTTACACTTTTTAATTTTCCCTTACTATTAATTATTCTTGAACTTCTGCTGGCGACAAAGGTTTTTATGTTTCGTGCCGCAAAGTCTCTAAATGGTTTCCCTCGAGCAATACAGGCAGTAAGTGATTCATTAGGAAGTTTACAGCATAAATTTGGCAACAGAGTATCGACAGTACAAAAAAGTCGTTTATGTAAGGCGAAACACGAACGCTTCAAGCCAGGACGTCAGTGTATATTACTTTTAGGAAGTTCTGAAAGACAGTAGTATGGTTCAATTTCACAAATGTAAGCATTTTCAAGACTCATTACAGATAGAATCATCTAAACTGCTCTACATGTGCGGAAAATGTTTCTGGAAGGAGTTTTACGAGTGAGTAGAAAGGGGCTTGACAGTAAATATCTTGGGAAGGAATTGTCTCACACGTTTCAATATGGAGTATCGATATTTATCAACGTCATAGCTACGTTGAAATGCAACATGTGTTCATAGCCAGTCAGTTGTACAGCAATGTCATTCACAGAGGCATTGTCACAAGTGGACTGCACCTCAACCTAACCATAAGTCACGTATTGCCATTCAGTACAATCATCCTGAGTGTGTGTGTATCTTCCTTGCGAATCGCCTCACCACTTCTCTGTAAGAATACTTTATCGTACCTAAAACTCGTTCTTCAAGACTGATTATGTACTGGCATAACTAATGAAGAAGAATAATAACCCCCAGTACTACATGAACGTAGTGATTTGCCACTCGCTGACAAAAACCTCCATCAATGCCTCCTGCACATAAATATTACACCCTTGGCAACTGCTTTTACCCAGTACGCAGCCGCACTCTTTAGTATAAAACTCAAATAACATCACTATATTTTAAAAAGTACAAGTAATGTAATAGTTGACTTTTAGTAATAACGAATAATTGTAATTTTACAGAAAATATATTTTTTGTTCATTCCAAAACTAACTGACTTGTTTTTTATTTTGAGACGAGGGAACAGAAAAAATCACACGGAGTTATGTCCGTACTCTTAAGAGGGTTTTTTTTCTGGGCAAATGTTGAGCAACTACAATGAAAACACTGGGATGAGCATTTATAGAGTGAAGGCGCCAATCAATTGGATGAAACTCAGAGCGTCAAATGTGTTTGGTCAAAACATTCTTGTAATACTTCCCATTAACCGATGCTTTATGCTGATAAATCATCCCACGACGTTCAAAGAAGGAAATTCCTTTCAGGATCGTAATGGTGAAGTCAAGTCTCATCACCCCTAGTGATGGAATTCAGATATGCCTCGCCACGCTCCGCTACCAGATGCTGAAGCTCAAGACATCCGCCCATTCGCATCATCTTCTGTTTAGGCATCAGCAATCTCGGTACTCATTTGGTACAGAGGTCTCATGTGTAAGCGATCGTGTAGAATGGAGAATGCATTACCATGGGAAATTTGTAACATATCTGCCAGTTTATCATTGTTATTCGAACAATGACGTAGCTGGGTTCATCATGACATCGATCACTTCAATGGTTGCAATTCCTAGACCTCCATGCTTTGTTGTTCAAACACGGCCCTCCTTAAACTCTTCGAACCACCGAAGTGAGGTTGATTGTGGCAGAACATCGCCTTATGCTTGCTGCAAAATCGTGTACGCTTCTACATCAGATTTCTGCAGACGAAGGCAAACTTTCAGAGCAGCATATTATTCGTTAAGAAGCGACTCCATTTTACGCAGCCTATTGGCAAATACCCACTTTATGTTGGTGTCCTTAACTAGGGCTCATACGTGTATGCACTTCCAATTGTTTCGGCATCGTATCTCCACTGTGTGATGAGAAAAGCATTCTCAACCTTTATTGATTATCGCTTTTATCAAAGTAGAGATTACATTTGATTCTTCAAAGTGGAAATGGCTAATGTAAGGCGTGAAATCTAAAATTTAATCAATATTGTTTTTAAATGTCTCTCTCAATATCCATATTTATTAAATTAGTTATTAAACCAGTCAAGTTTTGAAATGAAAACCGGTATCTTGGGTAAGTATCCGCCACAACCAATATTTTCGCACTAATTATTGTTTTAAAGTATTCCTTTGTCTTTCAAAAGCTTTTTTCTTACTTCTTAATAGCTTTGCTTTTCTCTTTCGTGAGACCGCCACGGGTGGCCGAGGTCGTTAATGCGCAGACTCATGAGCGGGAGGTCTGGGGTTCGAATTCTGCCAGGATCGTCCTCCCTGACTGGCTTTCTTTCCAGGTTTTCTTCAGCCCTCATAACTGGCAAATGCCGGGGAGGTACCCTAAACTTAGACCTGGAACGCTTCCTTCCTTAAAAAAAATCCTTTCCCAATATATCATTTCATCTCATGTATCATCACCGCCTGTAGTGCCTCAGTAGTAAAAAGGGGCGTTAATCGGTCGATATATCCCAAATGACTTTGGAACCGGAACGAAAATCTGTCCCAACTTGAGCTATACTGATCTCTTAACCATGGGTAGAAATAATACCTAACAAATAATGGCAGCTCTTGTTACAGTAAACTGCGACAACATTTCACGTGCGGCCATCAGCCTGGGATGACTGGCTGAGCGCGAGCTAAGTTCTGTTGTGAACACAGGTAAAAAAAAACTGTTTTTTTCACCAAATTCTTATTTTTTATTAAAAACTGACTTTAGCCAAATTAGATAACCGTTACGATATGACTATTATAAAACAAAGCTAACGTTTTAGATTATAATTCCCAATTTAATGGGGCACTAGCTGTTTTCTGTGAGATCAACTCCTTCCCCAGCACATATACAGAAGTCGCCACTGGTTCCTTCACAAAACACGTGATGGTGGGCGTGGTGTGAACCGCTATTCCTATTATAAGGTATCTTAACGTTGTTTGAAGCTGGCTTGTTCATTTATAAGGTACATCGTAGAGCTTTGCACGCAAACCAGGTTGCGTCTGATTATTAGAGCTTATTTTTATTTTGCCCTTTACTAACAGCAGTAAAAGAGTTTTCCTTAACCAGATTTTTTTTTGAGGTCGGTTTTAATAAGCTACGCATCTAATATATCAAGTTGCTCATCACTGCTTTTGTACCTATACGTACATGTTTCTTGACCAAGTTGTTAATTAAAACATATCCCTCGAAAAGTATACATGCGCACCAGTTACTTTTTTAATTTTAAACGGCTGTGCGCACCTGCCTCCCTTGCATAATCATAAACTATGAGGCGGCTTCACCTTGAATGCAAGGCATGCATTACATGCTCTCAGATTTCAGCTGGAAGGTTAGATTTGCAACAAATGTGCTGGGTCTGCAAGACTGTAGCATCTCTGTTAATTTCGTATGCACAATAGATGTCGCAAACGAACTGTTACTTCAAATACCTTTCATTCAAACAAATTGTTTAGTCTCTGTTCGTACAGAGAGTATCATTTGCATTCTGAACAGTCAGTTACTCTGCAGGTCTGAGAGACCCAATATATCTATTGGAACTGCATGTAATTTCCCTAAGTTTGTTGTACTACTATTTCTGGCGGATACGTTAAACATTGGTCAAGCCTACTGCACATAAAATTATTTTTTATCACAAACTGGAGATACGGCTGTTAAACAACTTTTCATCATAACAAAGTTCACATGATTGTATGAAAAAATTAGAAGCGCATACGCCCATGCGTCCTAGTTCATGGTACCAGCAAAAAAAGTGAGTGTTTGCATGTTGACTGCGTGAAATGGAGTCGCTTCTTAACGAGCAGTATGTTGCTTTGAAAATTTTGCTTCCGTCTGCAGAAATTCGGTATGGAAGCTTGCGCGATGTTACAATAAGCATATGGCGACGATGTTCTGCAACAATCAACCGCATTAAAGTGTTTTTTTTCCTTGGATGGTGTTTAACGCCCGTGTTTACTACAGAGGTACCACAGGCGGTGGGCACAAATGATACATGAGATGATACATTGGGAAAGGATTTTTTTAAGGAAGGAAATGTTCCAGGCCTAAGTTTAGGGTACATCCCATGCATTTCCCATCTATGAGGACTGAGGAAAACCTAGAAAAACCCAGTCAGGGAGAAATGTCCCAGTGGGATTCGAACCCCAGAACTCCCGCTCACGAGTCCGCGCCTTAACAACCTCGGCCACCCGTGGCGGTACTTAAGTGTTTCGAAGAGTTTAAGGAGGATCATTTTTAACAACAAAGCAGGGCGGCCTGAGTGCTTCAACCACTGCAGTGAACAAGACCATAATTAACACAGCTACCGTCATAGTTCGGGAAGGTCGACGAATAATAGAGGATAGATTGAGAGACATGTTACGGATTTCCCATGGAAATGCATTCAGATTCTAAACAATCGCTTGCACATGAGACGCGTCTCTGCCAGTTGAGAGTCGAGATTGCTGAGCCTAAAAAGAAGAAGGTACGACAGGAAGTGTGTCGGGAGCTTCTGCGCCTGGAAGCGGAGTAGGGCGAGACATTGCATCGTTACCGATGATGAGATTTGGCTTCTCCATTACGATTCAGAAAGCAAATAGGCGAGCTCAGTTTGGAAATCACCGGTTCTCCGACACCAAAGAAGGTCAAGGATGTTCGGTCGTCAGGAAAGATCGTGGTGATCGTGATTTCGTTCTTCAACATGAAGTACCCAAACAAACAATGCTTATAGGCAGTATTACAAGACTGTTATGGGCGTCTGGTCGAACACATCACACGAAAACGCCCTGGTTTGTGCCTTCACTATGACTAGCATGTCCTTATGATTGTAACGTTGTTGTTCAATATTTGGCCTGAAAAAGAATCGAACGTGTGCCCACGTTACACCCAGCCCAGACCAATCTTCGAGTTACTTTTCTGTATGCCGTCGTCTTAAAAAAAAGAACTGTGGAGCCAGCCATTTGCTTCAACAGCTGTCGTGAAGGCGGAGATGCTTTTGAAGACGATATCAGAAAACGGTTTCCAGCTCATATTCAGGAGTGACAAACACGATGGGCAGGTCAATACAACTCATTGGAGAAAGATTACCAACCTACATGCTGCCTAGTGTACTATGTAAGTAAAACTCATTCTCAGCATTAGGCCTCATGTACATACCGTTCCGTTTGTACAAGTCTTTCAAGTTATAGCCTTATGCATTTTCATGGAACGCATGCCACATTGGTTTCATTTTGCAGGGGTTTTAAACATGGACAAAATTAGACGATATTCACGTGCTTTTTCTTTACTTTAGTTTATTTGTAATATTTTTTTTTGCCAAATGAGTTAAATAAACTATAACCAGTGATTGAACATTCATTATTAACGACAGTTCATGAAACAAAGACATATATATTATATATTTTTTTCAAATACATATAATATACTTGTATGTATGTATGAAATATCTGTTACACATTTTCAATAGTCAAGTATTGATAGTTGTTAATTCAGCTGCTTCTTTTCTCAACCCTTACAGGTAATGTAGGTTGACTATTCCGGAAAAATTCACAATTCTGGGACACCATGACAAAAACTTCCATCCGGTATTAGGATAAGTAAACATATAAGAAGAGGAAGAATCAAGAGAAAGGCAATAAGGTAATGGAAGCTCATGTAAATAGAAATGTTAATGTTCGTACAAAATACTGCACATTTGGATTTTTAGGGCGTAAAAATCGTAGGTACCGCTTCCTTCAGAAAGGAAATAAAGTCATTGTTCCATTGTCGTAGATTTACGAGACGTAAAAGAACCTCAAACCCGAAAAAACAAACCTCTGAGCAAAATTTATCGGTCGTTTCACACATAAAATTGAGTGGAACGCCTAGTACCAAAGATATTATAGAGTTTCTTTAAAAACTAATAATAAACTACACGTCTGCCATGTGAGGGGTTAATTATGAGGAAATTAAAAGAGAACTCAGTTAGATGGAAACCGTCACATTAAGAATGTTATAATATCGGTGAGATTAAACCGGGCGTCAAAATCATGAAAGTATTATTCTAATTCCCCAACTCCAGTGTGAGGCTATTGCTGCTGCAGTGAAGTAGGGCGAGGGAACGGATTGAGAAACACTCATTAGAGATTTCAACCTGCCAGATTTTCTAAAGGTTTATAAAGTTTTTAAAATAAGTTTCTTCATTATAATTTTAATACAATCCTTAAGAAATATTGTAAATGAGACATTGTTATTTTGTCCAATGGTTAAAATCATAACTAGCACTTAGTTGTTTCATTTTCTTTTCTACTGATGCTGATCTTAAGGAGACCTCTGAGCAAAATTTGTCGGTCGTTTCACGCCTTGAATTGAATGGGACGCTGATGACCTGAGATGTTAAAGAGCGTCCGTAAATAAATAAATGAAAAAAATCTGATGCTACATGTTTGTAAATGCTGCAAAATTCTTATTTTCTTTTACCGTTTAACTCAAAGTTAATTAGCTCCACTATATAAATTATTCATAAGCAATTGCACACATTGTTGTACGAGATGAAACATGATTAGCTGCAAATAATGTGTCACAATTTAAATCATAAACTCGGATATAATGGCAATTTCGTTAACTAGTATGGTCTTGTTTAGAGTCTATATTCTGATTTCAAGATGAGTATCTTTATTCTACATGTGTGGTTGGGTTTATTAGAAATGTAGTTGTCTTCTTTCTTTGACTGCAAAATGTTCCCACAATCTGTTCCCCCATAACAAAATGAAGCGGTAAATAAAGTTCCGATTTCCTTCAAAATGTATAAAATTCATTTTTCTGTGAAAGATGTCTCAGTAAAGAATTTGTATGTTGAAAAGAACAGCAATATTTTTTCGTGCTATCTTTTATTGGACTTCTGTTAAAAATGGTGAATCTTGAACTTTTTTTTACACAATATGGATTTCCATTAGATTAAAATTTAAAAAACCGGAGCCGCCAATACGTGTTTGTTTCTTTATAGTATTTGAGTCGGAATCATTTCTAAATAACAGCAGATTTATATTGCTACACCAGGTTGTAAATAATGATATCAGAGCCATAATTCTTACTTAAAATGGCAGCTAATTAATATAGGAGAACGAAGGGCAAGCCGAGAGAGAGGTGTTTCTCTGTGCAATATGCGATCTATCAGATGCTCTCTGAACTTCACCAAGATATTAGCCTTCATTTTGACTCACACTGCCCTCAGTTGTTTGAAATGAACTGTAATCTATACACATGGAGTGTAGTTTTGATAGTTTTCCATTCGAGGGCTGTTCAGTTAAGATTGATAATATATTTTTACATGGACAATTTCTCGCACTTGAGTGCGTAATACTAATTTCATTGTAGTCACCTCTGGTTCCCGCCTAGGAAATGTGTACAAGTTAATACAGTTTTGGCTATAGCAAAATGAAGGTGACAAGAGACGAACAACATGCTTCTGTGAAATCCTGCTTTAGTCGCAACAAATCTTCAGCTGAGACCTATGGACAGTTTTTCTTCCTTAGAATACTAGAAGATGGTTTAAAATGTTTAACTTTCAAGGTTCTTTGCTCTAACGGAAGGAAACATTAATGCCGTTGCTGTCATTGTGGAGGAAATTCGTTGAGTAACATTAATGACACTCAGAAATTCTGAAAATTTCCCTGTGTGTCACATATTCGTAACTGAAAATTCACCTCAGTTTTCAATAGTCAAGGAATGGTTCCAGCATGTCATACCTGCACACACATCTGTAACTGGGCAATGCTACAGAGCTGTTCAGAAAACCCTGCAAGGCCTATCACACGCAAAAGGCCTCATTTCTGTGCAACAAGCTGAATGGTGTAATCTCGATAATACACTGCACCATGACAATATGTTGCTGAAAAAAATCAATGAGAAGTGTGCCCCTCATCTTCTCTACAGTCCAGATTTAGCCCCGTATGACTTTTTCCTTTTCCCCAATGACGAAGGTTGCGAAGACAATTCAGAAGTGCCTGTCAAAATTGGTTTCTAGCATGCATTTGAAGGTTGACAGAAACATTGAGATAAGTATATTGCAGCCAACCGGGACTATTATTCAAAATGTCAACAAAATTATCAGGATTCAAAAATAAACAACGGTCATTCATTATTGAACACATCTCGTAGTATTTAGTTCAATATTTTACTTTTAAGTACTCTTTTTAAATTATTGCCTATATGTTTGTCTACACTACTCATGATTTTTTAAAAATTTCTTTATTTTATTTCCGACATGGCATCACCTAAGCTTTGCACTGAGAGCAAGATATGCTGGGTCACAATAGTGTGCTTACGCTCATTTATATTTCGATGTTACACTTTTAACGTGTCCATGATGTGTTTGATACAACTTTAGCATTTATATATTGTTACATAACTTGCATTACATTAGTTTTCATTTTTCATATAATTCGAACATATAAAAGAAAAACCCTCAGTCAGGAATGGTTTGAACTGTGAAAGCGGTAATAAATAGCCGTATGGAATGACAAAAGACAAAAGACTGTTGTCACCCGTGCACCTAGTCGCGTCATTGTTATGGAAACCGAGTTAGTGCGAGCTACATTGCAAATTTATTGTTGCAAGCGAGTTTGTGACCATTTCTTTTGATGTTATGTCTGGAGCAACTAATGGCCAAAATCAGTAGCTGCCAGGGATAAAAGAAATGGAAGAGGAGGAAGAAAACAAGGAGATAGAACGAAGAAGACAAAATGTTCTGATAAGGAGAAAAGCGAAGAAGCTGCAGATAAAGTAAACGATTTTGTCTATGTGGTAGGAGCAGAAACAAGATGAGCAGAAGATTCTATAATGACTGCAATAAGAGGGTTTGAGAATCCCACGTTTGAAAATCTGTCGGGGAGATGGAGGGGAGGTCAATACAAGTTAAGCTCTAGGAATGCTCTTGTGTGTTGTGTGAGATTGTATTAAGTATTCATTAGGTGGCATTATACAGTGTATTAATTACGTTAATATGACTTAACTCTGGTATTCCATTCTCCATTTCGATTCGCAAACATTCAGAATCGACTCATGATGTGCAGAGATTGTTAGCGTAGATTTCTTAATATCCGACTTCCGAGTTCTAGTTGGATTCAGATTGGTAAATAAATTTCTTGCAAAAAGCGCTCACAGTCACATACAGTACTCACAGAAGAAACATTTGATAACACTGGACATGCTCTGAAAAGTTTCCCTAAAAATTCACTTCGACGTCTTTCTCAACAAAAGGAAATTTCCTATTCCCCTGTTCGAACGGCTACTAAGCTACTGAAATTAAAACCCTATAAAATTACTGTAGTGCTATAACTTAAACCGGATCCTGCATCCAAGAGTAGATTTTGTGAATGGAACTTAAATAATGCCATGACGGAGAATGTGGCCCTAATCTAGTTTTCTTTAATATTGGTTCCACCTAAGTGGGTATGTAAATTAAAAAAAAAAGTCGATGCTGAAGTTCAGGAACACATAACCTGCTTCAAGAGGAACCCCTGCATGATTAAAATATAGAATGTGGCACCTCATAAGCGGCTAGAGATTAATAGATCTTATTTTTTTTAAAGAAAAATATTAATGTGGTAGATATGTGCAGTATATTTTGCAACTCTTTTGTGAAATGACTGTGAGAAGGAAACAAAGGTCATATACACACCATGTCTCCGTGCATACAATTCATGAAATATTTGACGACAGAATCAACACTAACAATATATTGACTCCTCGATCCGCCGATTTAACACATTGCGATTTTTATCTCGGGGTGGGGGAGATTTAAAGGGAAAATGTGCAAGACAAAGCCACACATATAAGATGAATTGAAACATAACATTCTTGAAGAAATTTCTTCCATTTTTCAAATGGAACTGTAGAGGATAATGATTAGTTTCATAAACCAATAACAAAATTGTATTTCAAATGAAGGGAGGCAGTTTTAGAATCTTGCTCGATAATGGTGAGTAAATGTAGTTTTCCGTGGTACCCGCTTAAACCAAACAACTACCCGACCGACCGTTAAGCGTGCAGCGGTCTTGAGATCGAAAAATCACTCACTAATGGCTAAATAGACATCTACTTTTTACGTGTATTAATATGGATATATAATTTTAAACACATGATTTACACTTCTTTGTTTCTATTTCCTTGACAGTTTATATTACACCATCAATTAAACATATTACACTATTTGTTTACTTTCATCCTCTCGGCGTGCAGATGGCCATTGGAAGGGCTCGCTCACTACTGAAAACATCACTCGCTCTTGTCTTGTGGAAGAAGAAATTATGGAAAACCGGCGACTGAAAGTTACGGAAATAGCAGCAAGGTGGACCTTTCTATATCAATATTCATTCGAATTATTAGTGCAAGTTGGGTGCCTAGAATTCTTTCCTCAGTCCAAAAGCAGCAACCAGTCATCTGCTGTCAGGCAATTTTGGAGCTCTGCCGTGGCAACGAGAGAGAAGTTCTGCAAACCATTGTTACATGAGATGAAACTATGGTACTCGACTATGATCCCTTGTCCAAAAGAGAATCAATGAAGTGGCGTAAACCTGACAAAGCACCGCCTCTAAAGGTCAAGGTTACTCAGTCAACCAAGAAGATCATGTTCACAATCTTTAGAGGCTGTGAAGGAATACTCTTCATTGACTTCAAGGAGAGGAACACCACAGTAAATGGGGAGTACTATGCTGTCCTATTGCGCAGACTAAGTGCTTCCATCAAAGAGAAAAGGCGAGGAAAGCTGTGGTGGTGTGCGTCTTCTTCACGACAACGCGCCTGCGCACACAGCTCTTGTTGCTAAGGAAACCGTGAAGAAATGTGGCTTCAAAGAGATGGACCATCCACTCTACAGCCCAGGTCTAGCTCCCAGTAACTATTTCCTCTTCTCAAAACTCAAGAAGGACTTTCGAGGAAGGAAATTTAAATGTGACGAAGAAGTGATGGATGCTGTTTATTCCCATTTTGCATAAACATGACTTCTGACAATTTTGGGGGGGTATTAAAATGCTAATTCAAAGATGTGAAAACTATATTGCAATAAAGGTTAACTATATAGAAAAGTGAATTATAGTTTGTCTTTATCATACCTAGAAAATCATTAGGCCGGAAACTTATGGACCTATGCCTGTATTGTTTTTCTTACTATATTTTAAATATTTGACTTTCTTCTCACTAATTGCAAGATAGTTTCTAATGATTTACTTTTTAATGTTATAAATGCTTTGTTCTTGCAGCTACCATTTTATTAGTAGCATAAACTGACAAATAAATAAGAGAAATTACTACAAACTTATGTTAGATAAACTTTGTAATTATTATAAACAACCCTTTAAACCTTATTTGGTGAAAATGTTTTCTTGTTCTCCTACGTATATACTAACAAAAAGGCGGGAGGGAAGGGCTGAATTCAAGAAAAAATAAACGTTTTAATTTCATTCATCTATTATTCACGCGCGTGCTTAATAACACGATAATGTGTTTCTACCATGTGTTCCTGCAAATAACGATACAAAAGAACCAAAAAATGAAAGAAAACCCTGTCTACTTAAAAACACACAGCCTGTTGTGAAATATCACTTATAGCGACAACATGAAATCTCTGAGAGGTGGTCTTGAACGCCGCACAAAGACTTGCTTCGTATTCACCAACTGTGTCGACCAAAAATTCGATTAAAAAGTCGCGTTTTCCATGTAGGTACAAGCTTCGAATTGTATGAGAAACAGGTCTTGACAGAAAGGTGCAGACCAATTTCGTTGCTTTTTCCTCGACCCTCTTACAGCGGTGTCTTTGTAGGGTTGCTGAACTTCCGAGAACATGGACAGAGTTTTTTGGTATAAGAATTGCACATTTATTTTATACTGTCTCAAATTTCTGTTTCACAGTATCATTTTCACTTCAATTACTCTTTAATGGTTAAATAAATAAAACATAAACCAATGTTGCAGTGCTAATCAGTGGCTCCTGTAGAATGGTGGAACAGCGGCACACCCAAATGGTGTAGGGGAAGGTCTCTTTTAACAACACTTAACACTCCTCCCCACATTCTCTCATAATTACAGTGCTATAAACGCCTGTTCTATATGGAACTCTTCTAATTCCGTTCTTAAAGTATACCTTAAGCCTTCCACAGTCAATTCAGAAAGAACCATGACCTTTATGTATCTTTCAACAGGTTAACCCCCACTGATGTATCGTAGTAATATCTGTCGTTTCGTCGGCTTGTACAGAAACGAAATTTGCTCTTTCTATTTCTTTTCTAATCTCATTCGTATGCATAAAGTAGATTTCTTACTTCACACGCTGTCACTCAAGACTTTTTTTAAACGAAAAAAAATCTTAATTTTGTGTCATCTTGCTCATTATATTCCTATAGCTTTTGGTTGAAGAGTCCAAACCATTTCACTTTCAATTTATAAACTAAACTTAGATGCGCAAATGAAGTCTTCAATAAAACGTCCACTTTATTCATTGCTACAAAATAGATACGGTTTTTGTAACTTAACAGTGCTAATTGTTAAGTTACAAGCTTAACTGACAAAGAGCAATGAAGTCACCTAATTTCAAACAAAGTGTGAAAACAATCCGTAGTTAGTTATGCGTGGTGTCAGTAACCCTTTAACATCTGGTTCCTAAGAAAAGAGAGAACACCGAGCGCTGGCGATGGGTTGTCTTCCTGCTAACCTAAGAGAACGCAGAAATAAGCGGGAGAACAGTTAACCCATCTTGGAGTAAGACAAATATAAGTCCTTCTAAATCTTTGCGAGTCCACTTCCAATCGGTCCTGGTGGTGTAGTGGTAACTATACTTGCCTTCTAAACCCAAGATCGCGGGTTCAAATCCGGATATAATCTATTGATTTTTTCGGGCGTAAAAATCCTAAGTGTGGCTTCCTTCGGAAGGGAAGTAATGCCGTGTGTCCCGTGTCATACATTTACGGCACGAAAAAGAACAAATCTGAAAGAAGAGGCCTCTGAGCAAAATTTGTCGGCCGTTTCACGCCCTGATTTGAATGGGACGCTGATGACCTGAGATATTAAAGAGCGTCCTTAAATAAAATGAAAAATTTGCTAGTATATGAAGGCATAAGTTTAAAGCGTAAACAATTCCGGGTGGCGCCTGAGCTGCCCTCTCTATCGGAGGACCCGCAAGTTACCGCCACTACAGTTTATTGCACAAAATTCAATTAGGAACTAATTTGTTATATATGCCTGTTTTTATGCAATTTTTGTTTAAATGTTTGCCAGGAGAAGAGAAAATTGGTAAATAATTATATTTTCTTTGGGGGGGGGGTATTTGGCCTTATTGACAGCCCACCCTGGTGCCAATGATTAATAACTATTGGAGTTGCCCAGGTAACGCTTGAAACTCGCATTTCATAGCCCCTGTTTCAAATAACTTGGAGCCGGCAATGTTGACCTTGGATTTTTCATGTTTTTCCTTAAATCACTTACCCAAATGCTGGGATGGATAGCTATTTTACACAAGATTCGCCCTAATTTTATTTGTGGGCGATGTGGGTTGACGATAAGCGGTGTTGGCATTTGCTCTTTGGTAAAATTGCTCTGGCTCCTGATATGACAGTAACCCTTCCGAAGAGTTCCAACTCCTCGATTGGGAGGGGTGTTTCCGCAGACAGCGTTATACATTTTAAAAAAATACAAATTTGGGAACGTTAAAGATTCCAACTGCAGCCTCACCACCGCCCCTTAAACCTGGTCTTCACATCCCTTACTCCTGGAATTCAGTAGAAACTTCCGTCTCATCTAATACAATCCTAAGACACCCATCACTGACTCTCTAATCATAAGCAATATATGTGGTTCATGCGGATCTCAATGCTAGAAAGGTCTATTCTCTGGTAAAATTGGTGCATAAAATATTTAATTGATTTGTTTAAGAAATAAACAATAAAAATAACAAAAGATTATTAATAGAAAAGACAAGCTAATTACTAACGGATAAGATAAATTCGAAATTCATACTACCAATTTTGTAACAGCCTCTGTGTTTTGTTAATACTTCAACAGTATTGTTACCCTGTAAAAATATTTAATTAAATTACATAACTTCTCTCAGCAAAGTACAGGTCGTTTTAATTTTAAAAATTCGCTTTCCCTGTTAAGAATGTCAATAAACTTCCAAAAAATCAAGTTAAAGGATGTTAAAGAGTTTTTCCTCTGCATTTTCATTTCGGCGATTTAGGGAAAATAGCTCTGCTCTTATAAAAAAAAGCCATGTAAAAACGAAGTCCAAAGAAATAAATATCTGAGAAATCTTCTAGAGGAATTTCGCAAATCTCGGCTTGGAATGCCACTAAATTTTTAAAATTAAAATCCTTTAAGATAATCGTAGCTCAGGAATTGCAACCACGCGATAATGTGAATAGAGTTAATTTCTGGAATTGTGTATTGGGTAACGTTAATGATCGCTATATTGACTCGCGTTTAACTTTTTTTTTACGAAGCATGGCATTATTTACATGGTCATACAGCGACACAAAAGTGTATTGGAATAACCCGCAAACGACGGAAAAATTGAAAGACAATATAAGAAGAGAAAGTGCTGCAATTTCAAAAGAATTGCGGCCATGTGCACCATTTTAGATCAAGTCCGTGCTGATCTAGGGTTACTGAAACGTGATCAAAATTTGACCGTGGTGAAATTGTAGTTAATTCTCGTTCAACGAACCACCATCAGCTGACTAGGTCGCTAGGTTCTACGATAATTACTCAAAGAAAAGCATCTAACTCTACAGTCAAAGAGGTTATAGTGCAAGTATAATATCCTTGGCTATATGGCTTTGTTTTTGTTCCATGTTTAAATATCATATGTAGGTAAGCGAAAATGCAAAACGAATTTTTCTCAGCATGAGATAGACATTCTGTTGGAACTAGCTATCTCATATTTCATGAACTGGAAAATAAAAAGACTGATTCAAGAGAAAGAAGAGGAATATGGGTGATTTAGGCATGCATTCCAACCTGACTCCAGGCGAGCTCTAATTACCTAATAAAATAAATTAATTAATTACTATTTGTTAAAACAAGGTGAGTCATGAAGTGTAAAATTCTACTCATGGGTGAAACAGGGTGATTGTGAATAGTGGGGAAACTCTAACCTCTGAGTCATTTCATTTACCAGTCTCCACGCTTTTATCTTTGATAGCCGGAATCTTTTTTTCATATTTCCTGTCTCCATACGCTTCAAAATGATTCGGTTTTGACGCTGAACCGGATTTAAGTAATCAAGGTATATTATTTTGTACTTAATTTCTTCAAGAAAATTGAAACGAACAGCCATTTTGTGTAGCATGGCCGCAATTAACCCAGTTGAGCGGGCGGTCAAATCAACTACATCGTTTAATTTTGATCATTGTCGATGCACCGAAAAATCGCATTGAACGAGAATAGTGCACATGACCATTAATAAGTGTTAATGCATGCGTTTTTCAAAATGTATTAGAGATGTGTGGCGGCTGAAGTAAATCTTTTACAGCACTTTCTATGACGAAGGTATGTAGTTACTGTAGTTATAATTTGCAAGAGAAATCTATGCGCTTGATTTTAAGGGACTACGAATATCCGACTTGCCGGTAAACAGCATGCTTCCCGGTGCCAAGCAAATTCCCGCTAAGCCGGCCACGCGTGCAAGCGAGGTTTCTATATAATGCATAGAAAATATTAATATGGTAAAATGGAAAATACTGAACAAAAAACGGGGAAAAGATAAACACAGAAAGGGAAGTAGAAAAAAAAACAGTATAGATGGAAAACAGAAAGAAAGAGTGCAAGAAGTAAACAGTAAAACAAAACAAAAAATGATTAAATTAAAGGAATAATTATAAGAGATGCAGAAAGATAAACAAAACATGAAAACAAGTATAATGAACCTGAAAAAAGCAGCATTTCACATAAACAAGCAAGCTGGAAATGTAAAAGAATGATGAAGTGGTCTTGAGAAATCTGTGGGCACCTGCACAACTCAACTCATCAACACTTGTAGGCTAGTCAAGCTAGAGTAGCCGCCCGGGACGAAAATTAACTGCGATAATGACGTATCATTATACTAAGATGCTTGCTTCACTGACACGTCATCGATAATCCTGAGGAGTAACACGTTAAAGGCGGAAGTGAACCATTAGGGGTCATGCATACATTACCTCTACCTGCACAGCTTTATAAGGTTTTTTCTCATTTAGCATATCCTTTGAAAAACGTTGTAGGGCTAATTAAAATACTCGATTTCATTTTATACCAGTTTCTTCTGCTGACTTCTGATATTCGTCTGTTTCGGTACCTGGTTTGAAATGTTAAGGAAAATATGTTATTTTGTATAGGTTTAGTTTATAATTTAAAATTACATATGTACATTTTTTGATAAGAGAGAGAGAAGAGAGAGAGTCATCTCTTGAACGCAAAATTCTTCTAAATCCTTCTCGCTATAGCGCCTGGTTCACAAAGTATCCAGCAAAGCTGTGTAGCAATTATCGCCTTCAAAAAATCCTTATCTGATGTCATACCTTATCTGTTAAGTAAATAATTGCAGCTCCGCTGTGTTCAGTTGTTCAGATATAGCTGCATAAAGAAGGCTATATATAGAAGATTGTGATATATTCAAAATGGAGTATTGAGCGGTTATTGAGTTCTTCACAAAAGAAGGACTTACTCCAAATGAAATTAAACAGCGATTGGACAGTGTATATGAGGAAGATTCCCGTCATATTCTACCATAAAAGAATGGGCCAAACTTTTTCGAATGGATCGAGAAAACATTGAAGACGAAGAGCGTGCAGGTCGGCCCTTGGAGGTACTCACTCCTGAAATCATCGCTTTTGTGGAAGGAGAAATTATGGAAGACCGACCGACTGCTCAAAGCTACAGAAATAGCAGCAAGGTTGGTCCTTTCTAAAACAACAGTCCTTCGAATTATTCTTGAACATTTAAATATGAGTGCCTAGACTTCTTTCCTCAGTCCAAAAGCAGCTAGCGTTAACATATTTAATATATTATAATATTTCCTTCAATATTTGTTCTATCTAAATGCAATATGCTGCACACGCAACCCCAGCACGTGCACGAAGGACTTATGGGCACAAATTCAAGAAGCCTGGGATGTTGTAGCCTCTCGTCTTAGCTAATGTCGAAATCTGACATCATCTCTGCCCCGCAGATGGAGGGCAGTTATACATGTTGAGGGTTCATACACCTGTTATTAAACTGTTCTTATTTCTGTGTGTTTTTACTTTAGAAAATAAAGGTTTATGTTTATGTATTTATTTAGTTAGATGTAAAGAATACATTTTTTATGATTATGTTTTGTATGTGCATAGGTAATGCAAAATTATATGCTAAAATATGGCATTAAAGTCCCTTATAAAACCAATAATAAAAATAAAGATTAAATTTTTTTTGAGATTAGGAGCCAGGAGCTTACGCAGAAAAGCAATGGCTTTTAAACCGCTCGGCCACCGCTATTCGCTATTGATGTTCTCTTTCCCGGTACTTATGATTGTACTATTACGTTTTCGCATGCACGTTTACTAGCGTCCTGGAAGATTTCCTATCGACATGTAGAATCTGGGAATAACTCATTTTTTTGATCAAAAGATGTACAGAGATGCTTACGTTATAATTGGGGAGTCAGCTTGGCTAGCGTACCTATCTTGCTGTTGTCACGTCGCAAAAATCACAAATAATTGAGTTTTTTTTTTAATGTTAATACATTTTTACTACAACACAATAGTACACATTTCTCACACTGATACGTGCAAGTGGGCAGTCAGTCGCAGTTTGCTGTTATGAAAGCAAGCATTGATTTTATATATGATAAATGCGGTATAATTCAAATCCATCCACTTGCTGCCTTGTCCTTGGAAAGGAATCTCTGGTAATTACAAGCTGACCAAAAAGTTCTGTCCGTTTTTTTCGCAACGCTCAAATTTCAAGTGTTGGTAACAACTATATGCGCAACAAAGTTAAGATGGAAACGAATTGCTGTAGAGAGCTAACAATGATAAGTTGGAAGTTTGACTTTTTTATGTTAGCCATTATTTCAAGAAGAGTGACCACCCCGAAGATGACCTTGCGAGCTTGTGTGTTCGGAACAAGGCAACTGATCTCTGGCCTTCGGTGCTGATACTGAATGGACTGGGCTCCGGCTGGAAAGATCAACACAATGGGTATCGGTACTCTCTCAGTAGCAGAAACCACTCGACTCAATCACCATCTGCTAAGAAAATACATAAACTCTGACACTAGATTTCACACGAGTTGACAAGGCTCAGAAGGCACGCCAGCAGAAGGGCTTCCTTTCTTCATAGTCTGCTGACATGCGATGGGAACACTCCAAGATGCCATCTTCACTGGTTGGCAGCCCATGAATCTTTTCCCAAACAACCGAAACCACCACTGCACCAAAAGAAAGTCATGTTCTGTGTTTCGTGAAATGTTACCAGCAAACGCTCTGTGATCTCTAGCCAGCAAAGACTTATACTTGAAAAGCTGAAAACTAAGGAGGCTTGATGGTGATAATGATAATGCAAAATCACATACACCTAAGATGTCTCGTGAAACCATTATCCGACTGGGAGAGTCTTGGCGCACCCGCCATATTCCCCAGACATGCACCATCAGATTATCGTTTTTACATTTATTTGAATGATCACCGAGGAGGGCAGCAATTTCGAACCTTTGCCGATCTGATAACTTTCCATCACGTTGGTAAATGATTCTAGATAGCGATTGTGGCTGTATTTAGATCGCATTTGCATATATACAGAAGTTGTTTAAACGAAAAGTAAATCTATTAACATATAAAAAATGAATGTGCTTCATTACTTCGATATGTATATCCTTTAATGGCTTATGAAAGCTGTTTCAATTTAAATTCAAATTTTTATATTGTTTCTTTTTCCTTTCTTTTATTCTTGTCAAGGAAAGTGTATGCATTTGTCTTTTTATTTTTTCCTTGTGGCTATTCTACACATAAATGCGCAAGCCAGACATTTGCACCATTAAGGGTTATAATTTTGCTTGGAAATGCACAAGCATTGCCTAAGGAGGTGGAATGGGCTTGTGTTTACAGCCTTTGTATGCCGCCAGAGCAGTATTTGAGGTGTTGCGAGAGGAATATAAACTGTGCCATTAAGGGAAGGCTTCTAGTGAGCGTTATTGTAATATAGGAGCAATCGACCTTTGTACAAGAATCGACTACTTTACGATGCACTTCATCTAATATCGATATTATAGCTGGTTTGTTAATTGTGCTCTTCTTAGAAGAACTATTGCCAATGTTCGAGGCTTGAGCCTTCAGGTTCATGCAAAGAAATGCGCATGCGAGAGGTAAATGGTATCATTAGGGCTGAATTCAAAGAAGTGACTAATAAAGCGTTATTAATTTTTATGAATGCAACTAGAAGGTGTTTGTTCGTTGTAAGTCAGCGACGTGTCACAACTGTGACATATTCATTCACTAGGCCTGTAACAGATTTACAGTCTGAAACATAAAAGTACAGATTATACCTTTATGGGCGTTGATGAAGATCTTCCTTCTACTTAACAGCTTTGTTTTTGCTCCTTTCTAAATGAGTTCACCGGGTAAACATGTTGCAACACCACGCCCATATTTGCTTCAGGATTTCTGATCCAATAAACCAGAGCTGGTTAATAAAGTACATTTAGAAAATGAGTTTTTCTTGAATGGCAGCTCTCCTGTTCTTAAAAATCTCTCTATGATAGAAATATCTACACAGTTCTTCTCATTCTATTGCCTTCCGTGTGTGTACAAATATAACAAGGAGATTCATACCAGCACTTAAAGGTAAATGGCCATGGGCATAATTGTGGAGTTAAGAGGGAATTTGAGGCCTACAGCAAGACCATAAAGTAGTAGAACTAAATTTTAATTAGGAATTGAGCCACTAGGGAACATGATATGAGCGTCAAAATTAAGAAAGGCAGTGGAAAAATAGGACTGGGTTCCATTTGGGTGGTGGGTCAGGGAATAGAAAGAACGCATGGAGGAAGGTTAATAACTGCTTGCCGAATATGGATAGGCAGCGGACAATTGCGCAATATAGAAAGATATTTTCGCTGGAAGTACAAGTAAAATTAGAATGGGGAATGAAGCACACATCAGATTAGAGGCATGGCGGATGTGATTTAGATAACCGACGACTATGAGCGGAGAATCATGGACACATACTGACTGAATATAACCGTACGGTGGAGAAATAAGTATCTACCGCATTACTTTAGGGATCGAACATGGTCATGCTGGGTCTAGCTGTCAGGCAAGAAAGGGGAGCAGAGATTAGGTAAATTTCTGATGAAAGTGAGAGCGCTTAGATCTGAAAAGGCTGATAATCAAGTGGGGTTGGAGGAAACATTGGTTGAATCCAGCTGTGTGCGATTCCTAACATGACTTCTTTCTATTTCTATGTATATATTTAAAAAATAATTTTTATTAATTAAGATAGATTTTTATTTTATTGATAGATTTATTTATGTTTAATAAACAGTGAATGCTAGTGCTGTCCCCCAACCGTGCTTCATTTCAACAATTTTTGACAAAGAAATAAATAACACTAAACTTAATATCAAATATTAATTTACAAAGTTTTCTTTTGTATCTTCGTACGCAAACAATGCAGCGCCACTTGTCGGTTACGTCGATGGAAAACTCCCCTTCGTATTTCTACTTACACAACTTTGATTAGCATTCACTGGCAACAGCTACGCTTCCACAATTTCATTTTCGATCATATTTTATTTAAGTTTCTCTACAGTATGGTGGCTATTCCTGTACACTTTATTTTTGTTTGTTATAATGATAACATTTCAGTACTATAAACCATGTAATAACACAAGTCCTCAGCTATAACGATCTCTTAACCGCAATTGCGCTATAACACTAAGAAAGAAAGGAACAAAAAAAAAAAAAAAATGATTGCGCTTGTAACAGCAAAATACGACTAATTGGGTTGAATAGACAAACGCAGAGGATAAATTTCTGGTACACCAGCCTTGCTCATTGGCTAGCCGTTTGTGCCTAATCTCGGGAGAAATGGGTGATTGAGGGAGACATCAAGTGACCAAGCTCCAGGGACGATGAGCATGGACATAGTCAGGACCCTAGTACTGTTTCTAGATAAACCACCTAGACGCTGGAGAAATTCACCCACCAAGGAATTGAAAGTTCCTCAGAATAGTTCCTTTCACTCCAGACACTGGGACAGAACAATGAGTATTTCCACGTCACATTGCACACAGCATCTTCCCCCATTACTTGATAATTTTTATCTGCAAGTGACCAGTAGGAGGGGGGAGGAATGGATGATCGCCATTTAACTGTTACAATTGTTCAAACATGTTTTAAACTGGCGATGAGATGTTCCATTTGAACAAACAACATTTGTGATTTTGTTGACCACACTAATTACAATTTTTAATTCTTATGCTTTTGGAAAGGAAACTCTCTTCTGTTGACTGATTTGCAAATTCCGTATCTTTTTATGGTCTGATTTGTCTCGTTATTAGCCATATTTTAAAACCAGGCCTATTCACTTACATTGTGGTCTTGCCCATATTCATTTTTAGCTTCTTTATCATTACAGTTCTCTCCATTCCTGCATGTTTTTCATATTGATTACCACGCTTGGCACACTATCTCTGTAAATTATAATTCTTAACTCCGTCAACTCCTTTGCTAGGACTAAACACTTGGCCGAACCATCTCGATATGCAAATAAAAATACTTTTTCCCATAGAAAAAGAAAAGATAGTTGAAACTTTGAATATGTGGAATCAATTTCAAACTCAACTATTTCGATCCGATACTGCACTATACTGCAGAGTAAGACAATACTGCAATTTAACATTAAATTATAGAACATGGTTATGTGTGTCATTCATTCATAAACTTTTCCAAGTTCAATTCCCATATATTTGGAGCAATAAGGAGCTAACCAGAAAAACATAAACTGGTATGAAATAAACTTATAATTTAAGTGTTTTGCAATTAGTAAAATGTTTCAGAACTATCAAAATACAACTTAAGACCCAAATCTTTACAATGAAAGCAGTTTTACCACTTAGTTCTTATACAGTTTATAGGATTTTTTTTTAAATTTAGACTTTAGAATTTGTTATATTAGAAGTAAGTTTTTTTTTTTTTTGACTTAACACCTTATTGTACTGAGCCCTTCAAATTCTGCGACGAGACCACCTTCAAACGATAACGTTACTGTTTCAGTTGTTTACTCAAGGAAAATGTAGACTATTTTTACCCTTCTCATTCATGATACTGGGTATAAAAAAATATATGTTACGAGTAGAAGGCTCGGCGATAGGTAGATGTGTGCCATTTGATCGTATTGTTCATAAATCCATACCCAGAAAAGTTTTGTTTAGGTGATAGTGTTTCTGAAATGTGAAGGATCACATGTGTAGGCAGTAGGATCACAAAAGCTAAGAAAGAAGTAAAACCGAATATTGAAGTACCATATATCAAGGAAGTAAGGTATTTCTTGGACGTGAAACGGAAAATAGTTTTGTCCAGAGACCTCTATTTTAAGATATGCAGCTATACGACATGGAACCCACGGTTTGGGGTTCCTCTGCTCTATATATTTATGCCTTGAAAAGTCTCTCTGCCCCGGTCGAATTTGAACGCGTTATCCCGAGACCATCTAGACCGGGCTCCTCTCTTAGATCCACCTGAAAGAAACCTCCATTGTCTTACACAACTTTTCAAAATGATCTATACATCTTCTCCATCTTTTATATCTTTTCGTTTCAAAATCTGTCTTCCTCTCGTAACCTTAGCATACGCTCTTAATCCCGGCACGGACTACACCGAACATCATTTACTCATCATAAGAATTTTCTTAACGTATTAAAAATAATAGATTACCTTTAAGCCTTATAATATCATAAATATATTTATTTGTTATCTTGCTGTAGAAGTTATCATTCTATTATTGTGTATCGTGTTTTATTATTCTCATTGATCTTCCTATCAACTTTGATAGTAACGTCAGTGCTTTTCATTTATAGTACATTCGTTTTGATTATTTATACAAAATCATATATGCCATCACTGCTTGTATTATTATGTTTATTTTCATTATTATATTTATTAGCCCACATTTATTTACTCTTTCATGATTTATATAGGTTTATATGTGTACAAATATTCTCCTTATCAATGTTTTTGCAATAGTTATTGTATCGTTACTGAAACTAAGTGTTAATTAGATAGGAAGAGTGGAAGTGAAGGTTTATTGGTGTTAGTTCTGCCACAATAAATTTATAAGCATATTTAATATGATTGGGCTTAATTTACGCCCCGTTCTTAATCTCATCAAATATTGGGTCGGTCCTGGTGGTGTAGTGGTAACCATACTTGCCTTCTAAACCCAAGATCGCGGGTTCGATCCCGGCTAGGATCGTTGGATTTTTTTCGGGTCTAAAAATGTTAAGTATGGTTTCCTTCGGAAGGTAAGTAAAGCTGTGGGTCCGTGTCGTACATTTACGGCACGATAAAGAACCTCAAGCCTGAAAGAAGAGGCCTCTGAGCAAAATTTGTCGGCCGTTTTGCGCCCTGAATAGAATGGGACGCTGATGACCTGAGATGTTAAAGAGCGTTAAAAATAAAATCAATCAAATAAGAAAACTTTCTTTTACTCTATTATATTATTATGTCATACAATAGGGCATAGTATAAAGACCATGGATACTAACGACACATGGCATAGTTTTTAATTGCCCAGCAGGAAAATTTCTAAGCACAACTGCAGAGAGACTAGAATCGAACCAGTCCTCTCAGCATGGGTGGCCGCTGTTCGCATGATAGTACATCGTAACAAAACCTTATAGGGGCACTTTAATAGCAGCATATAGGAGGGGCTCTCTCGTTTCTATTCCCGGAACCAATAGACGGTAATATATTTTACGATAATGCTTTAATATCGGTAGTAATATAAACGTTATTGCTTTCCGGTGTACATTGGTAGCGAGTAATTTTATCGCCATACTTCAAGTGGGGTCCAGATATAATGAGAGGTATACAGTTCAACTTTGCAGTCTTAAAATCGCATGACGGCTGCCGTAAGCCTTCAGAACATTGAATCAAATTAATGAATGTTGACGTAAATGAGCCGGAATCCATTCGCCTAAAGTTAGCCGATAATGGCCTTTCAGGATGAAAGAACTCTCCAGTAGAAGTAAAAAGAGGACAGAAAACCTCACACAGACAAGTTGACTAAGCGGGTAATCTCATACAACGACGAGAACTGATAGGCAAATGCGGTGTATGTTATATCACTTTTCGACTTACCTTACACTTGGCCATAACAGAAAGAAAGTAGCTATTACTATGCGCTTTAAAAAATAATCTAACACTTTTCCTGCTAAATGTTCTAACACATCTTTTTTCCCCTCATTGTCATCATTAAGCATTTTTTCCCTCTTTTTTTTTATCCATTTTGAGAAGGCCAAAACATCTGGGACGCAGGATAGATGGTCCAGTTCGCTGAATCCACTCCTTTGTAATCTGAGAGGTATATTGTCAAACAGGCTAGGCAATAATAATAGTAATAGTAAAATTAAATTAAATAACAACAGCACTTTTAATAGAGTTTAACGCCGGTTTTAACTATTGAGGCATCACAGGCGGTGGACACTTATGAAATGAGGGTAGGTCCATTCGTTTCCGGTCTCGTCGATAAGGATTATCGCCTTCACAAAACCCTTATCTGGTGTCATACCTTATCTGTTAAGTAAATAATGCATCTGTAACTTGCGCTCCACTATGTTCAGTTGTTCAGACATAGTTGTATAAAGAAGACTAAGTGTAGAAGATTGTAACAAGTTCAAAATCGAGTTTCGAGCTGTTGTTAAGTTCTTCACAAAAAAGGACTTGTTCCAAATGAAATTAAACAGATATTGGACGGTGTATATGGGGAAGCATCCCCCTCATATTCTACCGTAAAAGAATGGGTCAAACTTTTTCGAATGAGTCAGGAAAGCATTGAAGACGAAGAGCATGCAGGTTGGCCATTGCAAGTGGTCACTCCTGAAAACATCGCTCTTGTGGAAGGAGAAATTATGGAAGACTCAAAGTTACAGAAATAGCAGCAAGTTTGGTACTTTCTAAAACAACATTCCTTCGAATTATTCATGAACATTTAAACATGAGTAAGGTTAGTGCAAGATGGGTGTCTAGACTTCTTTCCTCGGTCCAAAAGCAGCAACGAGTCATCTGTTTTTAGGCATTTTTGTAGCTCTGCCGTGGCAACGAGAGAGATGTTATGCAAACTATTGTTACAGGAGTTGAAACTATGGTTCACTACGATGATCCCTTGTCCAAAAGAGAATCAATGGAGTAGCGTAAACCTGGCGAAGCACCGCCTCTAAAGGCCAGGGCCACTCAGTCAAACAAGATCATCATAGCCACAATCTTCTGGGACTGTGAAGGAATACTCTTCAATGACTTCGAGGAGCGGAACACCACAGTAAATGGGGAGTACCGTGCTGCACAGACTACGTGCTTCCATAAAAGAGAAAAGGCGAAAAAGTTGAGTGATGGTGTGCGTCTTCTTCACGACAACGCGCCTGTGCACACAGCTCTTATTGCAAAGGAAGCTGTAAAGAAACGTGGCTTCAAGGAGACGACCAGATATAGCCCAGATATAGCTCACAAGAATTTCTCTTCTCAAAACTCAAGAAGGACCTACGAGGAAGAAAATTTATATGAGACGAAGAAGTGATGGATGCTGTTTATGCCCATTTGGCAGACAAGACTTCTATTTTGGAGGGGGAGGGATTGAAATGTTAATTCAAAGATGTGAGAAGTGTATTGCAATAGAGAGTAACTATATTGAAAAGTGAAATATAGTTTTTGTTTTTATGATACCTAGAAAGAAGATTAGGCCGGAAACTTATGGATCTATCCTTGTACATGAGATGAAATGCTAAACAGGGAAAGGATTTTTTTTAAATGGAGGGAAGCATTCAAGTCCTAAGTTTAGAATACCTCCCCGGCATTTGCCATTTATGAGGACTGAGGACAACTTGGAAAAACCTCAGTCAGGGAGGACGGTCCTGGTGGGAATCGAACCCCATACCTCTCGCTCACGAATCCGCACCTTAACGACCTCGGCCACCTCTGACGACTATAATAGTAAAATGAAACACGAAATGAGAAGTTATATTATTATTATTATTTTTACAATGAATCATTCTTTATCACTTAAAAATGTATTTTTATTATAAATAAGCAATACTTCTTCCAGAAGTATTATAAATAATGTATATACATGTGGTAGTTAGTTCCTTTCACAGTTTATATCTTTAACTTTTAAATGAGCAAGGAACAATAATTATAAATATATACATAGGAAGCAAATTTTGGATTTTAAACTTTGTGTTAGATCTTAAGGTTCGCTGTCAAGAAAAGTTTGAAACCAGATGCTATTAGATAGTAGATCTGGCATAGTAAAAACAATCTAGTACTGTTTTTTCATTACTGATCTAGGTACATTTTGGTTCGTTTTCTTTAAATGAAACATGATGAACATTCGTGTTGAGGGTTCTCCATCTCACAAACTGATAGAAAGTATACCAGCTCCTCTGGCACATGCTGAATACGAGGAGATATTTCCTTCCTTGACCTGGACGGGTATGTAGCCGTCAATGCACCAGGTGGCCCCGGAGGGGACGATGGCCATGCGGTGGTGATTTGCATGGCTAATGGACCGGGGAGGGGAGGTTTCCAGGTCCACGGAGGCGGAAAAACTGCATCGTCATTTGTCCTTGCATTCGATCGCCCATGGCAACATTAATTTCTTCGGCGGGCGAACGCCAATAAGAAAGAAAAACAAAAGTTAATGGGACGTGACAAAAGGTAACATAGGTAGTCATTTTATATCCGTTAACACTGTATCGCTTTACTCTTTGTTTTGATTTCTCATTATAGTGTTCGCTATAACACAATAAGAGAAAGCATGCAGCTGAAAAGCATATTTATTTTCAGAGAAACAACATTCAATTTCAGGAAACGAGAATAAATTCTGTTGCGGATATTGAATTGCTTCAAATTCAAAATGCAAAGAATTTATTGTACTGTAAAATAGAATTTTCAATGTTTTCAATTTCAAATTTTGCTTCTGAAAGTAGCTATGTGTTGACACTTTCTTCCATTCTAAAGCGTAAGTGATAAATATTGCTTGTTCATATTCATACAGTGGCTAAAAGGTAGCAGAATCAAATATACAATTTTTCATTGAAAAGTATTATGAGCAAGATGAAAAGGTTTGACTCAGGCGGCAACACCCCGGACACGCCTTATACAGAAATTACGAATAAATGAATAAATAACTTACTGTCATTTACATACTCGATCTCTGTTAGCACTAAACATGCACTGAAAGAGAATGCAGAGACGTTACAAGGTTGTTTTCCTGAACGAACTCTGATACACCTCATTCTTCACGCATATCATGTCACCGTCATGGTTTTCCTCACTTCTAGGAAAAAAGACAAGTCTTGTCTCTACTATTTTTAAATATTTATTAACACCAATTTTACTTTTGAGGCATCACAGACGGTGAACACTGATGAGATTAAACGATAAACTGGAAAAGAATTGCATTTTTAAACGGAAGGAACATTCCAGGTCTAAGTTAGGTTACCTTCCCGGGATTTCCCATTTATGACAACTGGCAGGAATCGAACCCAAAACTTACTATTCTCGAGTCCGCGCCTTAATGACCTCGGTCATTGGTGGCGATCTTGTCCCTACAATGTACACTTGGGCATGCGCAATGATAGGATTAGCTGTTATTGATCTTCTTTCAGTACGGTGCCAACTATGTGTTATCATCGATATCATCGACTTACAAGGATTAGGCTTAAGGTCTGTTCCGGGTCTGGCGAACCATATGGCCATTTGAGTTTATGCAGATGTCAGAACGATTGGTCATCATTGCTACAAGTGTCGTTTAGTGTGATGTTAAGGTATTACTTGGATGTGCATCTTTTTCAGGTATGGAGTTCTTTCACGTGCAGTAAATCTACAATAATATTAAATTTGTATTCGCTTGGCAAATTAATAATACGGAATCGATTGAATGTTTTCGGAATGAAGCACAAAATGACGGCATTGCTTTTCGAAATTGTCCTTATTTTTCACCATAATCTCTTTTGATACTAATGCACTTTGTCCAACGCCTTTCCTAAGCCTGCAAAGTATGACTCAATTGGTGTTTTAAGTCGGTCCTGGTGATGTAGCGGTAACCATACTTGCCTCCTAAATCCAAGATCGCGAGTTCAAACCCGGCCAGGGTCGATGGATTTTTTCGGGTGTAAATATTCCATAAATATTTCAACGAAAGACGGCTGGTTTGATAACAAAAGTGTTTCGGAACAGCTTTTCAAAAGATGTTCGTAATCATGTGTACTACGAAGCTGCCAACACTGAAGTTTCTAGTTTGAGTATTTGCGTTAAAAACTAATTTTACTATGAGCTGTTAAGAATGTTTATGTTTATATATATATATATGTAACTAAAATAACACTAACTAGATAAACAGAAAAAAGGATAAAACACTTAGAAAGTCACAGATTTAGTATCGCAATATTTCGAACATCTAGAACACTTACCCTGTTTTCTGCTTCTTTATTATTGTTACTATAGTTACATTGTTCATTGTGTTACTTTATTTTTTATTTATGTTATATATATATATATATATATATATATATATATATATATATACCGAGGGTGCCAAAATGTATACACACTTTTACAGTAGATATGTATTTAATATATTTCAAAGTTGGACCGAAAAACAACAGTAATGTGTAGTATGATGTTCTGTAAACAGATGTGACTTGATAGCGTTACTGCGTGACAGGTAAATCAACAATGAATAAATAAAGACAAGATTATCGTAAATCAACAATGAACAAATGAAATCAAGATTATCGTATGATGTTCTGTAAACAGATGTGACTCACATTACGTTGTGCTACACCAAAATGGAGCGAAAATTGTTGTTTGAACAGCGGAAAGCAATTTTGAGTATTGTTGAAGTTCACAGGCAATGGAGACCTGTGTACAGAACCATTCTCCGGATCTAACTTCATTGAACTTCTACCTATGGGGAACTCTTATGGATGCTGTATATCGTAGAAAACCAGCTACACTGACAGCACTTTGGGAAGAAATTGAAACGGCATGTGCTGCAATCGCTGAGGACACTTTCGCAAACGTTGCTCAATCAGTAGTTCAACGTACTCAGAAGTGTATCGACGCCGATGGTGGGCATTTTGAGCAACTGTTGTAACTGTAAAAGTCTAAGCTGATTAGTGCGAATCATTTTCTGTATGTGTGAATTCAGTTTTGTTATGTTAATACAGTTTTGTCTTTGCCTGAAGCGTGTATACATTTTATGACACCCATCTGTATATATTGATGAAATTTTCGGCCACTGCCCCCTTGAAGCAATCAGTCGATAGTTTTGCTGAGTACAATCTTCTGGAAAACCAAATACACTTACCCCTCTTCTTTATAAATGTATGCTGGTATGTAAATGACACGCTCTTTTAGAGAGCTGAATTCATTTATTTAGACTAATTCAAACAAGTTACGGTTAATTAAACTAACATAATTCTAGACTGGCAGCATCTTTCCAAAGTAATACCAAACTCCTTCGCACTTAGCAAGGCGAGAGGTCGCACCATCTGCGGAATAAGCTGTTTTGGGTGAATGCAGCAGAGCCCACTGGATACAAATCTTATTACCGCAGGACCGTGATTATGTAATATTTCACGAAAGTTGATTCACATGCAGATAAGATGATGTTTTAATATTAATTCTTCTACTGTTCGCCATTGGTTCTACCTTCTCCAGCAACTTGCCAAATTAGGAACAAAGGATAACATGCAGGCAACCAGATAACTGGCAATTATGTAAGTGGGGCTCTCCCTGAACTCAGAAAATATTCCGCCTTGAAGGAGTATTGTCTATTCTTTGTACTACATAGAGATACTTTCACCTCCGTACACAATCTGTGATGAACACAATTATAATAGTCCAATTACGGACAGTGTTCAATATCTGTTACTTATCAGCAGATGCTCACTTTAACGTCCTATTTGGGAGGTGTTTCAAGGAGTTCTTCGACCGATTCTGTTAAAAAAAAAAAAAAAAAAAAAAAAAAAAAACCTTCATTTACCTAATTTTGAACAACATCTATCCTAAACCCAAGATCGCGGGTTGGATCCCGGCCAGGACCGATTAACAATGTTTTTGGGTGTAAAAATCCTAAGTATGGCTTCCTTCGGAAGGGAAGTAAAGATGTGGGTACCGTGTCGTACATTTACGGCACTTAAAAGAACCTCAAGCCTGAAAAAAGTGGCGTAAGAGCAAAATTTATCGGCCGTTTCACGTTTTTATTTGAATGGAACGCTGATGATCTGAGTTGTTAAAGAGCGTCAGTAAATAAACAAATAAAAAAAAAACGAGTACCTCTTCTTGGAAATAGTTGTGTCCGTTAACGCTAGTATGCATATATATGCATAGAGGTGTTTTATTAGTATTTTGTAGGTTCCTAGTGGATACGATCGATGCAGATTTGGATAGATTATTAAAAACGCTATTCATGGGTACTGCCGCAATAGCTTACATTCCTTCGGAATTTGCTAAAAAAAATAAATAAATGTTTTACGGACCAGGCTGCAATAGCTTCATTTCTTCGAAATTCAATAAAAATAGAAAATGACATACTTATTCAAATTTATTTTATTTTGTAAATGGGAAGTTTATCTAAAGTGGCTCACGATCTGGTCACAAATTAAAAGCTTACTTTTAATATTTATATCATATAATAATTTCTATTACGTACTATGTTACATTATTGTTACACTTCATTAAGAACTGTGTCATCTCTTGAATGATTGAACAATTTTAATGCTTAAGTGTACGTTTTTTGAATACCCTATATCGTAAAAGTTCATAAAACATACACTTAATGAATATATTTTCTCTGTTCATTTATTTTGTAACTAAACTAGAGTTAAAGATGTGAGTCATTTTTGTAATGGTCAAGAATTTAAAATGTTTTATTATTATATGAGATAAATGATGAAATCTAACCGAGATACACTCTGTAGGTTTAACAACTGTTGTCAAGTAGAAATGCATTAATCTGAAAGCTTGGATAAGGACAACTAAACGCTGAATTACTCTTTGAATGAATACGCCACGCATGAGAAGTAACGCAAAAGAAAAGGGGGGCTCTAATAGGCATAGTAACCGGAGTTACTGAAACAAGATCATTTGAAAACGTATATGTAAATATTTAAATGTTGGCAGCGGTGTTATAAGGATATAAGTAAAATAGATCTGCATTCTAAAACAATTTCTTACGAGTTTTTAGTTCCTTGTTATATTTAGTGCATGCTGTTGTAATAGAGAAACACCATTCGCTTTTGGTAAACCTGAACGTAACATGTACCAAAATTTATACTTCGATGCCTGAGTTCTGAAAATAATTATTATCCATATTCGAGAAAATTTCATTCGAGAGTGTGCTCAAGTAAATATTAACTACAGTACTACACATAAAATCTGCAGAACGTACCTAAAAAAATTTACATTTGCATAGTTATAGTATACATACACACTTGTCTTCTTGCCATAGAAGAACTTCGAAATATAGCGATTTCAAGTGTGACTTTATCTTAGTGTTTTATCCTTTTAAAACCTTCTATAATTACTGTTAATTTGTTGTATTGCTAATAGTGTTACTTTATTTTTCTTTTTGTTTTATTTTACATATATCTACAGCTTTAAGCAACCGGCCCTACAGATGTACGTATGTAAATATAGGGCACCCGTTTGGGTTTGGATAATATTAAACATTACTATAAAAGCTAATACGATATTAGCTGGTATATGATATTAGATGGGAGTTTCCATTTTGGGAAGAATGGAAATGAACAAATGAAAACCGTAGAGGATTGAAATGGCTCTCAAAACAACAAGGAACGCAATGCGTTCTTTTATATGCTAAATTTGAGTGTGTTAAACATTTCGACGTGAGTATGATGTATGTAATGTACTTAAACATAGTGGTGTGGTATCGAACATTTTTGGAATCATTTTTTGTGTTATAAAGCATGCAGGAGGTCGCAGGCGAAACAAGATACCGCTATCTCTGCAGCCATTACAAGGAGCCCTACGTAAAGTTTAAGACGACTGTCAGCAGAAATGAATGTACCGTATACGTCCAGTCAGCGTATTGTTCGGAAGTACCGGAAACTGTACCCATATCACTTACAACGTCTACAAGCCTACGCGATGAGGGTCATGAAACTGGCTTCAATTTTGCATCCATGATGACCCAAACAAATAGCTATTTACAGACATATCAGCAGGAGAGTAAGCACTCACAACTGCACTATTTGGGCAAAGTAAGACCCCACGTGTCTCCTACGAGCTTGAAAGATCAAGTTCAAAAGTTAACGTATTATGTGTAGTGAGCCACAATGAAATGTATGGAGCATTCTTTGCATGGGCTGACTTGTATTACCGTTATGGGTTGTGCAGTGTGCAATGGTGGCCTTGTAGCGTTTTAAGAAATTTCCTATCTTTCAATATTGTATACACAAAGTTTGAAAATATAAAGTTTAGTATTTTAATTTATCCATTTCCAAACGAATCACCCTACGAATTGCACTATGGAAAACAATTAAGGTTAGGATGCAAGTGTATATTCGTTTTTGTTATCATGAATACCACCGAGAGAATTTATAAAACTGACTTCTCCGTTGTCACAGTAACAATGACATAATTTTGTACATGAAAACATTTTATAACCTTACAGAGTCATTTTTCTGGTATATTTATAATTAATTATAGTTTCCATTAACTATGACATGTCTCCGTCTATTCTATACACAAAGTCGCATAATAGTTTAAGCGTTTCTAGTCTTGTTTGTCAACCGCATTCACAATTAAGAAACAAATATTATTAAAATCATAAAATATATCGTGATTTTTATTTAAATAAAATAGCTTAAGTGTAGAAATAATTTTTCAATACATTAAAATAGTTGTATCATTTATCAAATTAGTCGTAAGTATGGCAACCCTGCATATGTGTTCACAGCAATGTTTTGTTGTAAAATCGCAATATTATTACATTGGCCAAGGTGCACATTTTTGAAAAACTTCGCAAGGTCACCGTAACAATACTGCAAAGCAAAACAAATGCATAAAACTCTTAAAGCCGAAAGTTTTCATATTGTTGTTCGTGAATTAGCTTATGAAAATAAACTTCAGCAATGAATATAAATGCAAATAATGTTAAACTTTTATTGCCGGGTAGTGTATGTTAAATAAAAAACAAAAGATAAGAGTTAAATAAAGTTATACTTAAACATCTGGGGCAATTAGCTGTAACAAATGCATATAGCAGTATAAACGAACGCAGCATTTTATAATGGTCCATTTTATGAGCTATATGCTAAAATATTACTACAAGGAATGTGCCTACGTGACCGGAAAAACTTGTTAATGTAACCAGAAGGCAATTATGGGCTGAAGAAAGCATTATATGGACAAAGGTTAGCTAAGTTAATTGAGAAAACTCCTTGCCAACACCAGCTTAAGATACATCTGCAAAGCGCGACGAAGTTTCTTGAACATTCTAAAATGACACTATTACCGGGAGCTATAAACTAACAATTTAAGTCTATTAGTTTTCTTGCTTGGAATAAATGGAGTGCTTGTAGATGTGAAAATCAACAATTTCGAAAGACGTAAACTTGAATCTATACATTTAAAAAATGTGATATTAAAGCTAATAACATTTTCCATAAATGTATGTGTATGAATGTATTATTCATTCATAGTTGATAACTTCCACAGAAAAAAAAAAAATCATCAACTCAATGGTCTTTCTCTCTCTGACAAAAAAGTTTAAATATTATTCTATTGTTCACAATTATCTCGTAAAATTATATTTGAAAACACGTAGATCTTATTAGTTGTGTTCACATATGCTTGCGTCGAGCGAGAAGTCAGCTGTACAACTTTGACTTGAGAGTGCTGTTTGATCATTCTATCGCCGCAGCATGCAAGTTATTTTTTCCCATACTTTTTATATTAAAACACAAATTTGATAACTGTGTTTATTGGTCTTAATAATTGACGATTTTTTCATATTATTTTCTTTGTCTTTGTTTGGTTCAATATAAATAAAACAGATTTGCTTCTAATTTTGTTAGTTAATTTCCATATGTGCAAATTATTATTTTCGGCAGGATATGAACTTAAAATGAACCATGGATTCTGTTTTATTTTAAGAAGTTTGAGAGCTTGGTCTGAATAAAAACATAATTTTTATAAAATAAGATGCATTTGGCGAATTTTTGTATTAAAGCTATGAGACCTAGTGATGTCATATTTAATAACCAGTGAAGAAGCATGAGGTTTTTATAAGAGTAAGCTGATATATTAAATGTATGGAATTTTTTGGAAAATCTAATTTAGGTTAAATGCCTGAAATATAATCTTTTGAAAATCAAAATTATGACCTTATGATAATTATCTAAATAACAATTAAATGAAATTATATGAAATATTAAAAAAAAGTTTATGATCCGTGGCTCCATATTTTAAAATGATATCGTCTGCATCCCGATTGTTCTGTTGAACCTCGGGCTCTGCAAAATCCCAGAAGAGAGCAGACATAATCAACTGGGCTGAAATATAGAAAGCTACGGAAGTTAACCTACACAGTAAAGAAAGCTCCTTGAAAGAACCCCTTCACTTTTCCCGACAGTGGCTTGAACAATTATTTCGTTGCGTAAGGCAGGCTGATCCTTGGACCTTAATACACTTGATGGGCTATTCACGTCACAGACAGCGCACTGGTTCAAATAAGGAAGCGCAGCATTAAAGGACGCTTTGCCCCCGAGAATAACAGATTAAAATTTAAAAATATTTTGTCTCTTGTTCCGTAATATATGCAATTTAAGCTCTTCTATCTCTAAGAATCAATGAAACATAGGTGATATTTTTATAAGATGATCATAAAGATATATAAGAGCACTCATATGCAGCGAAGTGCCTTCTGCTGAAATTAAAATGCATTAAAATTCTTTTCACTTCGACATTGTTACCCCAAGTCACAAACAGTTTTGAATGTTAACAACACTATAATTTATACAATCATTAAATAAAAACTCATTGCACAAGAAATCCTTTTTCTAATATTAGTAAATTATTCTTTGTAATTACATTTAATGTGCTGTAAAACAAACCAGTGATTCCATTTTTCCAAACGAAATGTCAACGCAAACTCGTCACCCATAAGCGAGCAAAATAATTAAAGCGCTAGTGAACTTGAAATAGAAATACGTTATGACTTATTTTTATGTGCTGAGCTGCAGTTTTCTAAGAAAAGATATAGTGGAACAGCATATACCTGGAAGGAATAAATGTGATATGTTAGTACTGAATGGCCAAAATTTGGCAATAATTTAAGGATATGCAAACATTTTGCAAAAGAAAATAAATTTAATGTGTTTTACTTAGCCAGCTAAATAATCAAGTTTTGTTTTAATAATTATAGTTTAACTTTTCTTTCGGGGCATGCAGGTGTAACAAAGGTGTTGGACACCTGTCCGCCGCCCAGTAAGCCAAGTTCTACTCTTGGATGTATCCAATGGAAACGCGTTTCGGGAAATTTTGTGCTGGCATAAGAAAAAGTTAGTATTATCACTTCTACTGCAAATTTGGCAATTAATATAAACTCATTAATTGTTTATTAATTCTGTAACTGTGTTCTGGAATAAATGCGAATGGTTAATTCTGTTTTACATGAAATGTTTCTTCAACATTATCGTAATACAGTATTCAGTTGGACCACCTCCTTAGTCTAGTGATTAGCTTTGCTAACTGCTGGCCGGGAGGCTCGGGTTCGATTCTGCTGGGTACCTGCTACGAAAGGTCTGGAACGGGATCCACCTAGCCTGGTGAGGACCATTGGAAAACTGCCTGATGTAGAGGTGGCGATCTCCGATCTAGTAAGCCTCAATATAGCGATCAGTGAGATGCGGTGTGCTGATCATATACCCCCCCCCTGCAATACAGCACTCTACCAATGATATCACGTGATGGAGGTAGAAGACGCAGCGGTCGTCGCGGTAAGCCGAAGGCCCACATGGGGCTATGGAAAAACCAGGTTTAGAAATATTCAGTTGATGACAGAATTTTAACAAACAAAATTTAACGCTACAATTTTACTATGGTATTTTAATGCAACTAGAGTAATTTTATTAACGATTTTGAGAAACAATATACACTGATTAGAGTTCTGGTAAAAAGTCAGAATGTAAATATTTTTAGATTGTCTCATAAAATTTTCATGCTTTCAATTTGGAAAAACGTCATGTTTATACACTATAACCAACATGGTTCTATTCCATTATCTTAAAACAAATGACCTTTCATTTAAGCTTTGGAGAAAACTTGCTATTGTTCATGCACAGAAAACTCTTCTCTTTTCATACTGACAAACAATTTTAGTTCTGTCTTCATTAGGAAGCATTATAAAATTCATATTGGGCTACAGACAGGGAAAAAGCTTCCATTAAAACTGTAAGTCTGAGGCTACCCAATATTTGTGTGTTGGCTCCTATATGTTAATTTTTATTGACAAACTGAAATATTTCCCTCTTTGAACTAGACGCTGCCTGTGATGTAATAGCCGATCACCAATAATACAGTCGAAGGCTCAGTCAGCCTTGCGCAAGCGTAGTGGTGACTTTTCGCGTAACTGTCAGGAGAGGGGTATTTCATGGTAATTGTCATTACTGTGTAGGCTAGCCTTGGCCTCTTCTAGGATTTTATAGAAACTGAAGGCCATTATGGAGATATCATTTTAGTATATAGTATTTCGCTGTTTTTAGTTATGTTGTTGGAATTTGAAAGTATTAATTATTTCATTTTAATAGTAATTGGCACTTATTGTGACTTATTATTTTTTAAAACCCATTCTTGAAATCCCTCAATCGTATTTTAATTCACATATAATATTAGGTTCGTAAATCTTCGTTATCGCATAAATAGCTACCAGAAGCAAATGACAACGGGGCGGTCACGTCACAAGAATGCAGAACAATAGATGGACCTACAAGATCTCCACGTGGGACTCCAGGATAGGGGGGGGGGAAGGACACAAGGCAGACCCAGAAGAATATGAACAGACCTTTTCAAGGAACGTGCAGGTCCAGATTGGTCAAGAGCAATAAGAGGAAGAGAAAAATGTGAATCTCTCGAGAAGCAACTAGTGCAGTGAGAAATGGAGTAACCAAATACAAATCAGTCGGTGTCTTAAACAGCATACGAACAACTAGCGTGGAATAGCTCACTACGCTAGGAAAAAGCGAGCTTTCCCTACTTCTTGGGAGATATTTGTCCTTAAGAGACACAATAGGTTGTTGTTGAGTTGGTTTATTTACGGACGCTCTTTAACATCTCAGGTCATCAGCGTCCCATTCAAATCAGGGAGTGAAACGGCCTACAAATTTTGCTCAGAGACCTCTTCTTTCAGGCTTGAGGTTCTTTTTCGTGCCGTAAATGTACGACACGGGACCCACGACTTTACTTTCCTTCTTCCCTTCCGAAGGAAGCCATACTTACGCTTTTTACGTCCGAAAAAATCCATCGGTCCTGGCAGGGTTTGAACCCACGATTCTTGGGTTTAGAAGGCAAGTACGGTTAGCACTACTCCACCAGGACCGACAGATACAATAGGCTATCTTTATCTTTAACTCTTCCCCTTATTTCTATGTAATTGTCAACTGCAGTAGAACAGTGCGTTTTCTTACTAGAGGAAGGTACGTTAAAATTTCAGTGAAACGTCAAGAATTCATTGATGTGTATGTACAGAAAAAGAAAAGGAGGATTGAGCTTATATACAAGCAGATTTATAGGCGAGTCATTAAAAAGGTACGTTTTGTTTTTAATATTGCACATAATTTATTTTAATTATTACGCATAGGCTCGGACTAAAGAGGTGCATATAGTCCCCTCTACAGAGAAACTAATCGCCAAGATAATTGACAGTCTAATGTAAATGGATTTTTAGATACAGCTAAAAGAACGGATTACATCAAGTGGTAACTTCATATTATAGACTTGATTGTATTGTTTAGCATTGTTATTACGATAAGCGACAATATCAAAGGCACAGTTGCAGAAGGTAGAGTCTGCTGTCGACAATATGTGTCTTTTTTAAGGGTATTTGTGTCTACAGCCTAGAGATTACTACAGATTTGCAACTTAATGCTAATTACCGGTGACCGCACCGAGCGCCAATTTATCCAAGCATTATCCCGCCGGAAGCGCGAACTAAAGATCGCGCTGGACGAGTCGATATCGCAGCCATGAGAGGTCGGGAATGCAAGCCCTACTAGATTTATTTCTTTGTTTAATTATTCCTTTTGTTTACTTATAGTTTCCTTTCTTTTTCGGAGAAAATAAGCAATTGCTAAGCTTTCACCGAACTCCAGACACCAGCGACAGAATCGCCGACAGCCTGAAGGGTCAAACGCAGACGTAAAAATCTGGCTCGCATGTTCTAAGCTGCTGTTACACATCGGATTTTTGAATCTGGTATTTCATTCTTCAGGCTATCGGTGGTTCTGTAGCTGGTTGTCTAGTTGGGTGAAAAGTTAATAATGACTTAGTTTCGTCCGAAAAAGAAAGGAAACTACAAGTAAAACAAATTATATAAATAGTGCGATAACAGCCAAATATCCACAGACATGATCTCTTATGCTGTCCATCTGTTATATGACGTTGCACCAGAAAGTTCATTTTTAAAATCTGTCAGTAACTCATTTTCTTAATCCAGTTCTATGCAGGTAGGAAATTAGGAAGGATAATTGAAGTAAAATGTAATGCTATTTTTTATACACAGCCTGTAGATAACCTAAAATGTCTACTATTTGTACCTATATAATGAAAAGTGTAAAAAGTAAGTAAATAAGCCTCACATTGACAATATACTACTATGTACAACAAATAACAATACATGTAATTTTATTTCAAACACACAGCGATACCATTATAAATGTTATATTGAAGATTATAGTGTACAAAAATAACATCCCGTCCTCCAGATAACATTTACATTGTAAACCTAACGTTTTTTATAGTTTTAAAAGAGACGCACTTTAAACTATTCCTTGTTGTTTTCCACCACATTAATAAATAATGATACATTTTTTCTTTGCCCACTTTGCCACTTTATAATCAACATGAAACACTCATAAAAGCATGCGTCTGTGATTCCTAACAACCACCGCGATATCAATACATGACGTAACTACGTACATTTCTTTGTTTCGGAATTGCAAATAACCACTTTCAAAGAGATTCAGCACAAAATTATTCGGCCTTCCTTTTATTTTCCAACTCTAAAACACACATTAATGAAAGTATGTTTCTGTTAGGCAAAATAGGTTTGAACACGATTTAAATTTGCAGCTGTAACGCCCTCATCGTAAATGAGAGACATCTGTTGGAGTTGTCAAACAACTGAGCTGCGAGCGCAGCGCCAATTTTGTAAACTTTCATCCAAGATTGGTGACCTGGGAAATCAGGTTCCAAGGTCACCTATCCAGGTGCAATAGCCTGTTACAGCCTCAGGAAACAAGTGAGATATATAAATACATTAGATTAAATATGAAAAGCACATGAATAAAGGTAGAACGTGTCCATAAGGCAAAGTATATTTATTATTTAGTAGAGGAAAATATTTAAATGCATTTTATCCCACGTGCATTCATTTATTAAGTTTTTAATATGAAAACAGTTTATTGGGTATATTTAGCATGCTTAAGTCACGCTTCACCACGTTACACTATACTATCCAATGCAGAGATGAGTAAATAACTACACGGTTATCACAATTCGCTCGAGTTTTGATTATCACAATGGATGTACAGAATTGTTTATTTTAACAGTAGATTGCTGTCCTCTCTGCAAGAAGGATTAGACAAGTTTTGCTCAATCCATGAATATCCAAAGCACACATCTGCATGGAATACTGAATACCATGGTTAACTTTTTTGTAAAGCGAGTTTTGCCCTTGATAGGCTCATTTATTTAGCATCAAAATAATCTTTCCAACCAACTTATCATTGCAACTATTACTGTAACCCTCTCCCGTGCTCGTGTATGTCTTTATCCAGCTGGTAATCGGCGCTGAAGATTGGAAGTGTGTGATAAACTTTTTTTCAGTTCCTTCTTATAATGAACGGAGTAAATTAACATTGTTCATTTAAGTATGGGTCTGAAACAGGGACTTTTAAATCAGCGAATAAATTATTACATTAAGGAACTTTCATAAACCTGTCCCCAGCGAAGGTTCCAATTAATGATCGCCCCTGGCAACCGGTTTTTATACTAGCAATACGTCGAAAAGTGCGCCCCCTACGGCCACAAAGATGTATCTGATGTGCTTGTATTAATGCCGAATATCATAGCTCTTTGGGTTAATTAACTAAAATGTCTTTTTGATGGTGCAAATAAGCCCGGAACTCATGAGGGCCAAGTTACTTGACACTCGCCATTTAAAGACGAGGGCTTCAAAAAGCATTTCATCTAGGTAGTTTATCCTTAACTGTATTTGTACTGGGAAATATCGTGGGCTCGTGGTATAAGTTATGATGAATGTTAGTAACATAAGTTAGTGCTTAAAACACGTGCATCTGAAGATATTCGATTTTTCTCTTTTTAACGGGGGAGCACTGAATTATCACAAGTATATATCACAATAATATGAGTTATTCCTACTAGCCGTGAAAGAGTTCCGTAGAAGGCCGAAGTGACCTAAAAATGAGACAAGTGAGATTGAAGTACACAGGCTTCAATTATGAATGAAATAGATAAATACATTATATTCCCGATTCTTTATTGCTTCCTTCCTAAAGAACTCCATTGTGCTGTTTCACAGCTTGCAAAGTATCTTGTAAACGTCTTTATTGGCATTACACAAACGTTGTTTATATTTTATTTTATTGGATAATTAGGGATAAAGGATAGGATTTAGGTACTTCAGCCATACTCAACGGCTGGCCGTTTGTGCCTACGTCCCCGATTAGAATACTTCCTGGAGGATGAGGTAGGGTCCCTAACATTTTTCCCGATAGAGCACTCCGACTCCCCATAAGGAGTTCTAGCCCTTCAGGAGGGTCCAAACGCTGGGGCAGAAACATTTTGAATGCGCAAGCCACCATCACAACGCGCTAGCTCATATCGCCCTGGCACTTTCGACTTTGTAACGGAACAAACAGAATGAAATAATATGAAAGGAGGGAGGGCGGAACTTTCCCTGAAAGTAAAGTATTCGCCTAAAGGACATAGGGAAACAACGAAAGAATCTAAGGTCAGGATGGTCAGGGATTTGATGCCGGGACCTCTGCTTCCGTTCCGACGTCTGATATGGAAGAGACCGTTTTTAGTGGTTCGAACTCATTAGAGGGGGGAGTTGGGTTGTTTTATCTTGAAGCTTTCTTAAGAAATACCGTCTACATCTATGCCTCACCGCCCAATCATCCCTCCCTCCTTCCCTGAGGTACATACACTGGGAAGGTAGGCACAAGGCTGAAGTAAAACTGCCCCTAACATCTAATCGAATCCCTTTGCTGTACGCATTACTTATCAAGCAAATGCATTTAAAATGACCTTAGATTGAACCCAAACCCGCGACACTCTAGTTTTTAATTAACTTAGAAAACATTTACACAAGATTAGATATCATTTTTATACAAAGACATTCTTCTGTCGTTCATTTTAAGTGTCTTGGTACGAAGCTTAAAGCAACTTTTCTTTTGGGTGTTTCAAAGTTTCTGTAAAAGAAGATATATTATGGTGTTTGTAAAGATTTATATACTAGAATTGCGAAAGTGTAATAAAATCGGTAAGCATGCTGTTTATATTCCAGAAAAATATAAAACACAGCTCTTGAAATGTTACCTTGAGTAATTAACATTGCCGAGTAATTTGATCTGTACTTACTGCTGAGTCCAGGTTCTGAGACAGAATGAAACTACACTCTATTATTTCTGTCCTGGGAAAAAAATGTTCCTTTCTGCTTAATGAACAGGTGACTCGAGATCAAAAGCACTCGCGAGGAAGAAAATATTAAGCCAAGGTTGTTACACGCACTTCACATATTTAAAAGTTCAAAACCTGTTCTTAAGGGAGAAAAATGACGCAGGAGTCGCACACAGCTTGTAACAAGCTATGAACGGAAGGACTTTGGACAGGCTTTTGAAAGTTTATTTTACGTAAACAACTGCCAATTAACAGCAAGTGGGCTAAAATGCCATTGCTTGGTTTAAAATGGCAAAAATAATTTACATTACACCTAGAAGTATAAAATTGTTGGTGGATTTGAGATATTGAACATAAGTTTTATTTTTTTTTTATTTAAATAGCATTTCTATTTTTGAAGTCTTTGCAGTTTATTCCTGCAGTTCAGCGTCACTAAAAGTATTCATTGATTCTCTACTCAGTGCCCATTTTTTTCTATTCAGTTAGGCATATAGTTATTTTGGCTGTGACCCTAAGGTGAACGCAAGCCTCAGGGGTCCAACGCCACAAGAATCACCAGCTTCGCAAATGGTGTCAGTGTACCTCGCATTTTCACTCGTACAACTCTTTGATAAATAATAATATCCAATTAACTTCCAATATTACCGTTACTAATAATAGAAGCAAAGGCAGGTGTTTTTTTTTTTTTTTTAAATAAGCAAGACATGGAATGCTTTACGGTTGAGCGACCGTTTGCATCACAATGCTCCTTCCACTTTTAATGGTTTTATCCCTCTGTACTCCAGTTTCAGTTCACTAATAATGCTGACCACTGAGCCAGCGAAAGCTTGATTTTAAATTTAATTTGAGCCATAGACGGCAGCAAGCAGGCTCATAATGATCAATTTCAATAAAGTTTACTTCCCTAAAACACGGTAATAAATACAACAACAAACTGCGACCGACTGTATAGGCCGTCATTAGGACGGAAACTGAACTATTTTTATGCAGTAGACTGGCGCTCAGCTGCCGATGCAGATAAAAATAAGTTTTGGGTATATAGCAGTAGAATTCGAGTGATTGCATATTCCCATATGCCAGGAGCATTATGAAACACTTTTTCAGTTCCTTGCAACAGCACAAAAATCTTTGGTGTAAAACTCTCTGGTTGAGCCTTACAATGGACGAAATATAGAAATACTTCAAATACTACCGACTTTTTTTAGGATAGTTTCAGACTCATTTCGGTAACGGTAATGACAAAGTAAAGTGTTTGTTACATCGAATTTCGAAAATATGATAGCAGAAAACATTAAAGTGACTTACAAGAAGACAACTGGATATAATTAAATCTTTTATCAATCAATCAAGAAAATAAACGCTGAGAATTTTCAGTCCTGAACCACAGCTTTAAACAATAAGTTGGTATCTCTGTAACAAGCTTTCAATAAATTTGTTTGGCATTTTATTGGATGGAACAAAGAAAAGTCTACTGCTGCTGTTGCAAAACATTTTCTCCCGAATCCATTTTTTATAGTGTTTAACGCCTGATTTTACTACTGAGATACCACAGGTGGTGGACACTGATGATGATTAAATTGAAATGATATATTGGGAAATAATTTTTAAAGGAAGGAAACGTTCCAGGTCTAAGTTTAAGGTACTTGCCCGGCATTTGCCATTTATGAGGACAGAGGTAAACCTGGAAAAACCTCAGTCAGAAAGGACTTAACGATCTCGGCCACCAGTCGTGGTCCCCCCCCCACGAATCCATGATACAGTATTTAGCTCACATATGATAAAAAAAATTAAAATTGAAAAAAGTTGTTTCCATAGTAAAACAAATTTTAGGTTAAATGTACGTCAATGCAACGACAAATGCTTTTACATATAACATTTGAAATAAAATGTTTGAAATTTACATACGGCCAGATTTCGAGATATTTTTAATAATTAATCTTTTGTCTCACTCGTGACAAATTTTCAGTTTACATTTTGTTCTATCTTGGAAAACTTGCTTTCGGGTTATTTGAAAGGTTGTGTTCATATTTAATACACAAGTATGGTTTGTTATTTCATTATTTAATAAATTTTACTTAAAACATTTATATAACTTTGCACAACCAATTGTATGAAAGCACAAACTTTCTCAATATTGAAAAAAAAATTGATTAATTTTTATATGTATGGTTCAAGAAATCCGATTTAATAATCAAAATATATTGAAATCTCTTTTTAATTGCAACGTATGTCTGGACTCTTTAATCTTTTTCAAACATGGGTAAAATTACATGCGAGACTCAGAGAAGATAAATAAAATTATAAAAGTCATAAAGACAGGGAAAGAGAAGGGGAAGAATCTTCCAGAGTAAAGTCCTTTTTTGCGGGAGTCGCTATTTAATTTTTGGAATACGAAGAAACTATTACGGATATAAGGTTTCAGTTGGCAGCACTGGAAAGAGCGTGTCTTGGTTAGTAACCATATTTAAACGCGACATTCATTGTTTCAGCAGCAGCGAAATGCTAATTGTGGCTACGTGCTCATTGTCTGTTGTTTTAAGATGGAAGTGACTTGAGAGCATTTTAGTGCAATGCTTTTTTACAACTGTAAGTGCCGCCTGAGCAAACAAGATTAACTGAAAAAAAATTTTTTTTTCCAAACACTGCAAGTGTATAACTGGTTTGCAGAATTTAGACAACCTTGAAAACCCAGGAGCACAAAGGACGTACAGCTACAATGGTTGCAGATGAAAATAACGCTAGTGTAGAAGCCATAGTGAAGAACAGTCATTACAAGGAGATAGAGGAGCTTGTAAATATCCATCCGCAGCAGGTGATGGAAATCCTACACAAATATCTTCGTGTCGGGAAACTTTGTTGTCGTTGTATCCCCACACCTCGTGCCTCTCCTGATATGTTCATAATAATTTCACAGATGGCGAAAACTGGATTTACCAATATGACCCGGAATCAAAGAAGCAATTGTCGATTTGGGTCTTCCTAAATGTAGGTTAACGATGTCGGAATATGTTGTCAATTTCTTCTCGGCAAAAGGTCATATTGCAACCATTTCACTCCAGGAACAAAAACAGCCACATCTGGGCTGGTATGCCACAGAAAGAAGAACGTCAGATTTGCAAGGATTGTTACTTCACCACGACAATGCCTCTTGCGCGGACCGCTTTGAAAACTAGGATACATCTGGAAGAATTCTTATGACACCACTTTCATATGAGGGTAGGTCCATAAGTTTCCAGCCTAATTGTTTTCTTGGTATGTTAAAGACAAAAATTATATTTCACTTTTCAATATAGTTACCCTTTGTTGCAATACACTTCCCACAGCTTTGAATTAACATTTCAATCCCCCCCCCCCAAATAGTCAGAAATCTTATTCTGCAAAATGGGCATAAACAAAATCCATCATTTTTTCGTCACACTTAAATTTCCTTCTTCGATGGTCCTTCTTGAGTTTTGAGAAGAGGAAATAGTCACTGTGAGCTAGGTCTGGGCCGTGGGGTGGATGGTCGATCACCTTGAAGCCACATTTCTTCACAGCTTCCTTTGCAACAAGAGCTGTGTGCACAGGCGCGTTGTCGTGAAGAAGGCGCACACCACCACTCAGCTTTTTCGCCTTTTCTCTTTGATGCAAGCACGTAGTTTATGCAGTAGGCCAGCATAGTACTCCCCATTTACTGTGGTGTTTCTCTCTTTGAACTCAATGAAGAGTATTCCTTCACAGTCCCAAAAGATTGTGGCCATGATCTTCTTGGTTGGCTGATTGGCTTTGACCTTTAGAGGCGGTACTTCGTCAGGTTTATTCCACTCCATTGATTATCTTTTGAACAAGGGATCGCAGTAGAGGATCATAGTTTCTTCTCCTGTAGCAATGGTTTGCAGAACTTCTCTCTCATTGCCACGGCAGAGCTCCAAAATGCCTGACAAAGATGTCTCGTTGCTGCTTTTGGACTGAGGAACGAAGTGTAGGCACTCATCTTGCACTAACCTTATTCATATTTAAATGTTCATGAACAATTCGAAGAACTGCTGTTTAGGAAGGCCCAACCTTGCTGCTATTTCTGTAACTTTGAACCGCCGGTCTTCCATAATTTCTCCTTCCACAAGAGCGATGTTTTCAGGAGTGACCACTTGCAATGGCCAACTTGCATGCTCTTCGTCTTCAATGCTTTCCTGACTCATTCGAAAAAGTTTGACCCATTCTTTTACGGTAGAATATGAAGGGGATGCTTCCACACGTACACCGTCCAATCGCTGTTTAATTTCATTTGGAGTAAGTCCTTCTTTTGTGAAGAACTTAATAACAGCTCGAAACTCCATTGAGTACATGTCAGAATCTTCTACACATAGCCTTCTTTATGCAACTATATCTGAAGAACTGAACACAGGAGAGCGGAAGTTACAGTTGCAATTATTTACTTAACAGATAAGGTATGACACCAGATAAGGATTTTGTGAAGGCGATAATCCTTATTGGCGAGGCCGGAAACGAATGGACCTAACCTGCCTCCCTGCGACATTTTTCTGTTTTCAACGTAAAGGGAAAACTGAAGGGTTATTCGTTTGGGAGTGCTGTTCCCACTAAGAGGAGGTTAACATCCCTGAAGAAGTGTGGCGTGGCTGCTTCTATGATTGCTTCCGAACTTTGTATCGAGATTCGGGGAGACGTACTGGTAAGTTATGGTCTTCTACTACAATTAGTAGAATGCTGAAAAATTAATGGCTACTCTCGTATTGTGAACTAGTAATTCATTTTTTGACAACTTTGTGATACATTATGGTAAAATGTACTTCATTAACACGTTGTAAACAATAACTTCTTATTATAGAGATTTTGTATAACACTTTAGCGATAAAATGACATAAGGTATTTATAAAATATTTAAATCTGAGTTTTTTATCTAACTATTATTATCCTAAAGTTTAAAGCATCCTTTACTTTACATGGTAAATCTAATCTTCTACTTAAGGAACAGTTTGAAATTGTGATATTTATCTTGTGTCATCCACATACTTATTGACGGTTCAAGGACAGTACAGTATATCATGTTTTATTTAAAAAATAATGATATTATGATCTTATGAAATAGTGTCTAAAATTCTCTATTACGTTTCTATATATCGGAAAAAAATCATGATGTTTGTTCCCGGGTAAAATCTTTCAGTGGAAATTATGCTAGCAAAGTGCATCTAATGTTTGTTCTATGTGTTACACGAACATCTATTTGAATGTACTCAGTTATAAGTACACCCAAAGAATTGACAGCATATAGAGTTCTTCAACAAGGACCACAGTGTGAGTGGAAGAAACCAAGCCGGTATGTGAATCTCCCTTGCATTGTGGGAAATTTAACTCGAATCACATGGCGTTCAAAATTGCCGTCCAGATGGCGAACCTGGATAACTAAAGTGCAATAACATCAAAGTCGGTAGAGCGAAACTAAACTTATAGACAAAAAAGAAAGAACTTCAGCAGAAATAACTTGTTAAGAAACGTTTCTTTCCCCATACATTAACTCCTCAGTACATGACATACTGTTGCTTCTTTTACTTGAGGATTTTATTTGGGAAAATTATTTGTTGCAAGTCATGCTTTAACGAAAAATACGAACTAATATCGCTATTATGGTGTCCTTGGGGACTTGCATATGCTTATGCATGAAGCTATTCCTCGCTCCCCGTCAATCACAGAGTAATTGAAGTAATTAATCTTTGTAAAATTTTGAAATAAGCAACTCTGTAATTGGGTACAAGTATGTTGTGTATTTTCTCTCAGTGGAGGAACTTTAATGCCATATGTAAAATTAATATTTTATAGTGTTTAATGGCATTCCTAAAGGGTAATTGTTGTAATATTTAAGAAATAACGTGTAAAAACGTAACCAGGCAAAGAAAAGCCCTCGTCTCTCTCCGAACTCAAAAAGTTAGACAATTGTAAGGTAATCCCTTCTGGTATGTGACTGGGGTTTGAAAATGGCCCTGCCTTAGGACATAAACCGACCTGTTGCTGGCAAAGTTGCAGGTGTCCGAGCAAAAAGAGTCGTTGACAGTAACGTACAACGTACGCAATTTGTTTAAATTCATATTACTGATGAATAGCGAAGCATTTGGCTTGAACAAAAATTTCCAGCGAATAGAAGTGAAATTCAGCGAGGTAAGCATTCACCTATCAGACACGTTAACACAAAGTTGACGGGAGTATTTCGCGCCATTGCATACGGATGGCATCGTTTGATATTGTGTATAAAAAGGGTTAGATTTTTCCCAAAAAGGGCCTGATTTTTCCCCTGGTTGATCCTTTGGGTAACCCCAATAAATTCTTGTATTAAATCGGACTCTTTGGCATTTACAAAACGTTCACCCCATAAAATATTTAGATTCCATCACTAACTCATATAAAGTCAATAAATTATGGTTCTGTGCGATAATAAAATGCAACGAATGAAAGAAGATAATAAAAGAGGTTATTATTTTGGAGAATAAGTGATCCCATAAACCAATGGAATGGCTGACTGTGTCTACACCCCCAGTTGGAACATCTCCTGGAGGAGAGAATGAGGTGAGAGATGGACCGTTGCCATACAAGACATCGGGGCAGAAACCTTTGCAGAACGCAAGCCGTTCTCATCACACCAGCTTGCCAATCCTGAAACTATTTGAAAATCAGAGGAAAATTCGTGGAAAGGAAAGATCTATCTCAACATTCGCCTAAGTGGCCAGGAGAAACCGCGAACACTTCCAAGGTCAAAATGACCGCCCCCAGAGAATTAGAACCTGGGATCTCCCAAATGCAATCCTAATTGTTACTGGCTGATACTTGAGGAAGAATATCTAGACACAATTATTTCTGTGCTAAACACGAAACTGAAATAAACAGGAACTTGACTGCGGAAGACAAGAGAAGGAGAGGGGGAAGAGGGGGGGAAGGAAAAGCTGTCAGCAGCTCTAGGAATTACATCAATTAAGTAATTAATTTAATTATAAAGAAATTAAACTGATAATGTATTTAAAATAAGGGGAAGAAAATGACAGGTGCTTAGCATAACCTCAGCGAGACAATGAAAGCCTAGCCTGGGCTATGACTGCCATTCCAACTTGTTAACGCACTCGTACAAAGCAACGTCACACATTTTGGTTTTACTCCAAAGAAATTTAATTGCAACTTTCGTTTTTTCTTTAAACAGATGTGAAGTATTGAAAACTCTTCACGCTCAGCATTCTGTTGAAAAGCAATCATTTATTTATAAATGACTCCTCAAAGACCGTAGAAAAAGAGATTAATTCCCTCAAAGTGACCAAGTAATGACCGCGAATAAACTTTGCGCATGTCAACGAACTCCGCAACAGTATTGCAAAAGAGCAATGGGCGGATTATCCGGGGTTGGCGCGCGCGTGTAAATTGAAACGACACCCGGCCGGTGCTAACGATCGGACTCGCTGCACCATGAGTATAATGATATTTTCATAACTAATAAAGGACTTGCAATAATAATTACATTTCACAGCCTGCTGGCTCAAGAGTAATTACTGTTATTTTCATCATCCGATTCTGCTTGCTGCTGTCAAGATGTAAACAGAGACAAGAATAACATCTGGTCGGGATGTGCAGAGAGGAAGAAGCTATTAAAAGTGCCATAAAAGAGAATGGTCACTTTTTCACTGTACACTTGATTCGGATTAGTAACTAACAACTTCACTTTCTGATTAGCTTTTTTTATTTCCTTTGAAGGAAATCAGTAAGTGCCTTCTTTGTTACAAGGGTATTGTAGACAATGTACGCTCTCAATGTAAGTCTCTCTTTTCTTATTGGATTTTATTTTGTCTCTGGTCTTTTTGAAGAGCTGAAATCATTTTCTCAGGCATTCTCTCTTATTCAAGGACCAACATTTAATTTTCGGTATTTGAAGGAACTATGAGGTCCATGTTTTCTGTTGCGACACTAGAAAGAGCGTATTTTGATCAGTGCCCAAAGCGGGAGTTAAAGGCTTGGTCGTACACTGGCTGTCTGGCTTCTAGCAAGGAAGTGACTTCAGAACATTTTCTGTGATGATTTTTACGATTATAAGTGTGAATCTCCCTCAATAAGAATGACTGGAAGTTTTTTTCCAATCTCTGTCTGCTCTTTCACGTATAGAAGGCTATAATTGAATTGCAGAGTTTACACGAGTAAGAACAGTCTTGAAATGCAGGAGCATACAGATGAAAACATCGCTCATATAGAAGCCATAGTGAAGATCTCACAAGGAGATAGAAGTGTGAATCCTGCATAAATGTCTTCGTGTGATAAAGCTTTTTTTTCATTGGGTATCACAAAAGGCAGAAAGAGTGCATTTGTGACAGGAAATAACTCTACAAGTGACGAAAGCTGGATTTACCAATACGATCCGGAATCAAAGAGGCAGTCAACGATTTGAATCTTGTTAAATGAAGAAAATGACTTGGAAGTTTCTTTTCAGCAAGTAATCATATTGGAACCATTTCACTTCAGGAACAAAACAGTCACTCCTATTGGTGCACCACAGTTTACCTCTCCAGGGTTCTTCAGAACACTAACAGAAAGAAGACCGAAGTCTCAGTGTGAGATTATTGCTTCACCAATCAATGTCTCTGCACATGTCGGTTTGAAAACAATAGAATTTCCTGCAGAATCGGGAGTAACACTATAAACCATCCACCATACAGTTCATAATTGACTACTTTGAAAATACGGAAAATAGCATTTCGGAATGAGACAGTACTATAATCAAATAGTGCATATATAATTCACATTAAAGGCACAAGGGACATTCTAAATAGAAGAGTAGAATATTTCATTCAGTTATCACAAAAACTTAACAGAGAATTTTACATTTTTACCATTATTCCTAGAGTGCCTGGGATTGTACACACTCAAAACCCTGGTTGAATATGTATTACATCCCATTCCCCTGTCTTCATATATGCATTCTTCCTTAACTTTAAGCACTCTTTTCCACCATTCTCTCTTACCTTTTCTATATAATCACCGACTTTTCTCCAAAACTTCTTGCTACCAGTTCCAAAAAAATGTAGTATCACAATTTCTGCTTGCAAATTGTCCAATTTCTCAATCCACACACTTTTTATCCATTCTATAGTTTGTGAACACTCGAATATACAGTGAAAATCGTTCTCTATTTATCCACATAGTGGACACACTTCCTTTTTTTATTTTTAATCCACTTAACCCTAATATACCTACTCTACCCCAAGAAAATCCCTCCCTTCCGCTTTTATTACAAATATTTACATATTTTTTTTTACATTTCCTATAGTGTTTCAAGGTACTCTTATCTTGTAAACTATCCACATTTCTTGCTTTCCAAAATTATCTATCCTTTGCTTTACTTTATTCCATTTCTCTTGTTATTCATTAACTGCTGTTCCTCCCTTCACCATTCCAACCTCTTGGACTATTCTTTTTAGTTGAGTTAACCAACTTCTTTACTTCACAAGGGACATTCCAAATACTCTGCAGGGTCTTTACAAAAGGCATATGGTAACAAAACTATTTTTTAAAATACGGATGGTCTGGTCTATTTTCAGCACAAGAAACAAGAATACACTTTTTCATTCCCCATAAAAAGTCACTAGTGCTTACACTTAAGTCCTACGATTTCTTCATTTGTTAAGTTCTAAATGTTTTTGCATGGGCTCTAATTATATATTTAAGGTCAAAGTATAGACAAATGATATAATTCATTGAAAGACAATTTAACAATGATCTATTTCTTCTACCAGAACATTCATATAAAGCATGCAGGAATACTGTAAATAAACCTAATAAATTTAGAATATCCGTGGTTCAAATCTCGAATTCTCAAGTATATTTATTCGTTTACAACTTATGTCCTACATGCGGCTGGTATGAACGAACTATTACACTAATTAACCCCAAAATGAAATACGAGTAGCTTCTTCATAGTAGAGGAACCTTAGGGAAATCTGCGGAATTAAACAGAATCAGATGGAAGGAATTCGTGGTTCCGTGCTTGCAAGACACAGTAGCTCAATTGGTTAGGGCATCAGCACGGAAGCCTAAGATCCGCGGTTCAAATCCCGATTATAACGCGTATTTTTCAAGTGCGATTCTTTATTTCTTATGTCCTGCATATGAAAGAGATATATATATATATATATATATATATATATATATAATATTAATGAAAAATAAAAATAAAGAAACATTATTAACAATGTAACAAATTAACACTAATAATAAAAGTAGATAAAGATAAAACACTGAGAATTTCAAGTGTGACTCTTTCTCAGTGTTTTATCTTTATCTACTTTTATTATTAGTGTTAATTTATATATATATATATAATTAATATAAATGACAATCTTATAAAATGAATTACATCAAATTTCCCAACAAAAGACTTACGTTCCGTGATTCGTTACAACGTGCACTGAAAATAAGACAACAAATCGGGATTAAACATCTTTGAAATTGCAGAGAAAACTAATAGGCAAACCTACACGTAAATGTCGACAAATAACTCAAATTAAATGAGCTGTTCTCTCAGAAAAGCAGAAGGAAAAACGACAAATGAGTTCTAATTATTCCACAAGAGAATTACATGCAAAGTATTATAATATGAACTTTAGGAAGAGGTCTTTTTTCACGGTTGAAATAATGAGCTCTATTTTACGACTTAATACATTCTTGTTCCGTAGCTCCACTCTTTTGAACCTCACACGTCAACTTATCGGAGGCGCCAGATCTTATCTGTTGTGGAACCAACCAAGAGCATTTTGGGAACTTTCAGCAGAGCTTAGCGATGATTGTCTACGCGGCTTCCTTCCATACTCCGTAAATTAAACACGCCTCGCGAAACGTCGTTAAACTTTCCATCCGCTTTCTGAATCATAGTCCTGAAAGCTCTTCCTTTCAAAAGACAGACGCCTTAACTTCCGTTTGAACGTTTGCGTGTAAACTCATTTTACGCACAAAATCCTTTAACATCCACATAACTATGTGAAGCAATTATACCAACATTACCGCGCTTATCATTCAGGAAATCTTTTTGTTGTGTTGCAAAGTTGAACGGGGAAAAAAAAAAAAAAAAATTACTGTCTCGTTTATATGTTCACCAAATTGTAACGTACGCGGTAAAGGATCGCCGCCCATTAGGCTCTGCTGGATTGGTGGAATGTCCGCGTTTTTTACGGTGAGAAACATATGGGCTCGAATATTGACATTGAGAGCTGTTTATTTATCCTGGTTAACTTTGTTTAACGTGTTACGAGGCTAGTATAAACAGTTCTTGCCCTAGCAATGAAGGAAAGAGCTTTTAAACTGGATATTATTTTTATTTTTCAAAATAATCTCCCTGAATTATTTCAGAGATGGTCGAATGCCTTCGTCCCGTTTCAAAAGTCTGCAAAATACTCACCTACAGCTCTGAAAACTCTCCATTTGAAAAAAAACAAACTTGAATTTGACCTAGATTTGAGATGGTAGCCAGAAGGAGCTAATACGGAGATATGGTAGATGTTACAGGCATTCACAATTCAAATTTCTCAATCTCATCTTTGCTAAAACTCTTTTGTAAGTACATTGTTTTGAAGGTAACCAGAAGGCTCTGTCTTACTAATATTAGCTCATATTGACATTTTTTACCTGTGTACTGCAGCAAAATTAACAGAATTTAAACATTTTTGTCACAAAGCTTATACAAAAACCTCCACAATGCTTAGGTTATGAAATGTATCTTAATTCTAGTTCAGTAGCTACAGTTATGTCTACAAATACCCTTGAAAATTTCAAGGAAATTGTTTTTCCTCTATATGCAGTAAAATGTAGTTTTGAGAAAATTGAGATCAAAGAAAATTTTGTTAAAAATTCACTCATAGCTCCAGGTTGGAACTGACGCACCACAGTCAGAACCTTTTCAGAAAAGCAAAAGCAAATGTCCTCTAACAAATGGTAAAAACCAGAGCCTTCCAGAGCAGGATGAGTTTTGTTTTACCCGGCTGTTTTTCATATGGATGAGCTGGTTACCCACTAGCCTGGTCTCGGTGATTAGCAGGAGGGTAAAACAATATACACAACAGTGCACAAACCAATTTAAAAGGCTCATTGCTTAACAAATTATCAAATGAGGTGCCGAAACCGCTCGTCCAAATTCTTCACACATTTTCGGCATATTTTTAGGAAATTATTCACTTCTCTTTGCAGTTCATTTTGAGATATCCTAAGAATTTTCCGATGAAAATTATCTTTTAGTTCTTGCATTGTATGCGGATTTATCTTGAGCACGCATTTTTCAATTTATCCCAGAGATAATCGCGGGACCGAGGGGGCCACAGATACCTACTAATAACTCTGTCTTGTGGAAACACTTTGTGAATTACTCTCATGGAATTGTTCGCAGTGTGAACAGTGGCAAAGTCCTGTGGAAAAAATGCATGATCACGCTCTCTGTCGGTAGGTTCTCTGAAAAAGGGATGTATGGTATTCACACAAGTAACGGAATCAACTGTATGTTCAAAAAATTGGTCCTATGATTCTTTCACCAATGTGTCAATACATATGAATCATGCATAAAGACACATTGTATCGTGTAAAGGCACGAAGCATGATGTATTTTATGTATAATGTATAATTAGGAAACGAACACAACAACACACACCAGGCAACACCCGCAGTAAGAGTGCGACAGCAAGGTCAACAAGTAAGGGAGCAGGCTCGTCGTGGCAAACGAGCTTGCTCATAGGAAAAACCCAACGCCGTGAGGGAAAGAATCGCAGTGTAGCTCATAGGTTCAAAAATTATATAAATCTGAAATGGCTAATATTAAAATTAATCGTTCTTTAATCTATTTAGATCAGTAATATTTAAAAAAAATACTTCTAGGCTACACATCACAATAAAAACTATGTCACATAATTCAGAAAAGTCGTAAATTATAACAATTCAATTTTTGAAAAATGTCATAATGAGCTAGCCTCCAAAAAGATTGATTAAGCAAACAGATTTTTATTTTTGCAGAAAGTGTTTTCATTTGTTAAATACAATCTCTCGTTCTTTTGAAATGACTACAGACTCAGCAAGTACACGCTCTTTAACTCGCCTGTCATGTAATACCATATAATGTATTTGTTCAAAGAATTCTACTGCAATTCCGCTTTTGGATCAGACGAGCCAGAATAAGAGGTGGAAAGGACATTACATGGGGAAAACACAGCCCAGATATTTGAACAGAGACCTGAAATAAGCGACAACTTTTGTAGAGCATTAAAAAATTATTATTACCACGAACCCTATGCTCTTGAGATTTCTCAGATTTAAATTTTTGTCGTCTTCTTGGATCTTTCTATGACTATGTATTAGTTCGTCCGTACTGACGTCGTTGCTATATTTTCCTCATCCTAAAATACTGTAAAATGTTTGAATGTAAACAGTGCAGCAAAAGGAAGCAATAAACATCCTATTCTCGAAGTTATATTTCGTCTACTGATTAACTGTCAGGCCCTGATAGAGACATCATTTCTCACCAATCCCTCAGAGATCATCTGATTCGTTTTTACATAAGCATCCTTCATATAAGAGGAATACGGTGATAACAGAAAGATTATATTCCATTTTAAAATGTTTTTGTTACATTTTTTGTCCACATTCTAGAACGAGTTAATTATTAATAACTATACATGCCATTCTGACACCTTGACAGATGAGGACAAGGAAATCCATGTCATGTGAGAAGTCAAGACTATTTGCGACCTTGTGTGGCAGACATACCGCCTGGTTACTGGTGACTTTTACATTGAATATTTAATTGGGCACTTCTAGCATACCACAAAATCAGAAAGCATGCTACACCAACATATTTTTCCCGCAAATGTTCATCGTAGACATGATGATTTCTAGTCATGTTGCTAATTAGGTGGTTAACTTTTGCCAGTCATCAATATTACAGCTGTTTGTTTGTGAAGTACTTGAAAGTTAGATTGCTGTGGAGTTTTTAACAGAAATTCCAGCATCAGAACTGTAAAAAGTCCCCGTTCTTGCACAATATGAGCAAAAATGAAATACAATTAGACTTACTGCATTTAAACAAATTAGAGAATTAAATTATTTCACCCGAACACTTTCTGTGGAGGAAATTCGTACCTTTAGTAGTCAGTCGTCTAATTTGAGAGAAATATACATTAGATGCAACACCATCATGGTTACCTCAATCCTCAATATCTGGGCACAATCCGATCGCCCCCTCCTAACACAGTCAAAATATAGCTGAAATATGTAAACGAAAAGCTAGTGTGCATTCGGATTTGAAAATGAAGTATGCATAAATTTGTTTTTTTTAATGGGAAAAGTATAGAAAAAGTGGTGGCTCGTAGCCCATGTAGAAGGGTGGGATAGGGGAATATGACACCTTACTGATGTGGAGGACGGTCTCTTTCATCAACATCCTCGACAAACTGCAGCGCCGGCGTACGTTTGTGATTCAAACCTCTCGTTTATATGGAATTACCCCTACTGGTGTATTGTGATATCACAACAAATTGTGACATACATGTAATATCTGTCGTTTTGTCGGCCTGTACAGAAACGACAGATATTACATTCTATTTCTTTTCTTATTCTCATTCCTATAGACAAAATACGTTTCTCACTTCGCATGCTGTAAGCCAAAATGTTTTTTTTTTTTAAGTATAAAAATCGTTTTAATTTTCTGTCGTCTTGCTCAGTAAGCTGCTATAGCTTTCGGTTGTTGATTTCCAAATCGTTTCACTTCCAACTTAACAGTTAAACTTAAACGTGAAAATGGAGTTTACAATAAAACGTGCACTTTATTCGTTGCGCTTAACAGTTAACATTGTGAAAGTCACCTTTTCGCTGGCAAATAGCGAGGAAGTCATTCAAAGTGCGAAAACCATTCCTAGTCCGTTATGTGTGGTATCAGTAGCCCCTCAACATCTAGTTCCTAAGAAGAAGGAGAATATCAAGCGCTGGCCATGGGCTGACTTCCTGCAGGGTCAAAAGAACGCAGAAATAAGCAGGAGAAAGGATAACCCATCTTGGAGGATGCTAAATATAAGTCCCTGTAAATCTTTGTTAACCCATGAATGTATAGGATTAAAGTGTAAAAATTTCCGGACTGACCCATGAGCTCCCCTAAACAACGGAAGACCCGCAAGCTACCGCTGCTACGGTAGAGAGGAAATGAACTAATTGCGTAAGATATAATTAAGAACTAATCGGCTTTACATTGCTGTTTTCATTCATTTTTTGTTTTAAAAGTTGACAAGATGAAGAGAAAATGGTAAATAATCATGGCATTTTCTTTGGATGGGCCGGGCTCATCAGGCATTTATTGTCGGGCCGCCCCCGATAGAAACAATGCACTTAAGAACTGCATGGTAAAATAAGTACGCTTCATGAAGAAGGGATTTTATATGGGCAAACTGCGCAGGTTCGCTCAGGCGTAAACATTGAATCTCGCATTCGGGCTGTTCCGGGTTCAAATCCCTTGGGGCCGACCATTCTGACCTTGGGATATTTTTGTGGTTTCTCCTGGTCGCTTAGGCAAATGCTACAAATTTCCGCTCTATCATTTCATGCCGTCAATTGAATGGCCATTGGGCTGGAGCCTTGTGACGGTGGCTTGCGCTTTGTTAGGGTTTCTAGCTCTTGCTCTAGTATGAAAGCTAGATATTTATTTATGATAAGTTTTATTCAGAAAATGCGGCGAGTTATCTTTCAGTTTTCAAATATGTAACGTTTTTAACAATAGGCTGTATACAAATAATTATAGCTGTTTAAAACTTATATTTTTTCTCTGCGACATATAATATACTTTTGAATCATAACTTAAATTGAACAAAAACTGTGGAAGTTACCATAACACAAATTACAGGTGCTCATTATGGGATCCATTTTTGTCACGGCATATAACTAGACGGTAGTCCATTTCTTGTCATACTTGACGCTTGCACGCCTGGTGTAACTAATCCAACTGCTGCAATAATCCCCCGTCTCAACTCGGGTAGGTCTGCAGGTAGCCGTGGCATTTACACATGATCTTTATGTACCTGTGCCAGAAAAAGTCACAGGGGAATCTCGGAGGCCAACGGAGAAAAGCCAAATCGTCCGAACCGTGATGGCCGATCCAGTAATGTGAACATTTTGCATTCAACCATTCCCGCACATCGTTTAGGAAGTGAAGTGGAGCACCATCTTGTTGCCAAATTATGTTGTTGTTCTGTTGATCTTGTAGTTGAGGAAACAGTCAATTCTAAAGCATATCTAGGTAGATAAATAAATACAGTAATATTTTCCCAAGAATATAAAGGGCCCATAGACTTGTTCATAAATATCGCACAGAAAACCTTCGATTTCGGTGAATCCCGCACATTCGCTGTAATTTCCCGTGGATTCCCCGACCCCCATATACGAACATTATGTCTCTTCACTTTTCCAATTAAGATGAAATGTGCACTCGTCACTGAAAATTACACGGCTAAGGAACTCATTTCCAACATTTCTGTGCAGAAGTTTCTACAGACAGCAGGTAGCAATTGCAGACGATACAGTCTCTGTTGGAGACGATTTCTTAACACCTTCCACATATCATTGCTAGTTCTGGATTCCAGAATTTATGACTGCGATATGACTGACTCTCTCCACATTCTCGTGTGACACACGCGGTCTTTTCTTTACAGAGAAACCGCTTCGTTTGGATCTGATTGTACCACCTACGAATATTGTTACCAGAAGAGGCATTAAGATCAAATCTTCGCCTATACGGTCGCTGAACTGTAACAATGGAATTATGTTTCGGAATTCTAAGATACAAAAAGCTTTTAGCATGCGAGTTGTCATGTTTTGTTTATTTCGTTACTATGGCTATAAAATATCTGCGGAAGAAGCATAAAATTTTCCACAGTTACCCTTCAGTTTAAGTTATGGTTCAAAATGATATTTTATACTGCAGAGAAAAAATATAAGTTTAAAACCGCTATAATCATTTGTGTACACTCTGTTTTAATAAAAGATTGAAAAGTCTTCATAAATGTTTTATATAATGCATTTTATTATGTCCATGTAAAATAATAGAGCAGTCATTGATCATGCATAAAAATAATATTCACACTGCGAATTTTTGCTGTAGGAGCACAGCACAGGTATTATTGCGCAAAGTACAGGCATTCATAACTTTCAGTTCTTGCTTCGCGAGTATAAACATCATAGGGTATTTTAAACCGCATTATAAGTTACTTTTCCTTGCGGCTCTGTGAGTACAGTTCCCCTGCTGTCTGCATTTTAATCTTGATTGTAATTATATACCCTAAGTTAAGTAAAGTATGTATACACTTTGGATAGAGGCCAATAGAATTTTAATACTCTGTGTATTTATGATCAAATTTCACGAGCCAGTTCTTTCCAATAATCCATATGAATCTCTCTTTGTGAGTGTTTTATCCCATTGTTTATTATTAAAACGGTTACAATCTTCCAGACTGTTATGCCATGGTCCACAGTTTAATATTCAAGCATAACTTTCACCAAATACTGCGGTTGGCATCATCAGTGGACGACGAAAAACAACTGACTGTTAAAAGACGACAGCTAAGGTAGCATATTAAATTATGAACCATGGCAAAACAGACCGGAAGATTTTAACTGTTTTAATTATAACACTGGCTGTGAAAGCCTAAGAAGTTCCATTGTTCATTAGTTTCCAGGCATAAATTATATGCTGCGATGTCATTAAAGCTGAACAGAACCGCCATTGGCCATCGCCGCATTCTTCGACAAGAGTGCGTTCTTACGCACTGCTTTGAGGAATTGTAAAACAGGAATCTATCATCTCTTCCCTTCATATTGTATTGCTGCGTGTTTTCAATCAAATAACGATATACAGCGTTCTAATAGCAATTATTACTGATTAGAATGTAACAACAAATGCAGTGTTCATCAAAGTCCTCTATTATACAAGTGTGGACACGCTCCATTTTGGGCCTAAAAGTCTCTAACTCCCATAAGACTATGTGCCTAAGTTTCTGTAGTTTTACTCTATTGTCATACAGTTAACTCCTAAAATATTTGTGTTATACTGTTGAACGATACCTTCTGCGTCTGCTCATGTTCTTCTTTTTGCATTAGAAGGCCTAGGTCAGACAGAAAATGCATACTTTTGAGAACATGTCAGTTATAGTTACGGCACTTTCGCGTAATACCGCATCCGAACTAAGCGGCTAATGACGGGTCATTTGCCGGCAGAGGAAAAGGCTGTCATCGGTTAAAACAGAAATCGCAATATTAAACATAGACCTTATTAATTAAATACTTTTAACACGTGAAACTTAAAATAAGAATATCTAATTTTATTTTGCTATTCATTATTTAAACCATTTGTTGTAATGCATTTATTATACCAGTGTTGACATAAACTGTATAAGGCCTACAATTAACCTGTCAGTTAATAATGAATTATAAGAGGTATACGGCTTAGAGGGCTTCCTACCAAATTCAATTTAGAACAAAAACTTTATGTAGTTTAACATTTCTCTGCTGTAAATTAGTCCAATGAGAATGGCTATGACAACCAGAAACCTATATTTTAAATTGATGTGTAAAAACAAGAGATAAATAAACTAAATCACATGCCTGAAAATTTAAACTATTCATAATTCATAGATCTGCATTTTCTACATCTTTTCTTTCAATTATGAACGTACATTTAGTTATCTTACAGTAGCATGTTGCCATTTTAAATTGTTTTTTCTGCAATAGTGGTATTGCAAATAAACTACATTACTGTGGCATACTATTTTTATATAAAAAATTCAAAATACCTTCACAAATTAATAATCCATAGATCTGCATTTTCTACATCTTTTCTTTCAATTATGAACGTACATTTAGTTATCTTACAGTAGCATGTTGCCATTTTAAATTGTTTTTTCTGCAATAGTGGTATTGCAAATAAACTACATTACTGTGGCATACTATTTTTATATAAAAAATTCAAAATACCTTCACAAATTACATACACTCATCTATGTTTGAAAGTTATGGTAAATGTATTCGAGAATAGGCGCATAGTATACTGTAATACAGTAATAATATTGTAAGTATAATACACTTAGTAATAGTCACTGTTAAATACAACGTAGCCATGTTGAGAAATATTTTATTACATTACATAAGTTATTTTTTATATGTCAAATTAAACCTTGAATGCAATATAACGTAACGCCTTTCTTTTCTTGAGTTGTGCAAACAAATGCACAACACCCAGGCATATCAACTAAATTAAGATAAAATTTTAAAAATATTTTCCATTTAAGCACATGGCACAACACACAGACATCAGGCCCAAAATGGCGGGTGATGGTGGCGAACCAATCACGGAGCTTGGTTGTCTGAAAATTCAGTCGCAAAGCGTGTGCACATCAACCAGCAATAATGTCTATAATTAAACAATTATTAATAGCCACCAAAAGTTGTTTTTTGTGACAATGTGTACAATATGACAACAATAAAGGCTATAAAACAAAGATATAAGAAAAACCTACTTATCGGAAGAAAACTACATTTAGCGAAAAGCTATAAAATTGGCAACACTGAGCAGTAGGTCGTCCGGGAAGAAACCTGTTATTTACATGTACCAGTTTAGGTGGAATATTGACCCCTTGCTACCTGCTGAAACCAACATGAAGCCTAAAAAGATAACTGATAAGATTTTCAAAAATGAGCAACCCTTTATAAACCATAAATATTTGTGAAGCAGTCGCCTTGCGCTTCAACAGCTGCTTGTTTCACTTCTAATTATACCCCTAAGGGAGGTGATACAACATAGAAAGTTAGCATTCTGTATAGTCTGTTTTATAATATAGTGCTTGTACAATTTGTTAAATCATTTATAAAAGTTAGCAATTTCGTTGAAATATCCTAACTTAGATTACATTCCTTTTTAAGTCACTTTTTTTTGAGAAGTGTTTAACGTCCATTTTTGCTACACAGACACCACAGGCGGTGGACACTTATGAAACATGAGATGAAATGATATATTGGAAAAGGATTTTTTTAAGGAAGGAAACGTTACAGGCCGAAGAACCTCCCCGTCATTTGCCATTTATGAGGATTGAGGCAAACCTGGAAAAAAAAACCTCAGTCAGCGAGGACGCCCATGGTGGAATTCAAGCCCAAGACCTCCCAATCACAAGTCCGCGCCTTAACGACAACGTCCACCCGTGGCGGTAAATTAAGTGATCATTTTGATTACTAGTATATGAGAAGCCTATGAAAGTGTATATTTGTATTGAAGCTGTATATCTTAAAAACTTACAGTTACATATTTCATGTTTAATTATGGCGTATTTCTTCATACATATATGAGGGCGTTCAATAAAGAATGCCCAGACTGTGCTAAAATTTAACTTTACAATATTTTAGTACCGTAATGCATACACTTGGAACTATTTTCATTATTATCACTCCCGGTTCCCGTCTGTGTGCAACTTGAGACATGTTCAGTTTCACTTACAGCACATTGGAGGTGATAGGCGACGAACAGTATGCTGCTCTCAAAGTCTAATTTCGTCTCAACGAATCTTTACCTGAGGGCTATGCAATCTTTACAGGAGGTCTATGGAGAGTTTGTTCTTTCCTATAACACAGCTCGAATACAGTTTAAAGTGTTTAAAGAGAGGAGGCAATCAATTTCAAAGGAAGATGCAGTTGACTCCAGTTTATGCTCTAACGCAGGGGTTTTCAATCTTTACCAGCGACGAACCATTACATTCAACGCAGGATATTAGATGTACCAGTAAGCTAATTTTACGAGAAAAGTGCGTGATTTTGTGGTACAAGAGTCAAAATTAGCATTTTACTACATTTATAACAATACTAGTGATGTTATTTGTTGTATGCAGTATTTAGAATTAGATATTTATTGGGAAAAATGTTCAAACTATTGCAATTGAAATAGATTGTTCTGTGAAATGTTTTAAAATGAATTTTGTTAAAGTTAAAATACAGTAACCGACTACATAAACACTTTGACAAAATATATTCCAGATACTCAACTTACAATCAATAAAAGCTATTAACTTGACAAATGCAACTAATTTCTGACTCACGCTTTTTCAGTGCAAAGGCTGTGCTTGTATAGCTAAACACACTTCTTTAATTGGTTTCAACTGAGTTAAATTTAGTCAACCCAGGATCAACTTTCCATTTAAGAGGGTAGGTGCATAAGTTTCAAGCCTAACCGTTTTTCTAGGTATGATAAAGACGAAAACTATATTTCACTTCTGAATATAGTAACCTTTATTGCAATACACTTCTCACATCTTTGATTAACAGTTCAACCGCCCCCCCCCCACGAAAAAATAGTCAGAAGTCTTGTCTGCAATATGGCCATAAACAGCATCCATCACTTCTTCGTCACACTTAAATCTCCTTCCTTGGTGGTCCTTCTTGAGTTTTGAAAAGAGGAAATACTCACTGAGAGCTAGATCTGGGCTGTACGGTGGATGATCGATCTCCTTGAAGCTACATTTCTTCACAGCTTCCTTTGCAACAAGAGTTGTGTGCGCGTTGTCGTGAAGAAGGAACACACTTCCACTCAGCTTTCCTCGCCTTTTCTCTTTGATGGAAGCACGTAGTCTGTGCAGTAGGACGGCATAGTACTCCCCATTTACTGTGGTATCCCTCTCCTTGTAGTTAATGAACAGTATTTCTTCACAGTCCCCACCGCCATGGGTGGCCGAGGTCGTTAAGGCACGGACTCGTGAGCGGGAGGTCTGGGTTCGAATACTGCAAGGACCGTCCTCCCTGGCTGAGTTTTTATCTAGGTTTTCCTCAGTTCTCATAAATGACAAATGCCGGGGAGGTACCCTAAACTTAGGCCTGGAACGATTCCTTCCTTGAAAATAAATCCTTTCCCAATATATCATTTAATCTCATGTATCATCAGTGTCCATCGCCTGTGGTGCCTCTGTAGCTAAAACGGGCGTTAAACACGATTCATTCATTCATTCTTTCACAGTCTCAAAAGATGGTAGCCATCCATGATCTTCTTGGTTGACTGAGTGACATTGGCCTTTAGAGGCGGTGCCTCGCCAGGTTTACTCCACTCCATTCATTCTCTCTAGGACAAAGGATTATGGCAGAGGACCATAGTTTCATCTATTGTAACAATGGTTGGCAGAACTTCTCTCTCGTTCCCACGGCAGAGCTTCAAAAATACTTGACAACAGATGACTCGTTGCAGCTTTCGGATTGAGGAAAGAAGTGTAGGCACCCATCTTGCACTAACCTTATTCATGTTTAAATGTTCATGAATAATTCGAAGGACTGTTGTTTTAGAAAGGCCCAACTTCTGTAACTTTGAGCCGCCGGTCTCCTATAATTTCTCCTTCCACAAGAGCAATGTTTCCAGGAGTGAACATCCCCTAGGGTCGACCTACACGCTCTTCGTCTTCAATGCTTTCTTGACCCATTCGAAAATTTTGACTCGTTCTTTTACGGCAGAATATGAGAGGGATGCTTCCCCATATACACTGTCCAATTGTTGTATAATTTCATTTGGGATAAGTCTCCTTTTGTGAAGAACTTAATAACAGCTCGATTACATTTTGAACATGTCACAATCTTCTTCACGTAGCCTTCTTTATGCAACTATGTCTGAACAACTGAACATTGCGGAGCGGAAGTTACAGCTGCAATTATTTACTTAACAATTAAGGTATGACACCAGATAAGACTTTTGAGAAGGCCGGAAACTTATGACCCTCGTATTTTGTACTTGTTTTTGACATTAGAGAAGAGAATCCACATTCACAAAGATAAGTAGCTGCAAGCACCAAAAAATCTTACAGCTTTTTGTGAAATAACTGAATATTAGTTTTTTTCTTGCCAGCCAGAAATCTTCTTGGTCATTTGCCCCAGCATTACATCGCATGATAAAGAGATCAATTCGTTTTTCTCTGAAGGAGTTAAGGTTTCTGCTATGGTATCAGCAACAGAAAACGTGTCTCTAATCCAAAATTCTGAAGCCAGATTTTCAGGGAAGTATACTTTGAAATCTGAGATGAGACTCCCAAGGTGTTCCTTAATATTCACTGTCAGTTCGCAATGAACAAGAATTTAAATTTCACTTAAGAAAGCTCCAACACAGGAAAGGGAAAATGTATTTCCAATATTGATTTATGTTATCAAGTTTTTTCTTAAGAGCCGCAACTCCACTGCTTTCTCAATTGTAAATGCGCCTAGCAACTAAACAAACGACAAAATGTATCCCATTGTTGTCTGGTCAAAGTTGCGCTCTGTTCGTTGTCGTAGAATTAAAATTGAACTTCCGTATTATTTATGTATAGTATCACAAAAATTTTAATGATAATGTAAAATATATTGTTTACATTTAGTTATGGTAGAAGTGTTAATGTTTGTTTTTGTAAACAAATGCTAACTTATCTGTTTGCTAAAATGCTTACATACCACCGGGCAGTAGCTCACGCACCATAGTTTGAGAACCCCTGCTCTAAAGGAAGAGAACTGCGCCGGTTTTTTATTAGAAGGTGTGTTAATTAAATATGTAAAATATGTAGCGGGAAAGATTTTGGAAGGATTTGATTGTTTTGGATTCTCAGGGGTAAAGTTATTTCTTCCTCTCCAATGATTGGTTTCCGCTGACATATTTTGCCGTGGCTGTTGACTCTGCTGCTGGATACTTTTATGGTCCTGTGTCCATGGGAGGAGTATATGGAGATTGATAAGATTTTTCGTTATGGGAGATGAAACACAATTTATTGTTGATAAACTATTTCACATAAAACGTACTGCCGTTATTTTCTGGAGAACATGTGCCACTTTCGCACTAACTATGAGGATCGCTCTGACGTTTCTTAATTTGATAAAGGCTGGTCCTGAAATCAACTAATCCTGAGATGAAGCTGAACTGAACTAATAAAACTCTTCCACTTAATACTCTACCACCGAACAGAACTGAACCGACCGTGCCTATCTTCCCCTGATAATGGCCCACAGAGTACTCTTCCAAAACTGACTACAGCTTTCCACTAACTGAACTGAACTGAGAAAGCCCTCTCACTGATATTGCCCCACTGAATGCTCTTGCAAAACGGACTGCAGATCGCAAAAATTGCAATACTAAATAAACATGGCCTATGTGATTTTTTACATGTAGATACCAACTGAAGCTGCTAGCTTGTTCCCTTGAAGAGGTTATCCACCTGTCTTTTCATCACTGTAGATGTCATATGTTTTATTATGTCTACCCTGCTTTTCAATTATCTAACAGAATACAAATAAGCATCTTACTTCTGGAGTCTCCATTAGAAATTTCTCCATAAAATGTCGTTTTGCCTGGGCCATCTTTCACAAATATTGTTACAATAGGCAACAGAAATTTGCAATTCAGATTTTATGGCTGGGGTAGCTTTCTGCACTCTTGCGAGGAAATAACATTTTTCACACAATAATTCAACACTTGTGCAGAAAATAAAATGACATTATACTCATGAATATGATAAGGAAGCTACATAAAATTACTTGCTATAATTATTCTAATTAAATATGGGGATAGCAACTTATAAATACTGTCTCAGAACATTAAAACCGCTGCTGTCATTGTGATAGAGGACTGTTAAAAAATAAGAATCTTTTCAGAAATTCTAAAGTTTTTACTGGGATAAATCACACGTTGATAACTGAAAATTTGTATATGAAACGTGTTTATATACTCTGATCCCGGAATGTTCTCGTGCATTTGCAGACAGTTGAAGGTGATTTTTCAGAAAGTTTCGGGATTTCTTTCAAAGGTAATCACTAATGATAAAACTTGACCATATCATTTCGACCCTGAGAGTATAAAGATAACTTTAAAATAAAGTATTTCACTATTTTGGTTCCATTGCTGTTTATTTTATTTTAACAGTATATAAGCATTTAATGTGACTTATAATTTTTAAAACTCATTCTCAAACTCCCTAATCATATTTTAGTTTACGTGGGATCGTAAGATAGCTTGAAAACTCTTCCATTATACCCTTTCCCCCTCTATTTCTATTTAATTGCCAACTACAGAGAACGGCGCGATATATGAGAATGGGAGAACAAACGTTTGAATAAATGTCACATTTCCAGAGTTATTGATGTATTTACAAAGAAAAAGAACCAAAGGTTGGAACTTGTACACAAACAGATAAAAGGTGTACTTTAAATATGAATTTTGTTAATATTGCTTGTGATTTAATTTATCACACTATTAATATTTACAATGTCATAGTTGTGAACTTGAAAAAAAAAATGATGGTAATATTAAAGAGTTATTTTCGTAGTATATTTAGTATAAATTAACCTATCCATTAATTTCGCATGTCTCACCTTGCCTTATACCTATGAAAATTTACGCTTCACTACAGGTTACTAGTTCGTCACAAGAGAAACTGAGGGGAGGAAGTACTTGGGTTAGTAGAATCAATAAGAGTATGGAAAATTAGGCTTGGGTATGGTGTGGCGTGATAGAGAACGTAAAGAAAGAATTTTTGGAAAGAAAGTAAACAATGGATTGACGATATGAAAAGACAGGAGATATTTGGTAGTTTTAGTAATAAAAAGTCAGTGAGGGTTTATAGGGGGTTAAAGGATATATGGGGTAGAGAGCAATATGTGGATGAATGTGACAGGTGGATAAGGGAGGGAATCGCTGGGTCCGGACTGGGTAATGAATTTTAAAGGGATAAGAGCAGGTTTAAATATAGAGGAATGTCCGATGTGTGGTATGCAATTGTGGAATGTAGAAAAACTAAAGAAATGAGAGCAAAACTTGGGATTTAGAAGTGGGATAACTTACCAATAGAAATAAGGGGAAACAAGTTGGAGAACATGAAAACAAGGCAGAAAATATTGGAGTATGGGATTATTTAGGCAAATTACAAGAAAATGGTTGAAAAAAATAAGTAAGAAACGTGGAAGCAAATTGGGCGGAAACACAATTTAAGTTGGTTTTTGACTGAGTTAATTTTTAGATGTAAAATAACAAATATAGAATGATCATGGAAATATATTAGTTGTTCTATAATTGGAGATGCTCTATCTTGCCTGATAGTTGAGTAACCGTAAGGTTGAAACTATTTGGGTTACTTGTTTACACAGCAACTCGAGAAGATTCATTAGAGTGATTATGGTTGTATGTAAAATAGTACTGTACAAGTTTGTTATATTATTAAATGGAAATAAATTCAATTAAATTCAATACTAGTTCCTCAAAAAGAAAACTGTTCACAAATAATATTTTTGTGTAAATGTCGAATGTCATAAAGAACAAATGTGTCACGCTAACACTTAATGATAATTATGATGATAACGATGATGTTGATGATGATGATGATGATAATAATAATAATAATAATAATAATAATAATAATAATAATAATAATATGAACATGTATTGATGCATCGAAAAAATACCATAAATATTAGCCTCTGATAGTTGATCAATGTTTTCAAACTTGTAATAATTCTGAGTGTTTTTTATAATTTTTAAAATTTGCTCAGTTTTATTTTTATTGCATAATGCAAGCGTTGATAAATTTAGCTCCTTAATGAAGAATCAATGAACTGATCAAAGGAACAGACTTCAAGTGACCTCAGTAAAAACAAGTTTAATGTTAACAATATAATTTTAAAGAGATGGCATGTGTTGCGTTTAAGTGTTACCTAAGTAATAAAGATGGCTTATTAAACAAGGCTTCACAATCCGTAAGTTTAACAGGTAATTAAAAGAGTAATGAAAAATGAAATATTGTATAACAGTATAAAATAAATGCAGGTAAATTTATTTATACTGCTATTATTTCAGTAGCTTCAAGTATTGTCATAATTACTTGTTTTTGCAATGACAGGTATAAAAAGTCTGTTACCCAGCACCTGCGTAAACTAAGCGAAATCCTCACTTGGTAGAGTAATTTTAAAAAAAATATATAAAATCCAAATTATGACCTTATTAATTAATGAAATAAGTTATGACATCACTGTGTGGTATTAGGGGAACAAAATTAGAATTCTTGCAATCTATAAGTATTACAAAAGAGATACCACATTTTAAGAATTAAAATATTATTATTAAGATTAAACAAAAAAAGTTAAAGATATACTGTTAATTAAATTAAATATATGACCACTGATAGACGAAGCTACACTGTGCGGAATTTTAAATGTGACCGTGTTTATGAAGTGAGTCCTTGATATCATCTTTACATTCACTAAAATAGAGAAAAATAACAGAAAGTTTCGAGTTACATTCTGCATTTAAGAAGATGATCATATGCTTCAATAAAACAAACACATATCACTATTTAAAAAAAAATGCAATTTACTAAACGTTTTCACCGCCACGAGTGGCCGAGGTCGTTAAGGCCCGCGCCGGAGGTCTGGGGTTCGAAACCCGCCAGGATCATCCTCCCTGACTGAGGTTTTTTCCAGGTCTCCCTCAGTCCTCATAAATGGCAAATCCCGGGGAAGTACCCTAAACGCAGGCCTGAAACGTTTCCTTCCTTAAGATATATGAAGATCTGTAATGTAAAAATGTCCTGACTTTTTATGTTACTAGTATGACAAATTTATCCTTACCAGACATAATGTAAAGCTAAATACACATAAGTAGAGCGGTTGTTATCTAATGTTCTCTGATTCTCCAGCATCGTTTCAAGGTTGATCACAAGTATTCCAGCCGACAGAATACAGAAACTAAGATAGCGTCAAGAGCAAGTATCTCGTTTATTTCACAGAAAAGAACTACTTTTGGACGTGATCTATCAAGTTAGCAGATGTATTTTGACAAGTGTTTTCCTTACTAAGTGAAATTCTACAGAATCAGAGACTGCGTCAGTACAAACACTTCTTACTTTTTCTCCGGGGATAGTGGAGGCCAAGAGGTATTATCTACTCCATCCAATTGCCAGATTTTGACGTAATTTGCATACGTCATCAAAGTGCGATCAAAGCGCGTGTTTGGTGACAGAGATCTGATACGTCTAGCTCAATGACATCCGGAGATTCCGTAACAGGATGTCAACAGAAGTGATTTTAGCAAAGAGTAGACATATCGATTCCTTCTATATTACCACCTCAAATTACCTTTGAATGTGTAAAATATATGAAGCGGTCACTTCCACTTATCTTTGACAATTTATCTTCAGAGACTTCAAAATAATATTCATAGGAAACACCTGACTTTTGTCTGCAAGACACAATTAAGGCGGCAGATATCACTGCTGTCTATCACGACAGAGAGCTGTTTAAAACTTGGGAACTAACCTCATTGTGATGAGAAAATGCAATACGTTATTCTTTATAAAGTCATAAAAAGAATTGAAAATGTTGAAAATCCTTAATACAAAGGATACACTTTAAATAAGAGTAGTATATTTGTGAATTTAGTAAAAATTATACGAAAATAATTAATTTACACAAACACACCTAGAGACCAATTATATTTCCGCCGCATAAGAGGAAAATTACATATCGGCAAGCCCGCTGTCATATGCCGGTAACTAAAACAGCGCAGCTTCGACGATATGACGAATCGCATTCTATTCATGAAAAATATTAAAATAGTCATTTACACATTCATAAGCAGATGCTGAAGCTGTCTGCCCTCTGCTTCCAAATATTTTAAACACCTGTTTAGAAAGTATTGCTTTTGTTGAAAATTTTAAGTTCTTTCAGCTAAGTGGTTCATTTTGTAGACTAATTATTATAATGTTCACTAGAAAAAAATATCACAGAGCTTAGGGCAAACACACTCTTGTAATTCTATCCTGGATTTTTATTTTATATATGAAGTTCGTTTGTGGAAGCTTGCTGAAGAAACTTATTGGAAAAATACAAAAGTGTTCTTTCACCGCCAGTTGACCAAAAAGGTGACACAAGATCATGGCAATACAGCCTTGTGCTTGTAACAATTCGCCAATCGAAAATTGATCCCATTGTCCTAATGTGAACATCCGTTTTGTACATTTTTGTGACTGTATATGCATATGTTAACACCTGTATCGTGTTTGAGCCGTCATAGAACTTCATATGTTGTTACCTCCTTATCTTTTCTAATTTTAAATATTGTACATTGTTTAAATGCTCTTCTTTCTTGTTAAAAGAATTGTAAATGTTCCTCGTTGCATCAATTCAAGTTTAATACTCAAGGAGAGAAGGCGTGTGAACATTTAATTTTTGAGAAAGTAGTTTTTAACATGTAGAGAAATGAGCTCTTATATTCGTAATTCCAATGTTATCCCGGTATTCTCATAAATTCTCGGCAAGGCGGTATTACAGCCATCTTCTTAGGTCGGGACGTCCATAGAGTGCCGCTATATTATCTCATTGGATATGATGGTGAAGGCTATATAGTTATGATGATCAGGGGGTTCCTTAAACCTATGGAAACCTAAACGTATAATAATCAGAGTTTGGAAATAACCAACAACTTAACCCTAACAATACAATGTTAACGAGCACTCAATAATTCATATACTGTACCAGGCTTCCAGAATACCGAAGGTGCCAAAAAATGTATAGACACTTTCACAGTAGATGTCTATTTAATATATTTCAAAGTTGGAGCGAAAAACAACAGTAGTGTGTAGTATGTGTAGTATGATAATGGAACCAAGATTATCGTTTGAACAGCGGAAAGTAATTTTGAAGTGGTATAGGAAAACCAGGAATGCTGTTTGAGGTTCAAAGGTAATGGAGACGTGTGTACAGAAAAAGAACCACCAACGCAACCATTTATAAACTCAATGGAAACGAGGCATTTTAATTCCAACAGGATGGTGCAACACTACATTACCACCGAGATGTACGTGCGTTCCTTAATGACAATCTTCCAAGACACTGAATAGGAGGAACAGGTCCGATCGAGTTTCCACCGCGTTCTCCTGGTGTAACTCCGTTGGACTTCTACATATGGGGAACTCTTAAGGATCTTGTATACCGTAGAAAACCAGGTACACCTACAGCACTTCGGGAAGAAATTGAAACGGCATGTGCTGTAGTCGCTCAGGACACTTTCGCAAACGTTACTCAATCAGTAATTCAACGTACTCAGAAGTGTATCGACGTCGATGGTGGGCATTTTGAGCAACTGTTGTAACTGTAAACGTCTAGGATGATTAGTGCTCACCATTTTCTGTTCGTGTGAACTCAATTTTGTTATTTTAACAAAGGTTTTCTTTAAAGTATGTATACATTTTGGCACCGTCTGTGTATTTTTACCGCTCGCTTTTGGTCTTGACTAAAGACGGCACCCCTCCCTACCTGTCCTTGAACTTTCGAGTAGTCACCAGTGTACATTCGTTTGCGAAGATGACAAGAAAATTGCCTTTAGAGCAAAATATTTTTGGGTGTAAATGTTATTATAAGTACAAATCAGTTCGTCCCGTTTGTGAGGAATTTATTCAGAAGTTCCCTGGCAATTGCCTCCTTCCAGAATTGCAATTTCCGACTTTGTGAACAAATTTGGTACTACTGATTCAGTGCAAAAACAAGATACACGCAAAAACGTACCGTTTTAATCGAAGACATATTAGACAATTTTGAGAAAGTTCTCTCGGTCCTGGTGTGGTAGTGGTAATGCCTTCTAAAGCCAAGATCGCGGGTTCGAACCCGGCCAGGACCGATGGATTTTTTCGGGCGTGAAAATCCTAAGTATGGCTTTCTTCGGAAGGGAAATAAAGTCGTGGGTCCCGTGTCGTACATTTACGGCACGAAAAAGAACCTCAAGCCTGAGAGAGAGGCCTCTGAGCAAAATTTATCAGCCGTTTCATGCCTGAATTGAATGGGAAGCTGATGACCGGAGATGTTAAAGAGCGTCTATAAATAAATCAATTAAAAAACATTCTTGAGTGCTCACCAACAAAATTACTAACGAAATTAGCATAAGATGGGTTTCAGTGTCTTCTGCACATGCAGCAACATTATCGTTAAAACTCAAACTGTAAAAGTGTACACGTGTCCCTTTTCTACGACAAGGTGATCCCGTAGCATGTGTGCGTTATTGTGAGTGGCTTCTTTAATCAGTGACTAACTGGTTAATCGACCCACAGCTTGTGTTCTTATCAGATGAGACATGATTCTAACTGAACGGTAGTGTAAATATTCATCTCATGGCTGTTGGTGTTTAAAATCCAAATTGTATATGTGAAACCCCTATTTATGAAAGGCAAATTGGAGCTTGGAGTGCAATTGGTGCAAGAGCATAATCAGTCCAATTTTTTACGAGCAAACAGTAAATGGAGAGAAGTACCAAATGACATTCTGGCCCCATTTTTAAACAGTTGACCGAAGAACAAAAATAATACAGGTGGTTTCAATAAGATTCTGCCAATGCTCACACAATTGAGGAGTCCATGGGTAAAATTAGGGAAACTAAAGTGGTATATGGCCTTCTCGGTCCACAGATCTAACAGTCTTAACTTTTATGTGAGACCGCCTGATACATTAAAAGAACTCAAGGAAAATGATATGGGAACCATTACGGTGTCGTGTCAATGGTATTTTGTTTACACGGTAGGCTGAGGGATGACGACATGTCCAGTTAAAAGATAAGTTTTGCTACACAGTTTTAACGCTAAGTCAGAGAACAAGCGCTGCCAAGATGCATAGCTCCGCGCGAGCGGTAAGGACGTATTCTGGAATCCTTATGTATGCCACAATTTATGGACTCAAGTGATGAACAGGGGTGACAACTGCTCTCATTAGGGAACAGCCCTGTTTGTAAAATATAAACATTCAGAAACATGAACAGAATACCTATTTACAGTGCACTGCTTGAAGTACCTGGTTTTCGTACATTTATTTTGATTCTGATTAGCCAGTTATGAATATAGTGTACTTTATGAAATGTAATACTTTGTGATTTGCTAGAAGTAATTCTATAATGTACAGTATCTTTACGAGGGAGTATAATATTGTTAAAGTGTTAATAAAAAGCAGAAGTTACAAATTTGGTAATATCTATTTCCAATTTTTCTTTCCTGTTAGCAATGCCACAATGTTTTGTATTAATAATGTAGTCTAATAAAGCTGCATTTATTGATTATTGCTTTAAATATTAATAAACTATTTTTTCCACACAAATTGTAGTTATTTTTAATGGTTTTCTTTCAAAGCGTATAAAAGTAGGCTAACAGAGTACCACCTCTAATTGACAGGTTGTGTGTTGGAGACAAATAGTCTCCGTGTTGCAGCTAATGATTGCCCTTCAAATGGAAGGTTTGTTTTTGCGCTAGGAATAAAAACCTGAAACTGCACAAGAAGTAGGTAGCCCAATAGGAAGTAGGTGTCTGGTGGAATGCGGGCGGTGTAGAGCAGGTCGTGCGCCGTGTACCATGACTCTAAGTCTGCAATTAACCCGTTAAATTATCTGCGACCCGCGGTTAGGCAAATGACAATATCTTCATGCGCAGCTGCGATATTCTCTCCCGGTGTGCAAACGCCTGCATACGTTCCGCATCTACGATTCGTATACCGTAATAACACAATCTACCAACAGGAAAAATAAATCTTCAGCCAGAACATACACAAGAAACCAGAATTCCAACAAAACTTATGTCATACCCATGTGGACCATGCCCCATGCCAGGGATTAGTTTTGTGAAGATCATTTTAAATACGTGGTTACAGAGTTAGGGTATTAATTCACCCTTAATGCTGTGGCAGTAGTTACGAGAATACTACACAGTCGACATCATTTAGCAAGATGGGGTTTAAAGAAAGCTGCGTGTATTGTACAGTGACGCTGACACAACCATACAACAGTTTCCTTATCTACTTTAAAGGGTTTTACGAACTTTATGAAAGGAGGTCCTGAAAAAGGTCCCTTCGTTATACATACATTTTGACACCTCTTAAAATCTGTTCACCACTCCGCTATAGCTCACGGTCAGTAATGCTGACTATTTCTTGGAGAACATTTTGTTTCACTACTTTGGGAGTATATACGTTTTGTCTAGTATGCAGTATTTTTTATTTACCCCAGAGATAAAAGTTGCGAGGGGTTAGTCGGGGAACAGAGGGGACCACAACTTCTTACTAATAACTCTGCAGTCTAAAACACTTTCAAATTCTCTCATTGAAATATTCGCTATATGAGCTGTGGCATAGTCTTGTGAGAAAAAAAATGAAAACACGCTTCCTGTAGGTTAATTCTCTAATTAAAGGCTAAATTGTATCCACCTATGCCACACTTATTGTATATGGTTTAACTTGAACACAATTTAAGAACACTTTGCACAGAGGTATAAGAAATACCTGTTTGATGTGAAAGTTGTCAAATGATTTTTGGGGGGTGAGATAAACTTTATTATAAAGATAATGGATTGCCTACTTCAAATTATCTTTGAATTTGACGAAATGACTCAGTTAACTTATATGAATCATAAATAAATACACGTTATGCAGTTGAAAAATATACTGAGCCCATAATTCACTTCGCGATTAAACACAGAACAGAACACAGACTCGCAACAGCTGCACAGAACTCACACTATCAGATCCAAACTAACAGTTAGAAGCTAGTCAAAAGTGGGAAACACGTGTGCACACACTGCCACGGGTTTCCGAGGTCGTTAAGGTGCGGACTCGTGAGCGGGAGGTCTGGGGTTCGAAACCTACCAGGACCGTCCTCCCTGACTGGGGTTTTTTTCTAGGTTTTCCTCGGTCCTCATTAATGATAAATTCAGGGGAGATACCGTAAACTTAGACCTGGAACGTTTCCTTCCTTAAAAAATTCTTTCCCAATATATCACGTCATATATCATCAGTGTCCACCGCCTGTGGTGTCTCAATAGTACAAACGGGCGTTCAACACTACTCAAAAAAAAAAAAAAAGTCATTCTCATTGGTCCAATTTAATTTAGAGAAATGTTAAAATACCTAAAGTTTTTGTTCTAAATGAATCTGGTAGGAAGCCCTCTAAGCCCTATAATTCTTATAATTCATTCTTAACTGACAGGTTAACTGTAGGCCTTATACAGTTTATGTTAACACTGGTATAATAAATGCATTACAACCAATAATTTAAATAGTGAATAGCAAAATATAATGAGAAATTCTTATTTTAAGTTTCACGGGTTAAAACGATGTAATTAATAAGGCTTACGTTAGATATTGCGATTTCTGTTTTAACCGATGACAGCCTTTTCCTCTGCCGGCAAATGATACGTCATTGGCCGCCGAGTTCGGATGCGGTACTGCGTGAAAGTGCTGTAACTATAACTGACATGTTCTCAAAAGTTTCCATTTTCTGTCTGACCTAGGCCTTCTGATGCAAAAAAAGAACATGAGCAGACGTAAAAGGTATCGTTCAACAATGTTTTAGGAACTAACTGTATGACAATTGAGTAAAACGACAGAAACTTAACATGTAGTCTAATAGGAGTTAAGAGACGGTTAGACCCAAAATGGAGTGTGTCCATACTTGCATAATAGAGACCTTTAATAGGAAGGAAATGCTGACATATGAAGTTTGTAATTACCCCAGTAAGTCCTCATCTATTGGGTCTTAACCAAGGAAAAAGAATTTCATTGTTAGTGTTATTTCAAGCGCCTATGTAGTCACGATGACCGCGAAAAGAATCCGTAGGGATAACGAGAAGGGTTTCAGAAAACTCATACAGTGTGTTAGAGAGTGATTCTGCATATGGTAGGGAATGTGAAGAAGGCTTTAGTGAGAGTGACAATGGGCCTAGTGCAGAAAGTAGCGAGGAAAATAATTCTGATAACAATGATGACGCTCCAGGCCCTTCGAAACGCTTTCGTACTACTACTACTACTACTACTACTACTACTGTTGTGCATCATAAGGTTACGGGAAAGAAAAAATAAGCTATGAAGATTTTAGAATAAGCATTGCGCAGCAGCTGCTGGAGACTGTCCAGCTGCCAGAGCACTCGGTTCGAGGGCGAACACCATGAGACTGCAGGCAAAAGCATGGGTTCATTTTCCTATGCATATTCCCTCCACAGAAAAGAAAAAGGTGTGTTGTGTGCTGCAGTAGGGGCAAACAAAGTGAAAGCGTCTGGCAATGTAAAAGGTGTGATGTTGCTCTTCATTTAGAGGATTGTTTTGAGGCCTACCACACTCAATAGCAGTATTAAAACAACAGTACTGTTGATATTATACATTCAATGTGCATGCAAATTTTCAGAAAGAAATACTTATTGGTTGATTTTTTAAGAATTTCTCTAATACCGTCCTCACTGCTAGAGGATTTAAATGTGATTGCTTGGTTATTTAAGAGGGTATTTAAATACGATGCGATTGGGAAACTGCATGCCTGCACTCCGCTAACTTAACAAAAGCAACTTTCCATAAAATTTGTTGGGATGTTTTCTTTCGTGTTTCCCCAAGCTTTCACCCTTATATGTTCACTTTTTGCACTTTCTATCCAACACTCTTCCTTTTTATAAGGAAATTATGTTAAAAGTTGACTTGACGACTTTAAATTACAAACCAATACATTTCATTAAGAGTGGAATCGAATAACTGCCCCAGAGTTAGCAAACATTCATATATATTGCGTGAGAATATGTTACTGATTAGTTTCTGTCTTCTGTTCATCTCAGATAAGCATTAAATAAAAATTTATCACAGTGAAAACAAAAACAATAAAAGAAAGCAACAAAAATTGCAAAGTAATGCGTTAGCCGAATATAATAAAATAAAAATGAAAAATAACGCCAATCTTGGAACAATGTACTTAAAATCACAAAGCATAGAAACAGAAATAGATTAAAAACTTTAAAACTAACACAAATATCGCAATATTTGGAACCGCTTGTGTTGCTCTTCTAAGACAAAAGACACGTTTTTCAGCTCTCATATATTCAGAGTGTTTAAAAACGAGGGTGAATTTTTCATATATATAATGCTCATAATAGGAAATGCAATGCAAAATTACAGGTTATTGTATATACATTTGCCTTGGGAAATTCAAGCAATGGAAACAACCATTTGTATATTTTCCAACCTTTGCCTTAAATTGTTTACATTCACTATCAAGTGTGCACATTTACTAAGGCACTGTGGTAAATAATGATAGACCTAATCGATCAGATTTTCCTCCAAATGCTTATAGTTGTAATGCTTCTCTGTTTGTATGTTTAATCATATACACATTTTGTGCAGAATGGCACCATACGTAATTAGCAATCTGCTTTGGCTTACACCATTTAGGTTACGACACTGTGGTACTATACATCCCAAATGAATTTTGTTTAAATCAAGGCAACTAACTGTTGGTTAAATATTTGTAAAAAATACCAAATTACTAAAGCAAAATAATTGTTCACCAGAAGATATCCAATAAATTTCATAACTTTATCCGCGAACAGTGTTTCCTTTGGTATTCAAATAAAATTCGCAAGGATACAAACACAAACGTGAGTTGTTAAGCAAGGCAGTCAATTCTTAAGATTTGTTGGTAAATAAAACACTCAATTGGAAGTTATTCTTTTTGGTTTGTCAGTTAACAATTTAAGTAGTTGTACCGAAATATAGGGGTATAAACAGAACCAAAAATATGTTAGGTGTTGTTTGTTTACCGTAAATCAGAACCGTATCATTATATATTCATTCCTAACTTTTTTTTGCGATGTTATGCAAAAATTCCAAATTTTATGCCCAATTTACGGAATTTTTAGAAGTCATCTTAAGATTTTCACAGCGAAGGGGATAGCAACCCTGTTGGGAGATCAAAGCTAGTGTAGTCCGTGCATGTGAATATTGTGCTACAAACCAGTTGTCCAGAAGATTTATTATCGTTAATGAAAGAGTATACATAGCATAATGCAACTAGTCGCCGGTGTTGAAATGCCAAGACGTTTTCACATGATGATAGGAAAGCAGGTATGATTTGGCTCAACACCTTCCTTGCACTTTTATTAAGCTTTAATGCCAATGTGCAAATAAATAAACAAATAAAAAATCCTCATCATCGTCAAGGGAAAACTATGTTCAACTCATTTTTCGATATTTAATTTATTATTTTTTATTTGGTTTATTTACAAACGCCCTTTAACATCTCTGGTCATCAGCGTCCCATTCAATTCAGGGCGTGGAACCAGCGATAAATTTTGCTTACAGACCTTTAAGGTTCCTTTACGTGCCGAAAATGTACGGCATGAGACCCACGGCTTTACTTCCCTTTCGAAGGAAGTCACACTTAGGATTTTTAGGTCCGAAAAAAATCCATCATCGGTCCTGGTGGTGTAGTGGTAACCATACTTGCCTTTTAAATCCAAGATCCCGGCCGTTTCACGCCCTGAATAGAATTGGATGCTGATGATCTGAGATGTTAAAGAGAGTCCGTGAATATATCAAATAAAAAAAAATATATATCCATCGACACTTGCCAGGATTGAACTGGACCTTGGGTCTACGAGGAAAGTGTGGTTGGTTACCACTAGATCGGTTTAGTAACAATACTACAAAGATGTGAAAACTGTTCACGCCATATCACACATTTGCAAAGGGCACCATTTCCGTGCAACAAGCTTTATGCGGTGCCAATAATGCACGGCACACATTGTAAATGCTGAATATCTCACAAACATCAACATTAACATTAGTATTATCCATTCACTCTTAGAGTGATTTTAACGTCAACAAACATAATATATCTTTCCTCAATTCGCGCCAAGTATCCTGCCCAGGGTCAGACAAGTATAAGCGACGTAATGGCAAGAAACCGGTAAACTCTGAGGTTAGGTTTACTATCTTCTTTATTGCGAGTGCCGGATACTTTTAGCAGAACTTTGAAAACACCTTTAAAATAAATACCTTCCCGGTTTATGCTTTAGATAATACATCTCCGTAAAACAGCAATATGGGGTTCGTTAGCGTCAGCCGTGATAATAAGCGCAAACTGCTTGCGCCTTGCCTTGTTTAAGCAGCCGCTGCATCTTGGGTAGGGCAACAATTTGCAACACAGAATTAAATTTAATTAAGTCAGCATTAATTAAACTTAAGTTAAAAGTATTGTTTTTGCTTTGTAAATGCCATTTATTACTGAACCCATACTTAAATTTAGATTGCTAACATGGAACTATTTTCTTTGCGTGCATTGCCAGTTAAAAACGAATTCAACTACAGATCCTGAATTTGATCAAGAAATAGAGGAAGTTAAAGCAACTCTGCAGTTAAGGAATTTTACTTCATACTTCAACGCTGCTCAGGCATTCAATGCAATAAACAAATACTCAGCCAACAACAAATCTCTGCTCATGATTTAATTGTTAAACCACTATTTGTAATATTTCCCCGGAAAACGCTTGTGTTTTTAAACAGATGTATAATGCCATTCTTCATCTAAGTTATTTTCCAACCAAATGTAAATATGCATACAATGTAATATATTTTTTTTTATTTATTTACGGACGCTCTTTAACATCTCAGGTCATCAGCGTTATACAGTGTAATGAATGAGAAAGCTAAAAACGATCCTCATAGTTACCGAACAATCAGTCTTACAAAGACCGTTAAACGTTTACTCTATCCTCAACTACATAATGAAGGCAACACATTCCATAATACCATTCTTGTCCTCAGTAACTTCATCGCGTAGTTGATATTATATTCGATTTTTTTAATAGTGTTTAACGCCGGTTTTTGCTACTGAGGTACCACAGGAAGTGGACACTGTTGATACATGGGGATGAAATGATAAATTGGGAAAGGATTTTTTAAGGAATGAAACGTTCCAGGCCTAAGTTTAGGGCACCTCCCCGACATTTGCCATTTATGAGGACTGAGGAAAACCTAGGAAAAACCTCAGTCAGGAAGGGTGGTCCTGGTGAGATTCGAACCCCAGACGTCCCACTCACGAGTCTGCACCTTAACGACCTCGGCCACCCGTGGCGGTGTGATATTAGATACATTTGATAAAAATCTGTTTGTCCTGGGCTATTTCTGGATACTGAGAAGGCATTTGATAAGTTTTGGCACACTAGACTGCTGTATAAACTAAAACCACTACTCAATGATAGCTTATCTAGAATAATAGAACTTCCTCTATTAGTCTCCAATCCTTGCAATACAACCCGGAGTTCCTTAAGGAAGCATATGGGTGCCTATTCTTTATGTAATATATACATATGGTCTCCCTAATAATGCTAATCTAGCAATAACACAGTTTGCTGACGATATCGCTTTTCTATGCAAAGATACATAGTAATCCGTGTACTGTATAGTTATAATTAATATGTATTAGCATTTTAATTTGTACAATTTTATATATGTTAAATCATTCTTTCAAATTATATACGATAATAGTTATTTCAACTTGTTTTAATATTCCTGTGGATTTCGTGTTTTTTAAAATTTTCTTCAAACATTTCAACTTAGTAGCGGAGCTTGAGAGACAAGATTTATAACTAAAATCCTAAGATACAAACTTTGCACTACTGAGGCATGTTTGAACCTCTTACTGAATTAAAAGGGCGAAGAAGAAAACCTGAAACGTACAAATGTTATACTGAAAAGAGATAGGGATGGAAAAAATAACTAGTAATTTGATATTTATACAAGGACCCACTAATTAGGAAAACAAAATCAATCAAGCAACAAATACAGTGAACCACTGGTAAGGTGAAATGTATAGAGAATTTATATGATAGGCATATCACGCTTAACTATAGATTAGATTTCGAATTACGGTGGCTTGAGAATTCTTTAGCAAGACATAATCTTGAATTAAAAAAAAATAACATTATAAAATGAGAAAATTGCTTTTAATCGGCGATAAAAAAAAAACGAAAGAACATAAGCAAGATTGTGCACTTTGTAGCACATGATAATAAATATAGGCATTTTCATGAAACCATAGCTGTAATTTCCAATAGTTGTTAAGCTATTATCTTCCTACATTTATCTTTAAACAGAGTGTTCAGCAACTCCTTGTTGTTGCAGTATATTGGTGGTACCAAGGTAATAGGATTTTTTTACTATACTGTAAATATTTTTGCCTATATTTGTATGTTAACTGTGAAAAAATATGTAAATATAAAAATGCCTATTTTATTAATGTATATAATATCGGAAAAGTCTCCTAAAGTGTGAGAATAGAAGCATTTATTAGAAAGGATATTATTATGATGATGTCCATAGGCGAAGCTTCTAAATATTTTATTTTAAAGCAGATTTCATCAAAATGTATAAAAAGAGCGTTCAATATTTTTCAATCTTTACAAACTTATTTTACAATATAGGTCTTTTGATTGTACATGCTATCCATTACACAGACACTTGCAGAAAAAGAATTTCTACTTCATAGTTATTGTCTCCTAAGCACAAACACTTAAATATGCGGGCACACAGTCCCAAGAGCCCGACTATTCTAACCAAAGCGCTAATTCCATGTACTTTACTTATAAAGATCTTTTCTTAGGCCAATTGTCTTCCTGTACAAACAAATCCCAACATGCTAACCTATCCCTATTCGACTTGGCAAATTTAGCTCAAAGAGCAGACAACCTTTACTGCTTGGTACCTGGCCAGTACATTAGAATGTGCCGTCAGGTTTCTTCGTCAAAAAAAAAAAAGGTCTACCTAGTCTCTTCTGCTAGTCAAGTCACCTGTGGCGTCCCAGTAGTAAAAACAGTCATTAAAACACCTTTAAAAAAACTTTCATGCCCTGAATATTATACACACTAGGCCCGATTACGCCTGTGATACCTTAGTAGTTAAAATGGGCGTTAAAAGCCATAAAAACTAAGCCCGAATTATTTTGAGAATCCTTAGAATTTAAATACATCTCTCTGCCCCATATGATTTTGAGTTCGCTGCTGAAACTAAGTGATAATTTCTCATTGCACCCTGCCTCTATATGTTGTTGGTTATCTAAGCCTTTTTATACCTCCTTCCAAACATAATTATTATCCCTTGCTCCCTTTCTGCACACCCATTCCATTTGAATGTTCTTTAAACTTCTTTTAATTTTCGCTGCCCAGTATTTTTGATCCCAATTACTAATTCGATAATGGTTGCATAAGCCCCTTTAAGTTGTGTGACCTCTGTTAATTATGCATAACCAGTACTTAATTATTACACTTTTACAATGAATAGTAACTTCGTAGCGCCCAAATTGCCGTAAAACCCCTACTACTAAAACCCACTTTAGAAACTCGTTTTGAACTTTGTTAAATTGCTCCACTTTCTCCCATTAACGGGAATGATCAATTTCCACATTGTTATAGCTTTTAGTTTTTGAAAAACGTATATTATATTTACTTTTTATAATAATATGCTAAATATTTAAATAGTTCCTTCATATTAGTCGCGTGTAAGACATTAGATGAACAATTCCGGTCTTGGCCGGGATGCATTAGGCTATATGTGCCGATGCTCAACTCAGCTACCGTATTCTCCTCCAAGTTCGGAACCACGAACCTCTCTCATCTGATTCTTTACACCCCTGAGACCTCCCTAAGATTTCCCTACTACGGCCTGGCTTCTAGTGTAACCACCAACTATAATGGGTTATATACATGGATTCACACACTTGCGGCGTGTAGGACATTAGTTGGGAAGGAAGGAAAAATCAAACATGAAAATGATAAGGACACGGTAGCTCAATGGATTAGTGCGTTGGCACCAAATGGTGAAGGTACATGTGATGAACCCCAACTATGACTTGAATGATTCTTCCTTTTGAAGCTTAGACACAGTAAGTGAGAAATAATTAACTCCTCTACAGTTGATGGTTAAAGGTGGAGCTTCCCCCTACTCTTTGAGTAGTGCTAGCTCCATTCCAGATACCAGGGAGAAACATTTCTAAAGCGCAAGCCACCGTCACATCGCGCAAGCTCACCTCGATTTGGTATTTTGGATTCTATAACGGAATCAACGACATATAATGATATGAAATGGTAGAGCGGAAAATTAATTGCAGCATTCGTGTAAGTGACCATAGGGAACTACGAAAAAACGCAAGGTCAGGATGACCAGTCCAACAAGAAATGATCCCGGGGCCTCCCGATCACCACTTCGACAATTGCTGTGGGAGATGCAACTGTGTAAAGAGAGAGGAGAGATTCCTCGAAAAGAAAAGGGCAGAGTGGGTGAATTATGGCATTCTAATTTGTACAGTTCCAAAAATTAAATAACTACGAGAAATCTCGTATTTATCGCTATACGTCCTTATTTGCACCATATCCTCAATTTTAGGGACAAAATGAAAAGCTGGATGGATGCGTGTGTTTTCTCTCTCAATACACTGAAACTGTTATATTTCAGAAAAATATAAAAAACAGCTAAACTTGAATACTGAATTTCTTGGGGAATGTGGCCAATACTAAGTTTTGCTAAAGCTGTTTTCGTAAAACAGACACACACTTTCTCGCTCCTTTTCTGGCGCCATGAACAATGTGCCCAAGAAGTTGTCTAAGAAAGGAAAGAACACTCCTCTGTGTTAAAATAAATTGGCAAAAATAAACAAAGGTTACTTGCCGACCGCACAGCGCAGCATCAAATCCGCAAAGCAATGCATTCCTTACGGATGTTAATGTACTGCTTTAAGCGCAAAGGTAAGTGGTCTCCAAACTCACCAGATCCGCATTCCCAGATGATAATGTCGAGTTTTGTTCTTTTAAATTTAAACCATGAAGTCTGTGATACTCAGGTTAACCGCACATTTCTTTCCCAAGCCCTCGTTACCTGCAATGTTTCTGTTGCTTTTCCATTTGCTTCTTTTATCGTCTACGTTTAGGCTCAAGTAAAAAGAACTGTGGTTATCATCCAAATATAATTTCTGTTTTCAAACTTGCTAATTATAGCCCAGTAAGCTGCATCAATTTTATCATCCGATCATTAAGTCTAATCATATCTGCGCTTTTTGTTTTCCCCTATCAAAATTCATGTACGAGGGTAGGTCCACAAGTTTCCGGCCTAACATTTTCGAGGTATGATAAAGACAAAAACAATATTTCACTTTTCAATATAGTTACCCTTTATTGCAATACACTTCTAACACCCCCCCCCCCAAATTGTCAGAAGTCTTGTCTGCAAAATATCCATAAACATCATCCACCACTTCTTCGTCACACTTAAATTTCCTTCCTCGAAGAATATTCTTGAATTTTTATAACAGGAAATAGTCACTTGGAGCTAGATATGGGCAGTAGGGTGGATGGTCGATCTCTTTGAAGCCACATTTCTTCACAGCTTCCTTTGCAACAAGAGCTATGTGCACAGGCGCATTGTCGTGAAGAAAGCGCACACCACCACTCAGTTTTGCTCGCCTTTTCTCTTTGATGAAAGCACGTAATCTGTACAGTAGGCCAGCATAGTACTCCCCATTTACTGTTGTGTTCCTCTCCTTGAAGTCAATGAAGAGTACGCCTTCACAGTCCCAAAGATTGTGGCCACGATCTTCTTGGTTGACTGAATGACCTTGGCCTTTAGAGGCGGTGCTTCGCCAGGCTTATGCCACTCCATTGACTATCTTTTGGACAAATTTCATCTCCTGTAACAATGGTTGGAAGAACTTCTCTCTCATAGCCACGGCAGAGCTCCAAAAATGTCTGACAATAGATGACTCGTTGCCGCTTTTGAACTGAGGAAAGAAGTCTAGGCACCCACCTTGGAATAACCTTATTCATGTTTAAATGCCCATGAATAATTCGAAGGAATGTTGTTTTAGAAAGGCCCAACCTTGGTGCTATTTCTGTAATTTTGAGCCGCCGGTCTTTCATAATTTCTCCTCTCACAAGAGTGATGTCTTCAGGAGTGAGCACCTCCAAGGACCGACCTGCACGCTCTTCGTCTTCTATGCTTTCTCGACCCATTCGAAAAAGTTTGGTTCATTCTTTTACGATAGAATATGAGGGGGATGCTTCCCCATGTATACCGTCCAATCGCTGTTTTATTTCATTTGGAGTAAGTCCTTTTTTTGTGATGAACTGAATAACAGCTCGATACTCCATTTCGAACGAGTCACAATCTTCTACACATAGCCTTCTTTATGCAACTATATCTGAACAACTGAACACAGCGGAGCGGAAGTTACAGCTGAAATTATTTACTTAACAGATAAGGCTTTTGTGAAGGCGAATATCTTTGTTTGCGAGGCCAGTAACTTATGTACCTAACCTCATAATACAGTGCGATTATTTCATGGTGTACATCATACAATAAAACAGATGTACTCACATTTGATTTAATGTATGAAATAAATGTAGTTACGCACAAATGACAATGTCTTACAGTAAGTGTTGAAAATGTCCTACATGTTTACATCCTCCATAGAACATCAGGGTTAATGGAATTCGTCTCTTTTGTAAAGGCTCGCTCCAGGTCTCTGTAGAGTACGTGGGTTTGCTAGGTATCCTTTCAAAAATAAATAAAAAAATTAATAAAATAAAGTATAAAAACAGATAAAGAAGTGTGGTAACGAAGAGTCCATAGGCTTTTGAGTTCATGCGATCATCAAGCATTTCTTCTAAAAATTCAACGATATTTCTGGATATAGCCCGTTGCCCCACCTTGTTGCATGTGTGATTATTGCCAATGTCAATGTCGGTGTGATCGCAATGTATAGCATCATTTTGATATATTAGGTAGAGTAGCATTGCGTACATGTAACATCATGTGGCATTAACGAAATCCATACAGTCATCTAATTAATGTATATCACCTGAAAAATTGCTGCATAACAAGCGATATCAATGTCTTATCATATATCTGAATCACTTTATTACGTGGATGCCTTTCCTAAGTCAATTTCACATAATAGTTCCGAAGGTTTTGAAATCCCTCAGATGCCGGGGAAGAAACCTTTCCACAGCACAAACCACCATCACACCACCGGTCCACCTAGTCCTGTCACTTATGAAAGGAAATGGAAGAGAGGCAAATTAGTGAAACGTTAATATGCATTGCAGTATTCGCCTAAGTGAGCAGGGGAACCGAATGAAAACTGAACCAGTTACCTCCCGATTGTCTCATCCGTAACCCTGTTAATTTTGTTCTATTCCGAAGCTGAGTTGTAATGTCACTATAATGTTTTTATTCATAAAATATATACACTGGGATTGAAAAACCTTGTTCGTTTTTTTAACATATTCTCCACCATATTCAATGCAGGTGTTCCAGCGTTTCACTAGCGCCTGATTCCACGAAAAAAATGTATCTTGTGACTGACTGCTTAACCACCCATGCACCGTGTCTTTCATCTCGTGATCAGTACGGAACTTCTTGCTGCTTAGTGCCTCTATGAGTGGTCCAAATGCATGATATTTGAAAGGTGCCAGTTCCGGTGAATAAACAGGATATGGTATTACTGAAAATAAAGAGTTGTAATTTTTTGTACCGTTACAAGAGCTGTGTGAGGTCTTGCATTATCATGCTGTAAGAATTCACCAGTTATGAGCAAACCTGATTGCAGATTTCAAGTAGTTCTATATGACCCGCAGTTAACATTCCATCCTCTGGACATGCAATGTTCCCTGATTGGACCTTTAGAGTCCCAGAATAGATGAGCATCACTTTACTGGCTGACATGAACGGAAAGATTTTGGTTTTGGCGATGATAAATGCCCCCATTCATTGCTGGCTCGCTTGGCCTCTGGCTGGAAGTAGTGGACCCAATATTCATCACCAGTGACTATACGAAACTCTCCTTCGGCTTCCTGATGTCGTAGTGGTGCTTCACAAACATCCACACGACGTTCTTTCGGTTCAGAATGAATGTTTTGATACCCACCTGGCGTGGACTTTGTAGTACTGCAGAACATCGTGCATAGTACGGTGCTCAGAGCCATGATTGGTATTTAATTCTACAGCCACCTCATCGATAATCTTCTCCTGGAGAGTAATCTCAGTATGCCGCCACCAGAGCTAGCTGTTTAACTCACAGATGACACAAAGACTGCGGAAGCGATACACAGTAGTCCCCACATAGTCGCTGAATGTCTGTTGATTTCTTGTTCTCACTATCCAAAAAATGAACAATTGTTTTCTGCTTCTGGCACGTGCCAGGGGCTGCCATCTTGTTATGGTCGCTAAAGCTACATTTCCCAAGTTGCCGCGCGCGCTTGTTCCTCCAGCAAAAAGGTTTAGGTATCCATTACTTATATGTCTACTACATTATTCTGAATTTTGCTGCTAAATTAAGCTTACATTTTTATTCAACCTGATAACTTGTATGTTTCAATTATAATACTTTTATTACTATCTGTTTTAAACATTACTTTATAGTTTCATACGTGAATAAGTACTGCGTCTTTCATGGTCACTGGCAGGTTGGCAGTCAGAGTGGTAAACCCCCGGCAAAGCGGGGGTAATATTTTGCACCTGATGCATGTTCTCGCAATTAAAATGACCACATAAGTACCTATACAAAAGACGTTGGAAATGTTGTCTTGCCACGAATACAAATTTTTGGCACATTTCTGAAAACCTGTCATTTACACGCATAAATCCATCTGCCGAAACTCGGTCAGAACTAGTTCTCAGTGACTGTAGAAGACGGACAGCGAACTATGGCCCCATTCACGATGAGAATTAAATAAAATAAGACGTAACACGTTAACTTAGTAGTATGTAGGCATTCACAATGAAAGACGCAAACGTACGTATTAGCCAATCAAAAATAAGAACAAGCGAAGATCAGCTAGCAGCTGATTGAGAATGGCTGCTTCTGAGCAGAAGGCGGTAGCGTTTATGCATATGCAAAGTGCAGTAACTAATTTGCTTGGAGTAATAACAGCAAGGATAGCTTTCTTATAATGCAATTAATCTTTTGTCCATTGATGCCATTCTGTCTACGGAACCACTGATCTTCAGCTTTCTTAACATAACTTTTCCTTACACGGAGAACGGAAATTAAGTGCAACTCTTGCTGCTAACCGCTGCAAGTCCCGAGCGACAGCGGAGAGAGCCGAACTACTGTGCGTGGCCGCAGTGTAAATGCTGCGTGTATACTTTTTTGTTAAACATAATGTAACCTATGCGTTTTCCTCCGTAACTTTTAAATATAAATTGATAGAGATGGGTAAATTACTGCAATGGTGACAAATCTCCTTTGATTGTAGCAGAAAAAAATTCATAAATTTATAGCGCATTCTAATCGTGGTATATTCGCTTGAAAGTCTCATTATATCTGAGGAAGTCATTCCCTTCAGCTCTCTCCGTCGCTCGGGACTTGCAGCAGCAAGCAGCAAGAGTTGCATTTGATTTCCGTGCTCCGTGTATGGATAAACTCTACCATAGAGCTCTACAACAGAGCAGCTGTGTTCTGATTGGCTGATTTCTTAAGTTTAAGTTAGACGCAGACGCAAAACTGTGGGACTTGTAAGTTTACGTCTAATTGTATGTTTATTTTTATGTTTACGTGATTCATTGTAAATGGTTCCATCACTCTACATAGTATCTAGCTTTATGTTTAAGTTTGTGGTTCTTTAATTTTCATTGTGAACAGGACCTATGTGCAGAACTTTTTCGGCCGAGGCAGTGCACTGTACTTTCAAAGCGGGTTTCTAGCTTCAACAATGTCACCACGCCTTTTCACTCGTCTTAGCATTGCGCAGAAATCCAACGCCATGCTCATGGTACCGACCCAGATGCTTTTGTGCTAACAATAAGCTCTCAGCTTTCTGCGCAGGTGTGAGGCAGCAAAAGGCACGCACTTTATGATACTGAAAGTGCTGATGATCAACACTGCCATGACATATCTTATTTCATAATGCTCCTGTTGGCTTGAACAAGTTCACTATCTCAGTGTGTTTGGCAAAGATGTTCCTCCGGAACGGAATATGCAATCTGTATTCTAACATACATTGACCTCAATTGGTGGTAAATCGACTGACTGCTCGTTCTCCTTGCTTGAAAGCTTCCATCTTGCACTCTTCGAGCATTCACTGCTGGGACTGTTGCCAACTATTGCGCGCGGGTCATCTGTTGACTCCAGTAGGCTAACCTTTCATTGGTGTTCTTACTTCTACCTGCTACACGCTTCCGACGTTTTCATTTGAGTGACACTTGTAGCTGTCACATAACTTTCATTTATTTCCCAGCATATCTTATTGCACACAAATTCAGATACACATAGAAGAAAGTTGCAATTATCATTATTAAAAAAGGCACAAAAAATCAATACTCTAAATATTACTAAGAACGAATTTTGTTAGACCCTAGTGAAGCTCATTGCCCTCAGACCTTGGAAAATGCCATCTGAGGAAGTGTTTTATACTGAACATAAAAATTGCTTCATCATTTCAAATAACTTAGCATTTTTTCTTTATTGGAACATAATCTTAAACATTTAATGTAATAATCTGAGACTTCGATCCTGAAATCCCATTTTGAGAGCGTTTTTAAAATTAGAGCCCATTTAACTAAAAACTTATATGACTATTATAAGGATCAATTACAAGATATAATCCTTCCTAGTCTACCATAACACAGCAATTACAGCTTCCATTGGTATGCATCCCCATATACACTTGAGAGGCAATTTATGATTACACAGTTCATCTTAGATGTACCTAATGGTTTTCGCTACATACTATGAAGGTAGTTATTATGGTATTACGCAGAACCGCCCGCTAGCAGTTCGCAACCAATATTTCTGCCATTTTAGACCTCCATTCATGCTTACTGTAATTTAGAGACTTGGGGGGAGGGTAGAAGACCGTCAAATGTTGAAAGATACTTTGACGTGTTTAAACTTTTAACAAAAGACACAGTTTTCCAGCGTCTTTGTATAAAAGTAAATAAAACGATTGCAGTTTACAAAAAGCTTACTTGGAAGTGAAACCTGGACCGCCACGGGTGGCCGAGGTCTTTAAGGCTCGGACTCGTGAGCGGGAGTCTAGGGTTCGAAATCCCAACAGGACCGTCCTCCCTGACTGAGTTTTTTACAGGTTTTCCTAAGACCTCAAACATGGCAAATGCCTGGGAGGTACCCAAAACATGTAACGTTTCCTTCCCCCCCAAAAAAATTCTTTCCAAGTTTATTATTTAATCTCAGGTATTATAAGAGAAAAAATTAAAAAGTGAAATGCTTAATAGAAACTAAGGAACAACTATTAAATAGAAAATGTAATAAAATACTAATATATATGTTGGAATGCTATATGGATATTTCGATTATGAGCATTTGAACTGTTTAATCCTTCATCGGGTGCAATACCTTTTATTTACGATCGGCCGCATTGTATCTGAGGGATTCCGACTATTAATATGGTTCCATGCTGCCTGAAAATACCTAAGTTTAATAATAATATTAATAATAATAATAATAATAATAATAATAATAATAATAATAATAATAATTATTATTATTATTATCATCATCATCATCGTCATCATCATCCTGGAACAAGGGACAGAAAAAACAGGACACTTTATTATTCACAATATCCACATAAACAATAAAGATCAAGTATTTTTAGCTAAGGGGACCATAATTTCAAAGGTTAAAACCTGGATACACTCCCCCCTCTCTCTCACATATTCAAACAAAACCATAAGCATGTAAATGCACAAATGTAAAATTCAATAAAGAACATACCACGTATTCTTTTATGTTGCGTAACACCAGCACAAACACATCTTATTATTACAAATGTGAAAAGTAAATGTGCAATATGCAGCAAACTATACAGACCTCTTATCTTCACAGTTCATAATGCGCAGAGAACGGATTTTAGCGTGCAAAATTATATTTGGACAGCAGGAGGAAAGACTCTGAAAGTATATAAAAACGGATTTAAAAAGGGGGGGGGGATGATAAAGTGCCTTTATTCAGGTCTAAATCAGTTACATTAACATTGTTTATTTATCAGTATAGAAAATAACATAAAGTAACCAATACTCTGAAAGCAAACGTGCTTTTACTGGGTTTCAACCAGTTTGTTACACTGGATTACGCCCAACATTTCTATATGTTTTAATGTAAACCGCTGGCACTTAGAACTTAGGAGATGCTAATACCGAGGATGCCAAAAATGTATAAACACTTTTACAGTAGATATCTATTTAATATATTTCAAAGTTGGACTGAAAAACAACAGTAATGTGTAGTATGATGTTCTGCAAACAGATGTGACTCACATACATTATGATAGCGTTGCTACGTAACAGGTAAATCAACAATGAACAAATGAAGCCAAGATTATCGTATGATGTTCTGTAAACAGACGTGACTCACATTACGTAATGCTAGCGTTGCTGCAACAAAATGAAGCCAAGATCATGTTTGAACAGCGGAAAGCAATTTTGAAGTGGTATTGGAAAACCGAGAATGTTGTTGAAGTTCAAAGGCAATGGAGACGTGTGTACAGAACAGAACCGCCTACGCGTGCAACAATTGCACCATTCGAGACAAATTTGAAACTCGTGGTACCGTATGCGATGTTCACAAGAGCAGACCTCGCACAGCAACAAGCCCGCGTCCTCGGCTATGGTTTTAGAACGTTCTGAGCACTTATCGCAGAAATCTACAAAGCAATGTGCACGTGAGCCTAGGATTAGCAGAACTAGCGTACATCACATTATTAAAATAGCAAAGTTGAAATTTATTATCCCAAGACTTTTGCATGCATTAAATGAAAATGACCCTGATGGGAGTTTGCAGTACTGTGAGTGGTTTTGGAACATGGTGCAAGAGGATGAAGTCTTCGGAGGGAAAGTTGTTTGGTCCGATGAGGCTCAATTTAAGTTGAACGGAACTGTTATCCGGCCTAACTTTGTCTACTGGTGTGCAAACAATCCACATGTATATTTGGTAAAGGCTGTTGATTTACCTGGAATTGTTTGAAACAGTAACTGGCCCAGTGTACCTGAACATGATACGCACATTCGTCTTACCCGCCATTCATACACTATAGAAATGAGGAATTTTACTTCCAAAAGGATGGTGCACCACCACATTACCAGCGAGATGTACGTGCGTACTTTAATGACAATGTTCCAAGGTAATGGATCGGACAAAGAGGTTCGATTGAGTTTCCACTGCGTTCTCCGGATCTAACTCCGTTGAACTTCTACCTATGGGGAACTCTTAAGGATGTTGTATATCATAGAAAACCAAATGACAGCACTTCGGGAAGAAATTGAAACGGCAGGTGCTGCAATCGCTGAGGATTCTTTCGCAAACGTTGCTCAATCAGTAGTTCAACGTACTCAGATGTGTGTCGAAGCCGATGGTGGGCATTTTGAGCAATTGTTGTAACTGTAAAAGTCTAAGATGATTAGTACTCGTCATTTTCTGTTTGTGTGAATTCAGTTTTGTTATGTTAACGCTGTTTTTCTTTGCTTGAAGTGTGTATACATTTTTTCTGGTCACCCGGAGAGGGAGTTCAGTGCAAGTTACATCGTTCCTCAAAATAAATGCAAGTTTGGCTTTAATGTAAATATACATTATATAATATATACATTATATGATAATGTATATATACATTATATACATTGATCTAGCTTCTTGCCATTGAAGAACTCCAGTAGTTCGAAATATAGCACTTTCAAGTGTGACTTTATCTAAGTGTTTTATCCTTATCTACTTTTATTATTACTGTTAATTTGTTACATTATATATCCACATAGTTGATAGGCGAAGCTCAGTAACTTCTTTGTACAAATGATGATTTGGAGCCTTTGCAAGAATATCAGTTATACTATTGAATTCCTCAATGACTCTTTCATACAAAAGGGGTAGTCCATGTGCAATACATGTCACATAGTTGAAGTTGGGGATAATGACGTGGCGTGCTTCAGCATTCACCACAAGCCTGGTTTTTTCGTATTGCATGCCCCACGGTCATGGCTACAGGCATGACTACATTACTGAGCAAATATTTGTCTTCTGGAATTGGTACATCTCAAAGAGCCTGGTTTTGCCCTTTCAACAGAGAAAGGAAACACCAGCACATTCAATATATTTGCAGCGCACCAGTAGTTGCACCTGACATGAATCTCACTTCATGTTAGACCACCATCTCTATTATTTGCTTGAAAGCGTTTTCATAAATTTACTTTAGGTCATTCTTTATTCACTACAAACCTTTGCGTGTGTTCCTTGAAGAATGATTTGAATGCAGAATTATTGACCTGGTGGACGGAACTAATAGCATGATAAGATCTGCAGGGGACTGCTGCTGTTTAGATCCTTAAGTTAAGGTACTTGCGAAGGTAATTTGCTTCAGATGCGACTTGTGGATTTTAAATTTCATTTTTATGCTCAAGAAGAATGAAAACTAATTTAAATTTCCGCCCATTTTTAATAAAAATAAAAGAACAGGCTAAAAAAAATACATGCTGAATCATCAAAATGAATAAATATGCCAATTACGAAAAATGTGTTAAAAATGAAATGCTTCATTTCATGTTCTAAAATATAAATATCAAATAATCGTAATAAAACATTTATATTTTTGTAAAGGAGGAGCGCTTTAAAATTCGTTCCTTAGTGATAAGATTTGGTATTCTCATAAAAATTTAGAACTGACCTGCAGATTTCTCTGAAAGAACAGAATAAGTACATTTAATAGTTTTATAAATGTGTGTTGGCTTAAATTAATTTTAATACACATCTTGTACTTAACTTAGAATGTTTGATGGTTTGAATTGGTTTATTTATTGACACTCTTTAACATCTCAGGTCATCGGCATCCCATTCAATTCAGGGCGTGAAACGGCCCGTAAATTTTGCTCAGAGGCCTCTTCACTCGCACTTGAGAATCTTTTTCTACGACACGACCCACGGTGTTACTTCCCTTCCGATGAAAACCATACTAAGGACTTTTACGCCCGAAAAAATTATCGGTCCAGGCCGGAATCAACTTTAGTTAGAAGGTAATCCTTTGCAATGAAATCGGGACTACCTAGTGCCGTAAAATATGTTTTACCATTCATCTTATGCCGTTTTAACATTTCATCTTGAACAGAGACAAAACTGTTTTTTTCTTTTCCAATGTCTTAAGCAGACGAAAGTCAATACGATTGGGGAACACGTTGCCAACAGGCCATTTGTAATCGTTCGGTCTCCTGCTAGTTCATTTAGTCATTTTGGATAGTAAAATAAGGAACTCACTTTTGGATTCCCCCCCTTTCTCTCTCTCTCTCTCTCAAACACACACACACGTAAGGCTTTCATATCAAAATTTACCAAACTATTTAACATAAATTCAATTTAAATAAAAAAAACACAGTCAATTTAGATATTATGGAAACATTTTAAAACCAATGTTGAATAACTTTTTGGTTTGACTCCGAACCCCGTTTTAAAATTTCAAATCACAACTCCATTTTATGATGCTTACATATTGATAAAACTTTTATCAAATATATGTTTATCATTGCCCAGTAATCAGGATTATTTTTGTTTGAATTTGGGGAATAATGGGTACAGTGTGTAAAACTACTGAGCATTTAATTTAACAGTTGTGTTTTGGTTAATGTGTTAAGAAATAATTTGATATTGGTAATGGTAGGAAACAGCAGAATGTAAGCGGATTTGTTAACAGGGTGTACTACTCTATTAACAATTGAAATTTTACAAACAATAAATTATGTGCCTGGCATAAAAAAGTTCGTTGGTTACTATCTTAACCATACTTCCTCTTGGTAACAGATGAAACGATAGCCATTTAAAACTTCAGATGCCCAAAGATATGAGAGATTAGGCGTGTACAGAAGATGGTAAAGATTTGTCGTTGGAAATGTTGTGTGGAATTCGCTGTTATACGTTCCATGTGAAACAAATTTTGATGATTTTTACGAAGCCAGCAATCAAAGAACTTCTTTAGGCCGCTGCCTAAACAGTAAGCCGAACTACTTTTGTATTAAAGTAATTAATGAACTACACAAAGGATATTTGTTCATGTTTTAGGACACATCATGAAACTTTATGGGCAATAGTTGCATTTGTCATGAGTATGATATTTTTATATAAAGTAATCCGGCCCATAATGATCAGATTCCTTCAGTCAGTTGTATACAGAGGGCAAGGTAGTGGTGATCGGGTACCACATTACCGTAATGTATTAACAATCAAGTGCAGCCTTAGGCATTGACCGATATACAGTTAGTTGACCAAACGTTTTACACAGCGTTTTTTGGTAGCATGATTTTTTGTTTTTCTATCTGACCTGCATGGTTTGAGATGCACTTTATTCGAACTTAACGGTAGAAAAGAGCGTTGTAATGTAAACATAATCATAACCGATATCAAACTCTCCAGCCTGCAGAATAATAAACAAGAACTTGTCCGATATCGAAGGTTCTATTCCTCCCACAGTTCTCGTTAATTAATATCGTACGTTGCGTGGTAGGAGGAGGAAGGAAGTAGGAGATAATTCGCTGCTCTTTTTCTTCTTCTTGCTTTATTTTCTTATATATGCGCACAGCTGCACAAGGTGTTTCAAAAATAAGGGTCTACATATCCAATCTAATAGCTTTGCACTATTGTAGAACTAAACATGTTACGAAACTCAATTTCATCAAAGATATAAGAATAGTGTCTTCTGGGGAACGAAAAATGAATAATTACCTTGGCAGTGAATTGCTTATAATCTAAACATGAACTAAAATGCTCCCCCAAAAGTAGTACCTTGCAATTTTCAAGAAATGTTCTTCAAATGTAATCATGAACTGCTCCGCTAATACAAAATTCTAATGTTAAGTTATATGCAATCTTCTAAATGTTCCACACGGTGCAGAATTTAAAATTTTAACAAACTAAAAACATTAGCACATTAAACTTGACGTATAGACTTTTTCTCGAAATATTCTGGCAGTCTCACCGATAGCGGGAACGTTTTGTTCCCTCTTCCTTCCTCCGTGGTTTCCCCGTATCACATAGGCGAATGATAGGATGGTATTGTGGCATATAGATGGGTTGACAATGTGGAGAAACGTATTGTAGTATTGATTCGGTTAAAAATTAGAAGTGAAGTGCCTGTTAGAAAATATTACGTAAGGAAAATTAGCTTCTGCGCATGCGCGACATAGGAAGCGTTCTTTAACGGTTTTTAAGGAGTCGAGTGTGAGAGCTCGAGTAGAGCAGACGTGCAGCCAACTGCTCCATGATGGTTACCTTGCATCATGAATGTAATGACACTCATTGCTTATAAATATAAGAGATATGATTTGAATATTGTGCGTGTTTTCAATGAACCTATTTCCTTAATTTGATCCCGTTTGTGTAAGTATGGTTAGGGTTTCTCTATGTTAGTGTTGTACTTAAAGATCCCAGCCAACTCAGTTTGCGAATAAGTATAAAATGAAAATTTAAGTGGATGAATAGGCAGGGGGTCGCGACATATGGTGGAATGCTACAATATATTTCCTCACATTCCTCATGTCGCATTTACATTCCAGAATTTTCCGCTCTCCCATTTCCATTCACTTCATTCCATAGGATCGAAATGTCAGGGAAGGCAGGTTGATGCCTTGCGGTGCGGTGATGGCTTGCGCTCAGGAAAAGTAGGTTCTGTGGGGACCTCTCGGTTGACGCTACCGATACCGGGGGTGGTTTTCGCGAGTTCCATCTCTTCCCTTCGTCTCGGAGCTATTCCTTGGACGCATATGGACAATAGGACAGTTAGATACCGTAGTACGAACATCCTCCTCTATGGCGAACTGTAACCCTAGTAATCTCAGAAAATATGTAAAAACATTTCAACATTACATTTTTCACAATTCATCAAATTAATTTTCTTATATCTTGAATGATATAAAGTTGTTCTGAAAATCATAAATAAATAATTTTCGTTCATTTGTTAGAAGTAAGCGTATTGTACATTCTTTCGTGTCAGATGCCTGTTTTCCTTTCTCTGGCCTCCTACCCATGTTTTATTGTCCTTTCTTTCATTGGTTTATATTAATGTTGAATATTCTAGAAGTGTTAATAAGTCACAACATTGCCGTCAGCCTGTAACGCATGTAATTATTGTTTCAGAAGGAGTGCGCTTTCATCAGGATTAGATCATTTTTGGATACCACTTCTGAATTGTAGTGTCCTTACTCTCTCCCAGGTCTCATCCACTGACCAAGACAACAAAAAACTGTAATGTATATTATACTCTTTTTAATAAATTTTTGCTTTATGGTCTTTAATGTACAGAATTTGGAGATTTTTTTACATTTTAAAATGTTGGGGTAGCAATTAATATCATCTTAATAGGTTCATTATCATTTTGTTAATGAGCTTAGTCTTTAAACTTTCACACGTTTAATTTTAGGGAAGCACTGGTTAAAATATATTAAGTATAATGCAAAGGTACAAGTTTATAGAATGTGTGCTAGCAGTTATGATTTCAACTCTTGAAATGTTAGTATTAGTCTTTTGAGGTTTATGTCCTTCTATTTTGTTAATTTTCTCAAAAATACAATCAATTTATTAGATTTAAATTAGAAATTTAATGTATTTAAAACACAGCTTCGACATAATTATTAGTGATGGAAGCTCTCATGTATACACTTGAAATTGGCTTACCGGCTCTCAGTTACGAAAGTATTGCAGCCTGATTAGTTCATCTACTTACTTAGCGAAAATTTCTCTCTAGTTTCGAGTAGATGTGAAGTAATTTTTTTGCTGTTCAAAGCTATGGCATAGGAATTTCCCCTCACTTCCGTTCCCTAATATTTGTCTAATAGTTATGTATGAATACCTTTGGGTAGAAGGACAAGTTTTACTTTGGTACATTTGTTGTGTAGTAACAGCTCTTTATGAAGGGAATATTTTTTCTTTATTTATTTTCTGGCGTTTGTTTTAGATTCCTAATTTCCATCTAATTTTCCTAATTTTGGGACATTTAATAATTGTTCGGGCGATTTGCCTTGCTGATCACATGCTGCTAAACTATTTGGTGTAATTTCATTGACACCTCACTTCTTTATATGTATTAAGTAAGGCCTCTAGGATTATGGAACGCCTCCAAGTGTTGCCGTCGAGTGCTGTTACGCACTACCGCCAGGTCTAGCAATAGCTAGGAAAGACGTGCAGCCGAAAGGGATGTGACGCAACGTTAATATTTTTTATTATTAATTTTCATTGTTCGTTTACCATACCTTATTCACACTCTCATATTTTACATTGTTTTATAATTGTATTGTCACTTAAACTTGATATAATTTTTAAATTGGTAGAACGGAAAAGAAGGCGTCATTACCTCTGCCACAATAAATAAATATGCGAGATGGTAGCCGATGGACGTCGTACAAGGCCATAGTAGGCCTAAAGAACCAATGTAACGCCACGTGCATTTCCGAGCAACCGAAACAGATTCCGAAGATGATAAAAATGAAAAAGAATGTATAGAACAGGTCGTCTAATGGATGACGAGATATCGATCAAAAGTTAACAAGGTGCCGACTCGACAGTCTATTCATTTGCCTACTGCTGCTGTTGCCGATGAAAGCTGTCTAAGCATTGATTTATAATTTCATAACACTTCACGAGCAAGAAAACCTGCTCATAAGCTGCAAAACACCACACAGCAGTGGGGTTGAAAAAGAGTTACTGCCAGTAGAGAGGGGTTATCTGAATGGCGCTTAAGCTGTAGCAGAAGTTAGGGCGGAACTTGGAGTACTGCCATAAAGGTTACCAATGCAATACCTGGGTGAACGGGGAAAACTATTGTATTATTATAGGAAGGCATTTTGGAGTAAAAAGTCAAATGAAAATTTTGGTCTTTGACCGTCTTGAGAGATCAGTGATATCCTTAGTACCAGTACAAGGAACAGCCTATTTGCCTAAGGTTTATCTTTTAACATTTTATAACACGATTTCCCAGCCTAAAATGAAAATATCGTACACAGGCATACATCACAGTCACTATTGTTGTTGAAAATAGACTGCAAATTACTAGAAACTTAATAACTAACATTAACACCAATCATTAACATATAGAACATAGAGAGAGTTTGGAAAAATACAGCAGTAACGCACAATTTCTACAAATTTACTACACTGATTTTCGCTCAGAAAATTTATCAATGGTACTATGATTAGCACTGTATGTCTTCTATATTTTGACATTAGAATTTAACTTATATTAATTGTTGGTCTATCCAATTTTTAATTTCTACTTTATATTCCCCAAAGTCGCGAAGAAAAAGACTTGGAATGTATAGGCTAATTTTATTTACATGCCATTAACACAAAACGAAATAAAGCTTATATATGAATTCACACGATAGCCTGCCATTCAGTAACAGCTGACTACCAAAAAAAAAAAAAAAAAAAAAAAAAAAAGATTGTCGTTGCTGGACAGTCTGAAGAGAGCAGTGTTACTTCAAATATAACATGTTGCATATTGAAATATCTTCCTGTATTTAATATAGCTGTGTTGTCATTAATATATTGATTCACTATTATCACCTAATAACAAATGCCAAGCCTTTTTGTAAAGGTAAGCTGAAATATGGGATATCGAAATTAATGGAATATATTTATGTTAAATATACCAAGAAAATGGATCTGTAAATGGTATTTTAAAATGCTTTCACGTTAAAAATTGTGAAATTTTGAGTATCAATAATGTAAGTGATAAATAAATGAAATTAAAAGGAATATTAAAAAAAAAAGGTTAATGTTCCATAATTCACCCTTATATCAGAGTGTAAATAAGTTCAATTCTGCGGTCCTTTTTCTGTGCAGATATATCAATTATTCTTGAAAAGTAATCGCAGTGTTTCACTAAACTTTAACCGCCTATTTCTCTGTAATCCTTGTTGTTCCGCTACAATTGATAATTACGTGGAAATTGAGGGAAAATAAGTTAAGGATGAAGAGTTATCAACCTATCATACGAACCGTGATCCCGCGCAAGCTAAAATACAAAGATAGTTTAACGATTTTTAAAAACAATTAATAATGAATGTATTGTTAAAATAAAACAATTAATATAATTCCTTTTGGTCGCAATAGCGAAAGATCATATTGTAAATTCATATCGTCTGCATTCCGGTCCTTTAGCTAAATTTAGTGTTTTATAAAATCGCAGAGGACTAATCACACAGACTGCGACCTAGGCTGGCATACAGGAAGGTAATGAGACCTCTATGGAGGAAACCCTTCACAGGCAGAGCCTTCGATCTCAGTTTCATTCACTCAGCCATTTCTTCAGATTTGGAAACAAAATTAAACCGCTGGGAACCAAATATGGTGGGTGTGGAAGCATTTGGAAGCGAAGGTCATGTAGTTTTGCAGCAACAGTCCCAGACACGTGTGAAGGTGCATTATCGTGATAGTTTTTCGCAACGTGTGGACATTTAGCTGAATGGCAACCTTCAGTTCGTGCAGTAGTGAAGCGTTATAATACCCGATTCTACCCTTCTGGAGGTAGTCTACGAGCACCACGCCATGAGAACCCCAGAAAACCGTAGCCGTGACTTTTTCTGCAAATGGAACCATTTTTGCTTTCTTTAGTGCACTTTCACTGTTGCCACCTACTGTTTGGACTGCTCCTTCGTCTCTGGCGAGTATGACGAATTCATGTTTCATCTACTGTTATGAGACATCGGAGAAACTCACTGGCATTGCGTTTAAATAAATCTAAATACACTTGTAAAATGTTCATTCAAGAACGTTTTTTGGTCTGTTGTTAATAAATGCGGCAACCATCGATACCCAAAACTTCGTGTAAAATGTAGCGGACACGGCATATGGAAGTCTCTGCAATATCAGTCAACTTGCGTACTTCAATTGGCGATCATTGAGTACGGCATTGAGAATTTTTGTTACAGTCACGTCGGTCGTAGCTGTTTTGGGACCCATGAGCGCTCATCAGCTTTAATGAATGTACGACCACACTTAAATTCAGCTGCCCAATTTAACCGTCGAAAACGAACGGGAAGAATTCTTCTAACTTTTTGTATTTATGTTGGGGTTAAACCCTTTAAAACGAAGTATTTTATAATTGTTCGCATTTCAGTTTTATCTATTTTGTAGAAAATGTTAACACTAGTTTGTTTACACGATCTTCACAAACAAGTGACCACACTTATGTATCTGAAACTTTACAGTGCGCCATCTAAAGGATGATATTTAACCATCTAAGTAATTTGGCCATCGTCACGACATCTGTGAGTCAGGCGGAGAAGTTTTAGAACACTCTTTGTAATGCAATTAATGAGCATGCCAGTCTATATGCGGGTAGCAAAAGAACTGCCTGACTGGTGTTATTAAACATTAGCAAACAACTTCTCAGTGTGTTATTATGGCTTTCAGAACTCCGAAGTATCTTCTATTCGATTTTTTTAAGCTACATTGTTGTACGTTTTTCAAAAACGCAGCTGCGTGATTTGCACGCAACACCTGCACACTCTGTTGTTAAAACGCCACCCCAGTTAAAACTCTATTGATTCATCTGGCGGTTAAAAAAAATGAAACCCTTGGGTACCACGACTCGCGATATTTCATCGCTAAGCACGATCTGGAAACTTTCCAACTGCCACTTGTTGAAAATTAATGTTAAATACTGTCCTTAATAATCGGATAAGATTCCAAATAAGTTCAACTCGACTGCGGTGTAAGAATCGATCTTTACCTTCGCGCAAAATATCGAAAGGCCATTTTCTTTCTCCTCATTCGTGAGCTGGGTTCAACTCGATAAGAGCCTGCAGCAACTAGAGCGCTATATATGGAAAGGTTTTGCCTTAAGAACAGGGAGTGTAATCGCAAAAGATACATTACGAAAGAGAAGGGCGATTTTTTTTTAAACTGCACAAGCAATAACGGTACATAACCTGCTTTAGCTCTTCTTTGTAGATGCAAACAGGAAAGTAGATATAATCAGAAGACACATTAAGAGCTAAGTTTTGTTTTGTTTTGTTTTTCATTTTCTTCTCTCTAGTACTCCACTCGTGGCATAACAGAAATTTAAAATGATTACCTGAATACATTATTTTCTTTGGAGATTTTAATTTAAAACGCTTATATTTATTTATTTTATTGAAATAGTACTAAGTTTACATCATTTTACAATATAGCCTGATTCTCAATATTTTAACTCATTCTTATACAGAATATTAATTGACATACTAATTTTCACTATACAACTAATCTATATTTAACAGTGTTTGTTAAGACCGAGTCCATGGTTATCCAGAAAACTCTGGCACCATAATGACAAACTAAAATATTTTATGCAATTCAATAATCACCCAAATTAGCAATAAATCCGTTCTCATCTGTAAAATTCCTGCTCTTTACTAGCCATACACTTTTATACCTTTTATCTACTACACATATAATCACAATACAACTATCAGCCAATTACACAAAGCAAATACACTTACGGGTTCTTTCTCCGCATTGACCACAACTAATTGTTCTTAACTATATACAAGTATTCTTCAAGATTCCTAATTAGTCTTTGGTGATCGAACATTTCCTTGCTGTAATTTGCTTATTTAACTTCAACAATTTACCATATATTACTTGTTGTCTCGTCCCTGAGCATTCAAACAAAATGCAGAGGGGGCCAAAAATGTATAAACACCTTCATAGTAAATATCTATTTAATATATTTCAAAGTTGAACCGAAAAACAACAGTAATGTGTAGTATGATGTTCTGTAAACAGGTATGATTCACATACATTATGATAGCGTTGCTGCGTGACTGATAAATAAACAATGAACAAATGAAACCAGGATTATCGTATGATGTTCTGTAAACAAACGTGATTCACATTACGTTATGCTAGCGTTGCTACAACAAAATGGAGCCAAGATTATCGTTTGAACAGCGGAAAGCAATTTTGAAGTGATATTGGAAAACGGAGAATGTTGTTGAAGTTCAAAGGCAGTGGAGACGTGTGTACAGAACAGAACCACCAACGCGAGTAACAATTGCACGCATTTGAGACAAATTTTACTTATGGTACCGTATGCGATGTTCATAGGGCAGCTCGCACAGCAACAAGCCCCGCGCACTGGATAGGACGGAGAGGTCCGATTGAGTTTTCACCGCGTTCTCCGGATCTAACTCCGTTGGACTTCTACTTATGGGGAACTCTTAAGGATGTTGTATACCGTAGAAAAACAGCAACACTGGCAGCACTTTGGGAAGAAATTTAAACGGCGTGTGCTGCAATCGCTGAGAACACTTTCATAAACGTTGCTCAATCAACAGTTCAACGTACTCAGAAGTGTATTGACGTCGATGGTGGGCATTTTTTAGGAACTGTTGTAACTGTAAAAGTCTAAGATGATTAGTGCTCATCATTTTCTGTTTGAGTGAATTCAGTTATGTTATGTTAATGCTGTTTTTTCTTTGCTTGAAGTGTGTATACATTTTTGGACACAATGTGTATTTTCTTAATTTCTAAATATAGGGCAAACTTCATTCTCTCAGTTACTTCTAAAACCTCTTAAACTCCAGATTCCTAATATCTCTCTGCTTATTACACATACTAATGTTTTAATATCTCCTTTTATGTCCTGATAGAACATAGTGACCTTTCCCCTCTCATTATAGAATGCAATATTTGTCCATTTATGTCCTCAGATCTTAGTCTAATCTTTTTCCAAAACCTCCTTCCAAATCACTTCTTCTTAATCATACTTCACCCATTCCATTCTTTGTTAACTCTTTCCCAACAAAAACCCCCTATCCCAGACTCCTGAAATTTTAAACATACATTTAAAAAGAAACCTCTGACATCTGTTGTATCCTAAACCAATACTTCAAAATCCTCTTCATTATTCGCCCTCTCACACTAACCCTCCCTGTTTCCAGCAGTCCCCCTGCATTTGCAGCATTTTGTGGAATTTGCAGCACAATGTTACAAAATTTACTGAGTATCCTAAACGGTTACAATTCCTTTAATAAATATTTTTTTTCATTTCTATCTTCTTAATAGCTAATATTATTTTATCCATAATATTGGAATCTCTTTTTAGAAATGATAAATGTACACATTCCATTAAAACTAAACGCCAATATTCCTTGGGTTTAAATACTATTAGTGGGAGTAAATACATTGTATGTCACAGGGGAGGGGACAGATTTATGTCCTCGGGAAAATTATCATCCGTAATGTAACATCGAGAGATAAACTATTCACTTGCAATTCACTCTCTTATAACATAAATAACTACGCGCTTATTTGCATAACAAAGACAATTTGAAAAATTCTCGGGATGAACAACAGATTGCAGCAGAAGTTCCGAATTGATTGATTTGTTTATTTATGGACGCTCTTTAACAGCTCAGGTCATCAGCGTCCCATTCAGCTAAGGGCGTGAAACGGCCGACAAATTTTGCTCAGAGGCCTCTCTTTCAGGCTTGAGGTTCTTTTTCGTGCCGTAAATGCTTCCAAAATAAGCCGTACCTAGGATTTTTATGCCCTAAAAAATTCATCGGTCCTGGCCGGGTTTGAACCCACGATCTTGGGTTTAGGAAGCAGGTATGGTAAACACTACACCACCAGGACCGACAGAAGTTCCGAAGCAGCTTTATTATCAAAACCCGCCTATTCCATAAATACACTTGTGCAATAATGCAATGGAATTATCAAGAATCTTAGTAGCTATAACTGATTGTTGCATGCAGAAGTGTGTATACGGAACAAATGGAAAATATCGAACATCGTGAGGTTATTAAGTATTTGGTAAAGAAAGGTGTTGCAAAGGGGATCCCTCTTCAGGTCCAAAGGGATTCACGGAGGTACGTGGTCCTCAGTGTTTTTGCATTAGGACGGTACCTAGAGTCTAAACCGATCCGCCGCTCGGCTGTAGACGATCTTGTCGTCCAAGCGCGCTAAGCGAACTCAGCTACCAGGTGGATAAGTCACGTCTAGCATAAAACTACTCAACTTAAGAGGTGAGTCACCCCAACATTAAGGAGCCCTCACCCTCCCCACGACAACAGTGATTCAGGAGTAAACCCCTGCCCACAAGATACACGCCTTTGGTACTTCCTTGGTACATATTGCCGCCGCGGGTACTAATTTACCCGTGAGTTACGGGACAACTGCCATTCCGAGTGCAACCCATTCCGGGCTCGAATAAATCTCGCCCGGCTGCTTCTAGTAACGTTAGAAGTACCTCGGGTACTCAGGGTCCGCAGAGCCCGCACCTGGAGCATCTGTAGAAAACGATCTAAGTCGCATCCCCCCCTCTTATGGGAAGGTAAAGAAGGGTACAAATGCAACATAAGTTCGGAAGGTCGGAAACTGCGTCCTCCCAGTCTCTTGAGGATAATTCGGGATCTGTCTGGTAGAAAGGTGGAATCCTTCTTCGGCATGCTGATCACATGCCCCCCTGCAATACTGCGCTACATCAATGAAGTCGTAAGATGGAGGTAGAGGAAGCAGAGGTGCTGCGACCTTACCATAGAGAAGGAGCAACTTCTATCACTGGAGCGTATTATCATCCGCCTTATTTCCCTGCCGTAGCTTCATCGGACTTCAATCTGTTCCCTAAACTGAGAAAATTCCTTGTTGAGAAGACATTTTTGTGCGATGAAGAGCATAAATCAGTAGTTGTGGAGAAATTTGCAGGTCTGACTTTCATGATGGGGTAAAGGCTTTGTAAGCGTCACTGAACATCGCATCGCACTATTTTGAAAAATAAGAATAATTTCCAAAAAGTTATGCCGTCATTTTGTGCTTTATTCCGATAGCTGTTTAAATGACCCTCGTAAAATAACTATTTTCAAGCCTTTGTTTAAAATGTTTTGTATGCAATTATAACATATTATGTAAATAGCTATTTTAATTTCCACATCTGGAATATTTTGATAGTATAAGTATATCCAATTTATGCTACATTGGGTCACGTATAAAATGTATATATTTTAATTAGTATTTTATATGCAGAGAAAAGTATTGTACTTAAAACTGCTGTCGGTCCTGGTGGTGTAGTGGTAACCATACTTGCCTCCTACACCTAAGATTGCGGGTTCGAGCCCGGCCAGGACCGATGGATTTTTTCGGGCGTAAAATCCTAAATATGGCTTCCTTCGGAAGGGAAGTAAAGCCGTGGGTCCCGTGTCGTATATTTGCGGCACGTAAAAGAACCTCAAGCCTGAAAGAGAGGCCTCTGAGCAAAATTTGTCGGCCGTTTCACGCCCCTAGTTGAATGGGACGCTGATGACCTGAGACGTTAAAGAACGTCCATAAATAAATCAATCAAAAAAAAAAAACTGCCGATAACGTAAAATATATACAATAATTTAGGCGTGATCATTTTATACACAATTGTTCGGAAAAGTGTTAGGTTAAATATTTTAATCAAAAGGAATTTAGTTTGAAATTTAACTATATACCATGCTTTACAAAACAAAATAGTAATGGAATATTTTAAAACTTTATGCATCGAGAAACAGATATAAACAGATTATCTACTTCATAGGAGTTTTTATTTTTGATTTGTTTATTTAAGGACGCTCTTTAACATCTCAGGCCATCACGTCCCATTCAATTCCGGGCGTGAAACGGCCCAAAAATTTTGCTCAGAGGCCTCTTCTTTCAGTCTTGAGCTTCTTTTTGGTGCCGTAAATACACAGGACCCACGGCTTTACTTTCCTTGGGTTTAGGAGGCAAGTATGGTTACCATTACACAACCAGGACCGTCTTCACTTCATAGGAGTTATTGTTTCCTTTCTTGCAGATACTCTTTAAGCCCATGTTATATCGAAGTATAACTTCGTTTTTAAATGTACATTTGATATCTTAAGTAAAAGTGCTAAATTAAACTTTGAGTTTCGCGTGTATAAAATAACTGTACAACTTAAAAATTTAATAGAAAGCCTAAACATACTTGATAAAAGCATAATGCTGTTCGCACTGTTTATTTGTCGGTCCTGGTGGTGTAGTGGTAACCATGCTTGCCTCCTAAACCCAAGGTCGCGGATTCAAACCCAGTCAGGATCGATGGATTTTTTTCGGGCGTAAATATCTTAAGTATGGCCTCCTTCGGAAGGGAAGTAAAGCCGTGGGTCCCGTGTCGTACATTTGCGGCACGATAAAGAACCTTAAGCCTGAAAGAAGAGGTCTCTGAGCAAACATTTTCAGCCATTTCAAGCCGTGAATTGAATGGGACGCAGATGAACTGATATTTAAAGAGCGTCCATAAATAAATCAAATAAAAAATTATCATTTGCTATTCTTGTTTTTAATGTAACATCTAACCTGACCCGTTCCATAAGAAACTCAAAATTGAACAAAGATTTTCTAAACCCTGTGTATAAAAAATTACTTCTATACAGAATTTAAGTAATAAAGGGAAAACAGACTAAAAATCTTACTCGGAAAAGAATCTCAACTGCATAGCATATAAATAAATATACTGGACTTTCCATGAAAAACCAACATATAGCAGAATTTGCATGCCTCAAATCTTAATGATTTTTCAACATATTTATATTTATGTGGAAAATGCTTTACTTTAATACTATTTTGATATCTTAACAAGGACGAAATATATGCAGCCTCAAAGTAACCAGATATTTTTTTTATATTTAGTAGTTTCAAGGTAGAAGTTTTAATTATAACGTTTGATAGATTTACGTTGACAGCTTATTTTAAAATAAACAAAGTTGTTTTCCTTCACTTATAAATATAATGCTTGAAATTTGTTTTGTGACTTTTTATAATGAAAAAAACTTGAAATGCAAAAACATTTTTTCCAAGTATCATTCTGAATTTTAGTTAAATTATACATAAATATTGAAAAGAAGCATATCTTTTTAGGTAAAAAAACCTTTACTTCAAAAAATCTTTCACACTAAAGTACTTAAAGATTCCGATATAGAGCTTGAAGACAAAAGCTTAGCTACAAATGATCAATGTACAGTTGCCATTGCAACTTAAAAACCACAAATTGCAGAAACAAATTTTTAAAATTCTCTGAAATAAAGTACTGCTGCATTAGTGTGTTGATTTTCAAATTAAATGCATTAAACTTTTACTTCTTTACTTGTGCTTCCTTGGTTGGTTTCTTTACTTGCTTGAATATCTTACGTGCTTAACTATCTGCTTTCACACACTTTGTTTACAACGTACAGTCACAATAGCCAACCTGGGAATACTTATGATCAAACATCTCACAAAATAATAGCCCAGGTGAAAAGTCAATACTCTCTTATTCATAACTGTTAACTGTTCATATGATCGTAACTGTTTTCAAAGGTTTTTGTTAATTCAATAAATATTTATGAGTTTTAAGGATTTAAATTATAAATACGAAAAATAAATTAGTTCTATATCAATAATAGAAAAGGTTACTTTATTATAGCCCTTTTTATATTTAGAGCGATCAGTAAGACAAAATTAAACCTTTAGAACTCATAAAAACTTGTTGAGGTAACAAAATGCTTACAGAATAAGTATGAATAAAATAGTAGCAGCTTACAGGACCCAACACAGAATTATTACGAAATGTTTTATGATATATAAAGTGAAAATTGCCGCACAAGAACTACCTCATATCTTAATAAAAACATTATTATCATCATGTAAATTACTGGAAGGCCCAAAATACATTTTTGTACACTTGTTGTTGAGGTTAAACTTGATTACCACACAAAATTTGAAATAAATCGAAAATAATGCTTTTATTTTATCATATTGAATATCCTGTATTTTCTAAATACGATATTGCAGAAAAATTTTATATAAACTGTTTTAAAGTACCTTTAATTAGCTTTAAAATGGACTACATGGAAACATTCAAGTTTATAATTTTATAAGAGTTATTTCACAATAACTTAAAATATGCACCTTTTTATTTGATTTTTGACGAGCATTTAAAATACTGTAACTTTTCAATTGTTGATCAGATGGCACTAATAAGTTGTCTGAAGACTGTCAGATATAGAGCGAATGTGTATACACATTTTCAAGTAAATGTGAAGGGGTTATGATCCACTTTGTCAAAAGGTGTGTGGTTTTCCATGGATTCACCCTATAATAAAACAGTGAAATTTAAAAGAGATAAGGGATTTTGCAACAGTAAGCATTGCTAAATTGATAAAATAAAAAGTATTATGGAACACCGGAAAGGATGAAAACTTTTAAAATTTATATGAATATTTTTTAGATGTTAATATTAATGGAATCTCCGCTTTTAATGCTATATAGTTTGTGCAGCTTTATAATTTATAAGTGTGATAAAATTTGAGAAAATAGTAATAGTAATAGTAATAATAATAATAATAATAATAATAATAATAATAATGTGTGCATGCGTCGATTTGAAGTTAACAAACTACGGAAAAATGTCTTCTTTTTAAACTATAGAAAATAGTTAGGGGCTGTTTAAGAACTAATCGAATTGTAACAACAATTGATATTTAAAGACAAACTTTGGTCTAAGTCAGATCTTAGAATTTCTATTTAACACATATGAAATATAATCACTATGCCAACTTACCTTATGGTCACTTTGATACCACGCTGCTAATACAGTTGTAAATATTAAAACGGTAGTCAACGCGAGTTGAGACAGACGATAGCTACAAAAACGTAAATACTCTCATTTCCGTCAACGAAATTCGAAATGATGAAACAATTCTTACATGCTTCAAAGATACGAGCTCTCAATTTACTCCCAACTGGTTATCTGAAGGTGACGTGTCCACCCATCTCTTCCCGGCGTTGTTGGATGACTGCCGATGACCACAGTGGCGAAATCGCAACTTGCAAAAACGACGCATCCCTCCCCCTCCCTTGCCCTCTCACCCTATTTTGCAAAGTAGTTGCAGAACAAGTTGCGACGGTGACCTGCAAGTCTTTTTTTCTTTCTTCCTCTTCAAGTCGAGGATAAGATTCAAACCCTTGCAGATTTTTTTTTTGTATTTATTTATTCATTACTTCTTATTGTAGCTTACACATTCAGTTATAAACATACAATACGTTTTGCACAAACGTAGGGGCCGAGAAGAGGTTTGGAAAAGATTGTTCTTGTTTAAACCTGAATGCATAAGGAAGACGACACTTGCAAGAAATGGCAAAAGGTTAGTGATAGACATTCGGAGACACGTGACAAAAAATACACGCAAGAGGTGGTGAAAATGCAGCAACCCATTTGCCTAAACAGTGTCTGTTTTCGGAAACAGCAAGTGAAACATTAGAATGTCGATGTTTCAGACAGTCAATACATATTTCCTTCTGAACTAGAACATTTACTTCCAAAGTAGTGTTTCAAAATTTTCTCTTCTTCTTAACGTTTAATTTCAGTAAGAGATCTTTGCATCATCTATTCCATAAGTCAACAGTCAGCATAGGTCGAATTAGCGCATCAATTTAGGGTCCCTTATTTGAATGGACACGTGTTAAAGGGCAGATGTCCAATTTTTGAGGGAATTTTACTTTTCGTTAATTTATGAAACTCGAAGATAAGATGCACCATTATATCTTAGTTATAAATTAGCTTAAAATGATCATTTTGTTGATATTTTGTTAAAAGGTTAAATTTTCTGAACATATGCATTTTAAGGAATTCCTAAGTAGTGTAGTAGCTATAGTGGTTGTGCCCATGCAAAGATTTTTTGAAAAAAATCATCAATCCCAACTACTAGGCACCGAAAATGACAATTAAAAAATGTGAGCCAATTTACAAAATTATCATAGTTCACTCATCAAATTTATTTAAAATATTTTCTCTACAATTTTTACTATGTGATTTAAAGCTCCAATTACAAAATGCCAGTAAATTTTCTCAACTTACGAACCACGTGAAACATCTTGATTAAGTGACATATTTAGGTAGTAACATTTATGAAATAATTCCAAAATATTTATGCAATTTTGGTTTTACATATTAACTTAACAGCTATGCAATCATAGTAAAAGTTTCAAAAAAGCCATACAAAAGTGTGGAACTATATATATACACAAACATATAACACATACATACGTGTGTGTGTATTAACGCTCTAGCGGCCACAAATTCTTTTCTCGACGAAAATCGGCATATAACCATCAATTAGTAAACGAATTATTGCTTTCTTTAGCCAGTAAAATTGTAACATTTGGGGGTGGGGGGATAACCAAAAGCGAAAATTTAAAAATCGCTCTAGCGGTCGCAATTTTTATTTTTTATCAAAGAAACCCGGTATGTGCAATTGAAATAAATTAATAAAAATAGTTCCCGAAAAGTGAGGGTTTTCCTGCAGCCAAATTTAAAAATCGCTATAGCCGCAACAATATTTGTTATTTTCGCAACGAAACTCCGTATTAAACAAGAAAAACAGTTTCTGAAAATTAGGGATATCGGACCATTAGGAGTAGGATATACCTGAAAACTCAAATTTAAAATTGCTGTAGCGTTTAATTTTATCTCAATTATTTCAAAATAAAAGGACAAATTAACTGAGTATATAAATTGTATTTAAAACGATGCATATGCTTTATTTTGTTGTTCGTGAAGATAGCAGCTGTAGAAATATTAATCTAATATGTATGTGAGAATTATATTTATATCTAAGAGCACTCTGTAATAGCATTTAGAAAATATTGGCATGATATATTTTTACTACAATAATATTTAAATTAAATTTCAAAGCCAATAAAAACCGATGAAATTTTCGACTGTATGTTGTTGTTTGTGTGCATTTGCTTAGCACATTGTAATTGTTTTTAAATAGTAACATAATAAAATATGACCATCTTCTCCTTAAATACATAATGTAACTTATTTCTGTATTTTAGTGAATGTAAAGATGACATCAAGAGCTCAGTTCATATACATGGGTATATTTAAAAATACCCACACAGTACAGCTTTGTCTATCAGTAGTCATATTTTTCATTTAATTAATAATATACTATTAATTTTTGGTTTAATCTCAATAATAATAATAATAATAATAATAATTATTATTATTATTATTATTATTATTATTATTATTATTATTATTATTATTCTAAATTTGAGTTTCTCTTTTGTGATACTTATAGACTGCAAGATTTTTATAATTGTGCTCCTAACACAACACAATAATGCCATAACTTATTCCATTTCATTATTTAATAAGGCCATAATTTGGATGTTACATTCATTTTAAAGTTATTCAAATTGCTGAAGAATTCGTTTAGTTTACGCCCTTCCTGCGTAACAGATTTTATTTGGTTTTTTACTTTTCCACTAGTTTATGAAACTATAAGAGTAAATACACTATTTTATGTTAAAAGAAAAGCAAAATGAGTTTAAAATGTTGTCATTTTGTTAGAAGATTAGGTTTTCTGAACTCGTCAGGAAAAAGTATAAGAATGTTCTTGGAACTTGCACTGTTGTAAATTTTAAACCTTGAAAATCATCATCATTACTTCGAATGAAGATTAATGATCTCGAAAAGGAAAAAGAAAACCTAGTTACAAGAGAAATGTCGTAAAACAAGCAAGACTGTGAGGAGAAACTTAAGCAAAGAATATTGACATCAAAACAGTTGGAGAAAGATGCAGATAATTCGATATATAATTAAGTTTAACTTATAGATTAGTTTGAATGTAACTATAAAATATACTACTCTGTATTTTATATCTTTTACATCAGTACAAATTTTATATAATGAAATAACTTTGCTTTATCAAGTGTGTTCATTTTTTGTAATATTTTTACAAAATAAAGGGGCTGTTTATATTAAAAAGTACGGTTTTTCAGCGATCGTTGTACTGGACAGAATAAAAATCACCCACTTTCTATGTTGCTTCTGCAATAATTGGTACACAACAATTTTAAAAAATCAGCACTTTTTCCTATAAGGTTAAATAATTTTCTTTCTGTGATCGTGATATCAGCTTAATGCAGAAAAGGTTAAGGAAGTAGCACTACACCAAAGTTCACAGTAAGATATTTACATTGACATCTTAAACTTTAAACAGTGAAGAGTTCTATAAGAGAACCCGTTTCTCTCGAAAATTCATCAAAATGGAGGGATGAGAGAATCGGTTTGGCATAAATTCCTTGCATCACTTTATTTGCTCAGATACTCATGACTGCATTGTGGCAACGGTCTAATCAAATAGACTAAAAGGTAAGCTATCCTACTGTTATAGTACTCTTAAAAATGGAAAAACTAGAGGCCTTTCCAAAATGACATGGACTTCTAGACAGTGCTATGGGTCTTTAGTGAAGAAACAGGTGATACAGAATTTGCTGCATATTAGGGAAGGTGATACAAAACACGTTTACCTTTGCTGTGCATGTTTTCAGCTTTAAGTTTCATCTGTTAGTCTTTAACAAAGAGTGGTAAAATTAATTAGAAAATATTTGAAAACTACTGTCATCTTTTATTTATTTCAACATTTTTTTAAAAGAGCACAAGTCCATAGTTTCAAAGTATAATTGAAGTATCAACATATGAGATTTCAGGTCAATTTGTTATTATCAGAAAGAGAGTATGTTCTGAATAGGACAGTAAGGAAGACATTTGCAAAATACGAATTGAAATCAGTTTTTTTGTTAATACTGAAAAATGTAGTAATATGATCCTAGCAATAGATGTACTAAATGTTGAAAACAATGATGATACGCATTTCCAAAACAACTTGATTAAAATTCCTCTCCAGTACTCCATCAAAGTAATTACGTTTCTGAGTAGACATTTTAATTAAACAAGCTTGGTGTTTTAAATTTTTAATTTGCTCAAGTATTTGTTGCTGATTAACTCAAGGATAAAATAAAGACCACAAATCAAGCACACGGGGTCGAAATGTTTTCTGAACAAATGTGATCTCATTTGGTTTTCTACACATGTGAGCAGTGCCTTGGACAACAAGCCTTCAACAGCCTTTAATGGTGAAAAAAATATTTTCTGTGTGAGGTTTAAAATAACTATTAAGAGGGAAGTTTTCGGAACATTCTTACATAATTAAACTATCGGTTACTCTTACAATGAACAACCCCTGGTTGGAATCATTACACTCACTGCTAAGACCGCGGTTAATCATGGATTGGGGATAAACATCAACTAAGGTGGCAAACCTATTCTGTACAAATGCAACCAAAGAAAATCAACCTAGGTGCTAGATATGGTCTTTCCACATCTCTTCTCAAACTGGACAGAACAGCAATAATAATTGCGTTAATTACTGAACATGGACGCTTCAAGAAACATCTACGAAAAGTGGGTCTCTAACCCATAACATGATGAAGAATTTGCCTCTCATACATTGTTTTGAGTGCCCAATCCTGGTAAGAGACTTTCTATAACCGGAAAACTTGGGAAGAGAAGCTGACATTGGAACCAAAATACAGCAGAATAGATTTTGGGAAACAGTGAAGGCGTCTATTCCAGTGGGGGTAGCACAATAAACCTTATAGGCTGACGTGCCGGAGGTCGTTTAAACCCTCGTTATTTATCAATTATCATGCACATAAAACGAAACTTGAAAGGAGTAGCAGCATTTTGGTATTTTGCCAGTATGACATCGAGAATACAGCAGCAAAGTGCATTTAATGGACTAGTATGGCTTCCGTTCATCGAAAGATTCACAAGAACTACGATGTCGGTCCTGGTGCTGTAGTGGTTACCATACTTGCCTTCTAAACCCAAGATCGCGGGAACCCGGCCAGGAGCGATGGATTTTTTCGGCACTAAAAATCCTAAGTATGGCTTCTTTCGGAAGGGAAGTAAAGCCGTGGGTCCCGTGTCGTACATTTACGGCACGAAAAAGAACCTCAAGCCTGAAAGAGAGGCCTCAGCAAAATTTGTCAGCCGTTTCACGCCCTGAGTTGAATGGGATGCTGATGACCTGAGATGTTAAAGAGCGTCCATAAATAAATCAATCAAAAAAAAAAAAATACAACAAATTATATCCGAATGAATTACTCTGATTTTGATATGAAAAAGCGAGACGCATTATTATGAGGTGATCAAAAAGGGCTGTTGGTTTCAGACAAGACATATGAAACAAAACAATATTTTTATTATTAAACAGTCACCATAGCTATAGAGATATTCACCCAGCAGGATGAAAGACTATGCATTTCATTGTGACAGAACTTCTTAGCAATCCATCCAGATTGCCAAAGGTTTGATATTTTGTCCTCGACAGTGATGATAGAAAAAAAAGTTTTCCAATTTTGGCCAAAAAGTCACTCTCAGTGTCCCTTAATAGTTACGCGTTTGAAATTTGAGCATCGTGAAAAACCCAACAGAACTTTTCTGGTCAACTGTGTAAGTTGATGTAATGCTGCACTATCAAACTGTTGTTGCAATGCTCACTTGCAAGTCAGGAACCCGGTCTAATGATTACATCCGATTCAACGCTTAGGTTCGTTGTTTATTCGGCGGCAATAATTTGATGCTCTTGGTATAAACGAGCTATCTATCTGCATCATTTTTTCGACTGTTTTAATAGCAGCCGTAAATATTTTTATTACAAAGATTAAATCACTTAAACTTCAATTACATGCTGCAACCCTTTTGTTTTTACGGGATTTCAACTTTGCCATTAGCCGAACGATGGTGATCAACTGCTTATTAAAGCAAACTATTTAAATGTTGAATCTATAAGTGGGAACCCAAAACTTATCTCTTTGAATGGGATAATTCAATTCTATTCTTGAATTCTCAAGAAAATTCTTAATTATTGCTAGAAAAAGAATTACAACTGATAGTTCTGAATATGAAAAGTAAAAAATAAAATGGATTAAAAAATAAAAGCCAACTTCAAATAGCATGGTACATTTTATCTTCTCCAGATAATGCTATTGCAGTGAGAGTTAAATATTCCATTATTTGCCACGGACTGACAGTTTATATGCCGTTATACTAACATAGACTACGTTATATAGCACGGAGTACATACTATTGAGTCTAGGAGGCATTTTGCAAAACTTTTCACGCAGTAACTAAAGAGACATTACATTATTAATTCTTTTTTTCACAAGGGAACTTTCATAGAGCTCATATCGAAGCCATTCCTCAAACTTCACATATAGTTAAATATTTGTAGTAGACATATAAACGCAAAAAATTAGCTGCTCATACAAATAAAAACGTGTGAAATTAAAGCTTGCACAAGGATGTGCAAAGGTTAGCAGCCATCTCACTACCCCTCCATTCTACTCACAAACGGTGGGTTGTGCATAACTGGTAAAGGGCGATGTATTTAAAAGAGGAGGGAGAAGGAGGCGGGTCCATGGAAGAATAGGTGGAGCATGAAAAATAAAGTTCCTCCATGAAATCCTTTGGGGTGGAAAAAGCTACGTCCTAATATCCCAAACATAAATATAAAGTTTAAATTTCGGATATATCATTTTGAGGCACCACGGAATATAAATACAGAGAGTATCAAGAAATGTATACACACTTCAAGCAAGGAAAAAAGTGTAAAATAAATTCACACAAACAGAAAATGATGACCACTAATCATCTTACACTTTTACAGTTGCTTATGCAAAAGTCTTGGGATGAAAACTTTCAACGTTGCTGTTCTAATAATACGACGTACGCTGGTTGTGCCAAACCCGGTCTCATGTGCACATTGCTTTGCAGATTTCTGCGGTGATGTTCAAAACGTTCTAAAACCATAGTCGAGGACGCGGGGCTTATTGCTGTGCGATGTATCCCAGATTTGCCCTTGTGAACATCGCATACGGTACCACGAGTCTCAAATTTGTCTGGAATGCTGGCAATTTTTACTCGCATTGGCGGTTCTGTTCTGTACACGCGTTTACAATGCCTTTGAACTTCAACAACATTCTCGCATTTCCAATATCACTTCAAAATTGCTTTCCATTGTTCAAATAATAATCTTGGCCATTTTGTTGTAGCAACGCTAGCATAACGTAATGTGAGTCACATATGTTTACAGAACATCATACGATAATCTTGGCTTCATTTGTTCATTGTTGATTTACCTGTCAATTAGCAACACTATCACAATGTATGTGAGTTACAGAACATCATACTACACATTACTGTTCAACTTTGAAATATATTAAATAGATATCTACAGTGTAAGTGTATATACCTCTGTATATTTAAGTAGTGTTTCTTTGAAGAATATTTTATCCCAAATATATAGTATTATTTATTAATTAATTATGTCATTAAACACTCTGATAAAGTTTATTACAACATGCTTTAAAATATTTAAAAATAGTATTCAGTTTGTATATCATACCATAAATTCCTTTTTGTATTATATGCTTTCACAACTTTCTTCACTCTATTATTCTTCTTAAAAAGCCATCTCTTTGTTCTTTTCCAAATACCATAACCGAAGCTTCAGTGATCAATTGGAATATCAATTTTCTTCCGATTTGGCATTGCCAAGTACAGCAATTGGAAAAATATTGTTCTCGAAATGTCTTGCCTATTTTTCACACTCATATAATTATTAAATTCAAGGTTAAAGGAAGGAATTTTCAATATTGTGACCAAACCATCTATATTGACTTATGGCATGCATGCTCAAAGTATTTTTCTCACTGCCATTTGTCTTATATGTAGTGTTTGACCTTTAATGATATTTTCTGAACGAGCATAAGCATTCTACTGCATCACTTTAACAGCAACATACTTTAAACCTGGGAGCAAATATCTAAAAGCAGAAATTGGTTTTACACGCACGCACAAAAGTACGATGGGAAACGAGCTGATTTACAAGGACGTAGATTCTCCGCAACTGTTGAGCTCTCTTATGCTCTGTCATTTTATTTTCCCACTGAAACATAAGCTTTCATGACATACTGTGCAAGTGGAATAGTTTGTGTGGAGGACTTTCATTTGAAATATACAGTCTAAAAATGTTTTCATCATCATCAATAGTATCCAAGTTTTCTATTAGTCAGATCTTCCACCCACTGCCCTAGTGAAACGCCTTTGTACACCTCAGAAATACCTGTTGATTAGTGTTTTAATCAGTAAATCTTTACCAAGAACACAGTGTATCAAATAATCGCGCTCCAACATTGAACTAAAAATTGCTATTATAAATTAATAACAACCGGCTCAAAACCAAGAGTATGTTATTCTCCGAGAGTAATAGAAATGTTATTTCATTATTTACATTAAAAGTTTAGTGACAGAATAAACAGAAAAATAGAAATGAAAATATTAACAGATGTAAAAAGGAGCAGTTCTGCGGTACAAAGTTCTTGAAGCATGCAAAACCACTCTTTTTAAGTGGAATTAAGAGTTAGCAATAGTAGTTTATATAGCGTAAACTAAGTATGTAGAATTTAAGTCTGTCTTAAAAGTTATATCTGGGGTACTTAAAACGTTTGCTTGAACAATACAGAGCCATGACAGAGAACATATCTACAAATACAACAATTTAAATTAAAACAATGAAAAATTAAACAATACAAAAATACTTGGTATCTTGAGCAGGAAAAACACATAGGATTCCTCAAATAAGTACAAAATATAACACAATCTTAATTAATTCTTTAGGTTACATAAAACTTTCATTTAAAAACTTCCAAATCTATATAAATATCTATGTAAGATTAATTTAATATAAACTAAAATTACCTCAATCTATAAGGGGGGCCTTAAAACTAATTTTAGATAGCTTCACCCCCAGCAAACGACAATTTGAAATTGTAATTTAAACCCTATCTTATAAAATTCAAATTTTAAACAGTACTCATATTTTGACTCTTTTTTTCTTTCTATTGTGACATTGCAGCCTGTTGTTTTGTCTGAATTGGAACAAAGCAATACTACAAAACTTTCATACGTTTAATGTAGTACTTTTGCTTTGATAAATTGCTTCAAATTAGGCAATTCCTAAATAACCTGTATTAATGTATTAATGTTAATATTGTATTAATGTATTAATGTTAATAATAATAATAATTTTTTCCTTCGTCTTACAAATAATTGAATTATTTTTGATTCTGTCAAATTCAATCATTGATAATCCAGGTGACGGGCAACAATATACAACTAAAGATTTCATAACCATAAAATACTCTTAAAATTTAAGTATAATAAGTTTCAAATGCAGCTTGAAATTTAGAAGAAAGAATGGTTTGGGTGAGCGGGTAAAACTTAACATGTAATCAAGGTTCATTTTAAACTCTCCTCCTCAAAATATAATTTTATGTGTTTTTTTAAATTCAATTATTTTAGATAGGTACAGTGAAGTTACATGAGTTACGGGTTGCTGAGTGTGGCTGCTATATTGGAAAAATGCAGCCACAGAACTTAAAACTATTATAATATTTTAGTATTTATACTTTTACTCAAAGTGTAAAATTATACTATATTTAAAAGCGATAACAATAAACACTAACACGTGTAATAAGTGAAAATGATGCCCCTTAGCGGCAATACATTGCCGACATATTTCGGATATTTCTGTATTATTTGATTTAAAAAAAATTTCAGCCAAAACACAGCGATTCGAAACACATTTCTTGTCACTGAGAGATCCTATCTTTCGTAACAAACAAGTTGGGGAATAGTTTCTCTATCTGGGACACGGTTGCTGGAATATTGTCTTACCACTTCTTAGTACGAATCTGTTTTTACAAATGTATCCTATACTTCTACTTCAACACTATGTAGTGGCGCAACTAACGAAGCACAAATACCACAATTTAAATACAATGAAGTCACCAAGCAAAACACCAATACACAACCTTTACAATTGGCTTCTCTCGGTATGCCTTGTACCGACCCGCATTTAAATAAATAAATAAATAAATAAATAAACAAATAAACGCTGTAGTTACTATGGCAAGTCATGAATTGAAAGTCCAAATATAGAAACTATTAATGTTGATTTGGCAACCATAATTAATAAAACTAAGCAGAAATACTAAACTGAAAGACAGAGAAGCAGTATTTGAAATGTATTGCAAAATTGTTTCTCATTACATAAGACTCCTTGGAATGATATGCCATTAATTTTGATGGGGAGATCCTATCCATTAAACCTGTTCTGGGAAATAATCTTTTTGTCCTTACATAAATTAAAATTTTGTATTATTGAGTGATTTAAAGACATTACTTCGAAGTTATTAAGGCAACAAAGGCCATATAAGAAACAAGAAAATTGCACAGTGATATCGCCAGAAACAAACATACCTAATAGCTGGACAAATCAGCTAACAATACCAAAATAAAAACTAAATTTCAACCAGAACGTCCTTCCAAGTTTTACTAGGGTAGATCCATAAGTTTCCGGCCTCGCCGATAAGGATTCACAAAACCCTTATCTGGTGCCATACCTTATTTGTTAAGTAATAGTTGCAGCTGTACTTCGCTTCGCTGCGTTCAGTTGTTCAGATATAGTTGCATAAAGAAGGCTATGTTTAGAAGATAGTAACATGTTCAAAATAGAGTTTCAAGCTGTTCTTTCCAAAAGAAGGACTTACTCCAAATGAAATTAAACAGCGATTGGACGGTGTACATGGGAAGCATCCCCCTCATGTTCTACTATAAAGAATGGCCAAACTTTTTCGAATACGTCGAGAAAGCATTGAAGACGAAGAGCGTGCAGGTCGGCCCTTAGAGGTACTCACTCCTGAAAACATCGCTCTTGTGAAAAGAGAAATTATGAGGGACTGGCGGCTCAAAGTTACAAAAATAGCAGCAACGTTGGGCCTTTCTAAAACAAAAGGCCTTCGAATTATTCATGAACATTTAAACATGAATAAGGTTAGTGCAAGATGGATGCCTAGAATTCTTTCCTCAGTCCAAAAGCAGCAACGAGTCATCTGTTGTCAGGCATTTTTGGAGTTCTGCCGTGGCTAAGAGAGAGAAGTTCTGAAAACCATTGTTACAGGAGATTAAACTATGGTCCTATACTCCTATCCCTTGTCCAAAAGAGAATCAATGGAATGGCGTAAACCTGGCGAAGCATCGCTTCTAAATTTCAAGGTCATTCAGTCAACCAAGAAGATTATGGCCACAATCTTTTGGAACTGTGAAGGGATACTCTTCATTGACTTCAAGGAGAGGAACATCGCAGTAAATGGGGAGTACTATGCTAGTCTATTACACACACTACGTGCTTCCATCAAAGAGAAAAGCAGAGAAGAGCTGAGTGGCGGTGTGTGCCTTACTCCCGACAACGCGTCTGTGTACATAGCTCTTGTTGCAAAGGAAAATGTGAAGAAATGTGGCTTCAAGGAGATTGACCATCCATCCTATAGCCCAGATCTAGCTCCCAGCGACTATTTCCTGTTCTCAAAACTCAAGAAGGACCTTCGAGGAAGGAAATTTAAGTGTGACGAAGCAGTGATGGATGCTGTTTATGTCCATTTTGCAGACAAGACTTCTGATTATTTTGGAGGAGGGATTGAAATATTAATTCAAAGATGTAAGAAGTGTAATGGGGTAACTATAAAGTGAAATTATAGTTTTTTTCTTTTTTGTTTTTATCACACCTAGAAAACGGTTAGCCCGGTAACTTATGGGTCTACCCTCGATCCGTGAACACAGCAAAAAAAAAAAGTACAAGAAAACAAATAGATAGAGGTGTTATGACTAAACTCGGACAAAGCAGTCTACCTTTTCTTAGATTAATGACGCCTTCCTGAATACGTACGAGAACCTTGTTAAAATTAAACTAATCACAGATAGCCATTGTTCTCTATGTAAGGACTGACAGATGAGTTTAAATACAACTAGTTGCAGCAAACTTAATAGGGATAATAACAAGAATGGAAAACTAGAAGCTCTGTATTGGTTGGCTAAGGATAAAATGATTAATATCAACAGCGTCCTTATTAGCCACTAGCAACCAACCAACCATATCGGTGCATGCCCAGCTCAAGACCATGATTAAAGTTATGATTCAGAAGTAAGAGGCATTATACATTTATAATTTAAAAAAAAGAACGTACAGCTCACCGATCTTCTATAAGACTGGTAACTCGTATAAATTCTGATATCCCTAAACAGAAAAAGGCGGAATACAAGGGTGGTCAAAAAAGCCCTCTTTATTTGAATACTATTTTAAATTTTCAGCGCAATCTCCTTCAAGGTCAATGTATTTATTCCAGCAATGCTTCAATGCATATATTACGTCTCTTAAGCCATTTTCCGAAAAGTCTGCAAAATACTCTTCTATAGCTATAATCGCCTCATAATTCATGAAAAACCTTGAAGAGTTTGAGATTTAGGAACAGATGAATGTGCGAGGGAATGTCTGGAAATTAAGGTGATCTCAACAATTTAAACTTCAAATCTTTCAATTGTCCAATCAATAAATACTTTTGTCCGACGATGCAATTTCTTCATTTAAAATATGTTTTTCCTCCGCAAATGAGTTGGTTCATCTGCAAGGGTTGTTAAATAAAAAATGTTAATTTTTTGACAATAGACAGCTACTCGTCCTCATACTTTTTTATGTTTTCTCTAGGGTTCCTGTCAGTCTTTAAAGACATACTGAAAACCAAATTTTGACAGGTCCTTCAGAATCGCCACCGCACCTTTTACCAATATTTTTGATGATGTAATATATCTCCCACGAAGTTGTCTCTATAATTTGGGGAAAAAAAAAAATTCCATGGTGCAGATTTAACCAAATCCGTGAATTATCATCGTGCAGAGGTTTCTGGACATTTCTGTAGTATTGTCTGGTTGCAGTAATGTGTGCTGGCAACCCATTCCTTGAATATCGAAAAGTGAGTTTGACTAATACTTTTCCAGCAGACAGAGGCAACCAATTTTCCTTTTTGATTTTGGTGATCGTGGAGATTTCCACCGGAGCTTTACTGTTTGCTCTCAGAATCTAAATGATAAAGCCAAGTTTCGTAAGAAGTGATTACCTCTGAAAGAAATTCCGCATTAACTCCAACCAAATCTAGACGCGGACGTCATTTGGTTCGGAAACAGCAGTCTTGTAACTCAGCGTTACCAACGTGTGGGCGGCACCAGTGAAATGTTCAGACTTTGAAAGTGTTCTTAATATTATTTGACGGTTCTGTCTCATAATAACATCAGCTTTAAACATTTCATACCGTCTTCGGGCTGTAGAAATAACGAACTCTCCATACGCCGTGCTTGGGCTTCAGCTGAAGATGTGTGGAAACAAAAGTAGAGATTCAGAGCACTATATTGTTCGTCGCCTCCAATTTGTTGTAGGCGGAACTGAACGTATATTAACTTGCACACCTTTCATAGGTGGGAACTAAAAGCGACAGCAATAAAACTAGTAGCATGTGTACATCAGGCATTAAGCTAAAAAAAAAATATTGTAAAATGAAATCTTAGCTCGAAAGATTAGGCCTGTAAAAATTATGGTTATCCTTTATTGAACAGCCCATGTACTTTGTTTAAAATATTGTAATATTATTGTTCTGTTATGATTACATGTTATGATTACATATTTATGAAGATAATGAAGTAAAATTCCTTTAGCGTCCCAAGTAATTGATGGCCTAACCTTTCTTGCAGATGGAACCGGACTTTGCCTTCTTTGGTGCTAAACAACCAGCTTCTGTTCTCTATTTTGACCGCTGATTTCAATTTTGTTGTGTGATGGAGAATCCAATTCTCATTCACAGTTATAAGTGAACGCATAAAATCATTTCTATTGCTGTTAAAATGCTCTAAACATTCTTGCGATAATTTCGTACGAATGCACTGTTGATCTGCCGTTAGCAAAAGTGGCATTTATCATAACGCAAAGTTTCATCACGTGCACATTATAATCTACATGACACTTTGAAACACCTGTGGATTCTGCTGTTGTACTTTTAGGTATCCTCCATGTTAGTCAGTTTCAAAGGCTGGTACGGCCATATTTAAATTCAGCAATCCAATTGAAAATGATGGAAAAGGATGCTCATAAACTTTATAAATCCGATATGAATTTCCTGTGGCATTAAGTAATTATCTACAAAGAAATTTAACACCATACAATACTCAACGTTATCATTTTATGTGCTACCTACAACGTGTCTACTTTAGAAAGCTGTATCAAATAAACTATTTCAAACTAAAAACTGCCATTTTAAACGAATACTTAAGAGGGACGTGCCAATGTAAAAAATTATCTTACCAGTTGCATGGTTACCTATAATCGAGAATGATGAACTATCGTAAATGTCAGGCTGTGAAAGGAATATTATATTAGTTGAAGATCATAGGGCAATGAGCATTGCATGTAAAATTGTTTGAAAAAAGTTAGATGTACATTCCATTTAGTGACAGTTGTAATGAAGCTCATTTTACACAATTAAAATTTAAGAAATTTAGATTTTCAGATATACAAATTCAATTGCCAAGAAATATCGCTATTTATACCATCACAGAGAGAGAAAAAATCCAATTCTAGGCTGAAAAGTATATAAAACAAGTTAAGGAAAAATCAATTATGATAATAAAAATATATTTACCCCACGTAAAAGCATAAAAATAAACTATTTAATTACACAATAAGAAATTATTTAATTTATTTAAATGAGAAGAATAATTAATCACAAAACTTAACTACGTAAATTATATAACAGCTAATTAACAAAATATTACCATGTAAATTTTCTTTAGGTGAATTCTACCAACTAACAATTTAATACCGATATTATTAATGACTGAAAGACAGCAGTAATTTGCATTAGAATTATTATATAAACTAAAGAGGCTATATTAGTTAACTACAAGTTTATCTATAATAAATTAATAATGTAAAAGAACTCCTGAATTTATCTTGAGAGAAATTCGAGTTTGATTTGTATTAATGTTACTATTTATTGAATAAAAGGATAAAAATCAAGCAATATGTCATAAAATGCGCTTACAGTTATAAATGTCCAGTCCGATTAAAATTTCAGCTAACAGTACAACAGATTAAGGTGAAAATAAAAATTATGTAAGTGATAGAGTGTTTTTCTCATTTAAACTTCTTATTCTTCTTCTTCTTCCCATTCAAGGTCTGGGTACTAATTTCCCCGTTACGAAGCAACGTTTTTCAGAAAGATTGGACTATCCATCTGTTCCTTGGTCGTCCTATTGATCTGGATCCTCTTGGTTTGTATTGGTAGTCTGCCCTCTTCCACCCTATTCGCGTGGTCTTTCCATTATTTTTGTATGATTAAATTCCTGAGTGATAGTTAGGAGGCCGAGTAGTTAAAAAAAAGTAAAACTTTTTAGAAAGTGTTTTTTGAATATCAAACTGCATTGGTTAAACAAGTTCCACATACTATTTCTATTTCGCTTAGTACTTTTTGGCTTGGAACCTTGAATTATAAGGCCTATTTGTTCATTTGACATTTCGCCAAAAAACTTACGACTGACCACCATGCTGATTATTGATTTCTAGTGCACACTCGTGGTTAGGAAGTGATAAAGTTATGGTGATAGGCAGCTGTGATTGGTTGGAATTCTTATGTTGAATTGATCACAAAAAAATCTTTATTTATGCCCCAGATAACTATTCTAGTTCAAACTATCAGTTTTTTTTAAGAACTGAATCTATATTTAAAACACGAAGACACTCTATTGAGAAATGACTGATATAAACTCAAATGAACGTTATTTGCTTGCGTTATTCCATACAGATTAACTCTCGGGTCCAACACGTTGTTTGATAAAGTGGTGTCAAGGCAACACCAAGCTAAATTAGCTACGGCTTATTAAATGCAACCTCTACTTAGGGAAGAGGATGGTAAAACTATTAGAAGCTCAGAACATAAATCTTGAGCGAAAAGCGTATCAGCTGAATGATTAAACGAGCCATTATATTAAATACTGGTCATTGTATAAAATAAACGTTTTATTTCTTGTTTTCTAGCGGCTGAATTTACTCCTTTCCTCGTGCTGTTTGGGACAGAATTAATAGTGGAAACAGTTGGTATCTCGAGTACTATTGATGTATCAATTGATTATCCGTATTATAGAGATTTTTAAACATTTCAAAATAGTAAGCGGTCAACCTAATTTTACACAACACCAGAGTATACAAGACCTGTACTTGAACATGCGCTGTAAGGCTGGTTTCACAACACAAAATAAACCACTATTAATTTTCCGAACGAGTGAAACCCGTGGCATGGAAAAACAAGACAAATGCAGTTTCTTCTACTCCGTCGGTCAATGTCCTTGAACTCTGGGTTTCCAATCGGTACCTGAGTGCAATCGAAATGTTGCTCAGACAGATAAAGGAAGAGAAATTGTATGGGGCGTCGCGTTTTCGTAGCCATGCTGACGTAGATAAATAAATATTCATCAGAGAAGATGGAGTGGCCAACCGCGGTCAGTCCTGGTGCATTCAATTGTTTTTCAGTATAGTGACCCCTCGCCAAAGCCAGGGATGCAGTCAACGCGCCTTATTTGGCAGCAGCAACTATTTCAGACGATTCCAACGAGTAAAAAACTGTAAGAAAGTTCACAAATACGTGTATTCCTGAGACAGAACACAAAACTTTAACTTTAACTTTAACTAAACTTGCGCACGGTTAAATCCAAGAAGATAGTACTAATGAAACAAAGATGGTTTTAGTGTCGTTTGATAAATAAGAACGAATCAGCTGTCTAATCAAAGGCCGATAATTTACAAGCTAATTGGCATGCTATCCCTCCCCCCATATACCTGTAACTTGAGCTATGTAGAGGCACTTTTTTCACAAGTTTAAATATTTGTTCCAAAGTTTATGCACGTTAGCATATGTATGTATGTATGTATGTATGTATGTATGTATATACTGTATATATGTTATCGCCACGGGTGGCTGAGGTCGTTAAGGCACGGATTCGTGAGCGGGAGGTCTGGGGTTCGAATACCGCCAGGACAGTCCTCCCTGACTGAGTTTTTTTTCAGGTTTTCTTCAGTCCTCATAAATGGCAAATGCCGGGGAGGTACCCTAAACTTAGGCCTGGAAGCTTTCTTCCTTTAAAAAAATACTCACACCACCTGTGATGTCTTAGTAGTAAAAACGGTGTTAAACACTATTAAAAAAATGTGAAGGATTAGCAACTGTTAGACATTTCATGGACTCTCGAGCAGCTCCTCATATCCCATCCACAGATTTCATAAGTCACCTACCTTGTAATGCATTTAGTTTTGATAATAAACATTATCTACAAATTAAAGGCACCACAATGGGCACCAGAATGACACCTTCGTATTCCAATCTTTTTATGGCTCACTTAGAGGAGGAATTTCTTCAGTTAGAACCTTTGGCACCATTATTATGGCTGCGATATATTGATGATATATTCGTGCTTTGGACTCATGGCTCAGAATCTCTCGATCAGTTCCTTACTAATTTTAACTCCAAATTTTCGGTTAAGTTCACTTCTTCTGTCTCTCCCAATGCTGCTACGTTCCTAGACATTGACATTTCTTTATGTAATGGCTCTTTTCTTACGTCTGTGCACATTAAATCAACCAATTTACAACAGTATCTTCATTTTGATAGCTGTCATCCCTTGCATATCAAAATATCTATTCCTTTTTCTCTTTCAATCCGTGGCCATCGTTTTTATAACAATTTAAATCTCTTGACAAGTATATTAAAAACTTAACTCAAAAGTTTTAAGATGAAAAATATTTTAGAATCCCGTATCATCCCATCGCACAAAAATCTCCAATACAAACCTAAACTTTCCGATAAGAACTTCATCAACCTTGTTACTACTTGCCTGGAATTAAAAGCATCAGACCTATTTTGAAAGAATGTCACGATACTTTATTTTTTAATAATATCGATCCTGGGTCTTACTTAATCATACTTGCCTTGTAGACCAAGGATCACGGGTTGAATCCCGGCCAGGGTCGATGAATTTTTTCGGGCGTAAAAATCCTAAGTATGACTTCCTTCGGAAGGGAAGTAAAACCGTGGGTCCCGTATTGTTTATTTACGGCATGAAAAAGAACCTCAAGCCTGAAAGAGGAGGCCTCCGAGCAAAATTTATTAGCCGTTTCAAGCCCGGAATTGAGTGGGACGCTGATGACCTGAGATGTTAAAGAACGTCCGTAAATGAAACAAATAAATTTTATTAAAGTATTTATCTTTAAGTGAATGTTCTAAATTTGTACCCCGCATTACTTTTAAAACATCCCCTAACCTATCTCCTTCCAAATTACCCCGTCTGGTTGCAGGCTCATATCGTTGCCAACGCCCCTAAACATAAAACCTGTGCACTAATTATGCCATGTCATTCATTTTACATCCCCTATTTACCCTGAGAAATTAAAATTGCTTCACTTGCTACCTGTTCTTTTAAGAATGTCGTATAAATGTTATTTTACATAAGTTTGGCATGGAGGGTGTCATACTCTTAAACAGACGAAAATCTTAACAAAAAGAACGAAATCATGTCACTCCGGGCACTAAAATTGGTACATTTGTCTTTTTATCAGTACTGCGTTTGGGCTTCTGGTACATCTATTGAAGCAGAGAGGTTTTTCTCATATAACATGACAGAAAACGGAGCTTTATTATAAAGTGTGCCGCAACCTCTTTAACAAAATAAATGCTTAGCAGTAAGAATTAAATAATTATTTGAAAATTACCATTAGATTATTAAATTTTTCTTATTTTATTTATTTTCTTTCTAGTAAACTTCCTTAATTTTGAAAACTCCATGTCGATAAAATAAAGCAAAATTAAAGAGATATAATGGTAATATTTCACGAAAAAATATAAAAATATCTTTCAGCAAAATTGGAAAAAAGTCACGAGAAAAAATGTAAAATTATCTGTCTGCCACAGAGCATCTCCTTTACTCTATTGTGATTGGATATTTATTCTGAACTGAAGGCCTAGAATCAAGAATAAGGAATCTCTGGCAGCCTGGAGCGCTAGGATTTGGCAAGGAATTCATTTGCAGTTCTAGACTCTAAGCTTATTCTATCAGCCTAGCCAAGAAAACGTTGAGTTCGGTTACACTTAGTGACATAGCTATTTTAAAAGTGGTTTTGGGTCTTGCTTTCGTGTACTTATTATCTCTGCTACGTTCTGTTCTATACGTCGGTGCAAACTCTAAAGGTGGTAGCACTGCTCGTACATTACCTTGGCAAGAGCGAGTGTTGAAGACTATGCACATTGTTATAAACAGTTATGTACTCTGTGTTTAACGGCCATTTTCATGCTTACATTTATAATAAATTTCGTGCATTAAAACAGTAATATTTTTAAAACGGGCCACGCTCACAGAGACTATGGCGAAACTGCGCAAACCTTAGCTTAGAATGATGTATAAATAGTTTTGTTAGTTAAGATGTCGAACGAGCACAAGCGATGCAGGCCGTTCCGGATGCCATGCTGAGAAATGATTGAAAAATCCCACGACATGGTGCTGAGCTATTGGCGACTGAAGGTACGGTAGATTGTTAAAAGTTGTGTGCTTTTCTGGAGATCGGGTGAATTGTATTTTGCACAGTCATTTGCAAATGAAAAAGCTATTGACCAGAAAAGAGGATGAATTATCGCGCACAAACTTTGGATCGGTTTAAATAGAATCAAATAATTTCGGATAAGGCATGTTACATAAATCCACGCTACATGCCGGTACTTTCGCAACAGTTGCAACGGAAGAAAACGCTCCGAAGGCAAAAACGCTCCTCTAGTAGAAAAGGTGTTGGCGGTTGTGTTTTGGAATAGAAGGAAGAATTAACATTGTTCAGTATCTTACACAACTCTGGCAGTTTACTGAACACTGCTTTGAGTCTATCAAATTTATTTATTCACCTTTACCTTTATAGACAACCTCGTTGATTTAGAACATAATCTAAGCCTTTAAATCAGGCGTTTGAAGGTCAGCCAGTCACACATAGAAACTGAGCTGTAGCGAGTAGCGTAGATCGTTTGAGGAGGGGGGGGGGAGAAGTTAGCCGAGTGATGTCGTGCATTGGTTGTCACAAAATAAGTAAACATTGGAACTATTATTTATGTCAGAAAGTGTCATATTGGAATTTAATAATAAAAACAGAACTGCACTATGTACATGCGTAACGAAATCAAACGTTACGTATGGCGGTTACTGGCGTAACACAGGAAAGGCAAGAAGCGAACTCTCTCTTCCACTGCAACTACAACGCTAGATAGAAGGAACAATGACTAGCTCATATCTGGGCTTTTGAGACTCCGGTTTTAAATAAATATTACTTGTATTTTAAACAGTAGTGCTTCTAATTTATGAAACGTTAAATAGACATGCATTTTTAGTGAATTCTAGACTGGAACTATAATCTTACAATCAAATATATTAATCAAAGTCATTTAAATTTCAAAAAACAAATGTCTTAATAACTGTGCAGTTAATTAATGTTATAAATTATTATGCTTCAGTTGTTTTTTAACATATTGCTAAGAAGTTTCAATAAAACACTATATAACTTAAATTATTTTTTATTAAATTATCATGTGTTCGACTGTTAGCGAAAATTAAAATGTCGGACTGGAATCTATAGTTATAAGCGCATTTTGTGACTAAATTTTTTGATTTTTTAATCATTTTATTTTCTAATTAGTAAAAAATAATCGGAACAGAGTACTAATTTGAACCGGAAGTCTTAGATATACGAATGGGCCTTACGGCCGTACATGCTATGTCATCCTTATAACAATCAAAAGGGTCATACACTTACATACATTTACATATATTCATACATATATACATAAAGACACACATACCTACATACAAATATACAAATACTTGGATATAATTACCATTTCTATTAATAATTTTATACACAAATACATAAACTGGAATGGCACCTTACTTTTGAGCCCCTTTCCATTTACTCACACCCCCTTTCCTTCTTTCCCCTTTTCATTATAGCCATTAACTTCCTATGTCGAATTTTCTCTATATATATTCTAAAACGTACAATAAATCGTCACTTACTACTAAACTATGCAATATTAGTTAGCTACATTTTCATCTTTACTAATATAACTTCAGAAATTATCTTGAGAGAATCTGGAATACGTAATAATATACATACAATACCTTTTTTTCGTTTTTAACTACTGAAATACATTTTTTTTGCAGAAATATCGTATTTTGCAGAAAAATTGTGAAAATTTTATTGTTAAAGCCTGTATATACTTTTTAATAGAGCTCTTCAAGACTCTTTAAATACCACGTCTTTGCTATAATCGAGAACGTCGTCATAAATACCAGATGTTAAACGAATTACTCAGTAATATTTTGTTCAATCAGCTGTTAAATGCAAGGAAGGCGCTGTTATAATTCTGCGCATTATCATTAATTGCTCTTCTTATTTAAATAAATTTAAGCAACTTCTCATATGTAATTAAGTAGTTTATTTCCTATCCTTTATGCGGAATAAATGTAGTTTACTATCATAATTGATTTTTCTGAAACTTGTTATATATACTTTGTTAATAATGTTATTTCCCTCCAGCTTAGAGCTAGGATTTTTTTCTCTGTGAAGGTATAGATAGATCTTTTTTGGCAATTTTTTTACTATAAGTCAATTTGTATAACTGAAAATCCACATTTCTTATTGTGTAAAATGAACTTCAATAAAAATATCACTAAATGGAATATATATAATTTGACTTAATGTTCGTGGGCCTATGAAAATCTCAGCTACAGATTTCGCGTTAAAATCCTTGATTATTGAGAAAGTTTAGTTGCATGATAATCCTCAATATACTTTTATAACAATCAAATGCTTCAAACCTAAACATCCTTCTTAGAGATGCTAGCCCATTAACTGCTAAGCTGAATTTCTTGCAAAAGAGAAGATATAAACGTAGGAAAAAAAACAGGAATTTTATATTTCTGTTGTATTATTAATATTCTTTATTCAGTTTTTCTTTCTATCATCCCTAAAAATCTTTCTCGTTTGAATGCTGACGCAAGAAATGTGACCTACTTCTCGTGTCTGGTTCATTAGCGACAGGTACAAATAAGCCGCGATGCTGAATGCAGAGGGCGGTGTAAGTGTTATGTAGTGGAGGAAAGAGGTGGGATGCCCTCCCAAATGCTGATATTACCATCGCCCACAAAATTGGATCACTGCATGATGTTTGCGGCAAGGTCAGTTTCATAACCCAGTCACCCCTACGACCTATCGTTATACACTGCCCACGCTCAGTGTTGCCAACTGCATTTATGGTGTTACAAACGTTACCGCATTTTCTGTTACTTCACTCATAAGATTGCACATTTACTGGTACTCTGTTAAAAGTTTGAGGAATTTAGCAATTAATATTGTGACGTGCTTTGATGTCATCATCAATTAAGTTTATTTTCTACATTGTTCATGTCTAAGACGAATGTAATTATTGTTCCAGCTTTAGTTCTAGGTGTCATCAAATCTGCTTTGCATCTTATCGTTCTTAATTTCCCGGTATATATTATGTATATAAATTAGTGACTAAGTTCTGAGCACACAATTTTAACAACGAAATATATAAACATAGTTACATGACCCCATTGCTAATAAAGAGCTAATAGTACAAGTGATAAACTAATATATGTTTAAAATTTTTCTCAATATAACCTCTTTCTGCTCCTTGAAAATGTGTTCCATGATTTATCGTAATCTTGCAGGTTTCGCTTTTTGCTCAAACCCATTTAAGTTTAAATTCTCTCAGAACAATAACATCAGCTACAGAAGCTGCATAAATTGAGGTCTTTGAACGTTTCCACAGTAAAAAACCCACTGAATCCAAATTTGACGATCGACCAATCCATCTTTGCGGAAAGTGGTCATTCAAACAATGACGAATTCTCCGGCCAAAGTGAGCTGCAGCACCATCGTGCATAAACCACATTCGTCGGATGACGTCTAGAGATACATTATCAGCTAAAAGGTGCAACTTATTGTTGAGAAATTACACATAAATATCCCCTATAGTCGTGAAAGGTAGAGAAAAAGGGCCTCTTAAGGTGATTAATACATTTTGAGCCCAAAAGTTTAGATTGAATTTCTGTTGATGTTCATTCAGCAGTACTTGGGATTTTCATAGATCAAAATGTGATTGGTTATGGTAATTGAAATACAATTACATGTAAAGTCAGCGAACAAGGTAAATGCTAAGAAATGCATGATCAATTTTGTTGAATGTTTTGGTAGAATGTTCTTCGTGGCTGAACGTCCTTGCATTCTTTGAGGATGACAACAGAAGATTTTCATGTAAAATATTCCAGATAGTCATATGACTAACAAATTCTCTTCTATTATCTGATGGGTTTTCACCCATGTTACAAAGAACTCGTTCCTTAAGCTCATAGTTGCGTATATCTCTCGGTTTTCCACAATCAGAAACTCTTCTCGCAAATGTTGACGGGTTCCAAAGAAGGTTTTTGCTCAAAGTTACTGTCTGTCGGGGTAAAGCTTACGTGTTCTTAATGCATTTCGATATTCAAGACGATAGATGTAAATATGTGCCATTTTATTCTCCGAATATATTTTCTTTTGATTTCTTCATTCATTGCGAGCTTTATAAAAAGGGTTTAGTAAATGAAAGCAGTTGTAATTGACTGAGGGTTAATAAATATAAAATGAATGATTTACATACCCTGCTTTGTATGGAATTGTTAGGAAAGTGTCCCTAAAATATACAGGTATAATATTTAATTTTGTTAAACCAGCCCAGAAAAAATAGTAACTTATAAATAGAACATTAAATCTACTTAAACAAGGTTTCAGTGTAACCACTTAGTTATGAGCTAGCAGAATAGTGTGTTCGTTCAAACGTCCAGCAGTGTGCTAGTGCTAATTATATTTCCTCTGCCTGTGAGCCTCGATGGTTTACACTTGTAATGCTACCGAAATCTACTTCAGTACTTATAAAATATAGAGAATTTGTGAAAAATGACTTACCCTCATTAAACCCTGTACTGCCTTGATAGGTATTCCAGACATCTGCAATAAATAAAGAACAATTAAGTCAAGAAATGCCGGAAAAGTTTAATTTTATATTATTAACTATATAACTATGAAAATGTAGCTTACTTAATAACTACTTACACAAAATAAGCTGTGCTTAGCAATTAGTATCCGGATTAAATAATAAAATTATTACTTAATTTTCTATCTGTTATAATGCAATATTTTTACAAGGTCTATTTAGGAACTACAGGCTTTAACGCAGCAAACGTTCTACTTCAGTCAGTTCACTGACAAAATGCGAAGTCTATGTGATCATCACACCGCGTTCCACCGGTTTGATTAGAGCTCGCTACCTCCCTATCAGGAGCTTCTCAATCACATGTTTGTGTGAATCTCGTTCCAGACTTTCTTAACATTGAACATTCCTAAGCAAATACCGGGAATCGAACCCGGAACGGGACGTCAGCAAAAATGGCAGTCATAATGCTTTAGGTAATACTAGTTAAGGTATCATAGGTATTAAAATCAATGGCGTGGCTTTTATGTTCTAACAATGTCTTTTTATTTAATGCAGTTTCATTATGTCTATGTCTGTTGCGAGTGTTTTTTACCCTTAAGGAAACAAACATTAAATATATACATATATATTATTTTCATTTATGTTTCTGTACATTTCTTTTTTTAAATAATGTTTAACTCCCGTTTTAACTATTGAGGCGGCGAACACTGATGATACATGAGATGAAATGATAAAATGGGAAAGGTTTTTTTTTAAGGAAGGAATCGTTCCAGGCCTAAGTTTAGCGCATCTACCCGGCATTTGCCATTTATGAGGGCAGGAAAACCTGGAAAAAACCTCAGTCACGGAGGACGAACCTGGTGAGAATCGACCGCAGACCTTACGCTCACAGTCCGCGCCTTAACGACCTCGGCCACTTGTGGCGGTATGTTTCTCTACAGGCAATTGTTTGTTTTCTAATTTATTAATTTCCCCTACATTCGTTATTGCATTATTTTTGTTGTAAATATTTCATTCTCGTTTCCTTGATCTAATTTTGTTATAATTAATTCTTATATTATGTTTGTTTTTTAATTTTACCCATAATATTTGTTGGGATATTAATTATACATTTTGTAAATCGTTCCTTTTAAAAGTAAAGCAGCCAATTAACAAAGAGTATCTATTTTTTAAAACTGTAACCTACAATTGGATATTAATTTTCAGCTTGATCACGAAATTTCTATTACTTAATTATAAAGTAAATGATAACTAATTTTTTTTTCAATTCGCACTAAATTTCTCCTGCTTTAGGAAGTTTCAATTAGCAAAGCCGTTTCATTCCACCACGTTTGTCTTTGTCGTGCGTTTGTCCATCACTATTCTTTAAAGTTATACCGAAAGCCAGGGCTTGTAGTTTGATTTTCAACTTCGAAATCTAATTTCTTAATAATTAATTTCGCGTACTGGATTATTAATAAAATTACGTTGAAGTTTTTCTTATATGAGCGCCATTCTGGCCTCTTCGAGAGACCGTAAATCTAAAATAATGGAGGGGACCGCACCCAAAGTGAACAAACTTCTATCTTACAGTGAACACAAGTTTCACATTAACAAATGCAGTGCGTGACGAGATAATAAGATTTGCCTTACCATAACCCGAAACTAGTCCATCAAAATAATCAATGCTGAATTAATTCCACAATCATGCACCATAAAACATTCACGATCTATATATTTCAAACTACTTGCCATTATCTATATGTTCTTTAAGTATTTAGGAAATCTAGACCTTGGTTAATGAAATTTAGGATCCGTCAAGATTGCCGCAAATACAGGGTGGCGCACGAAATGTGATACATTGAAAATTGTTTATAGAACTTTTAATAAGCAAAACATGTCATTCTTTTTTACGTTAATCATCTGAATGTGTATGCTCAGTGAATGTGCAGTACATGTTCAATATGTCCACTTGTTGACGTACCACCTCTTCAAGACGAACTGTAACGTTTCCGACCACTCTACACCACAAGTCTTCTGTTACTCCCTGGAAAAATTTTGTCATAGTCGCTCGCAGTTGCATTAGATTGCGTGGTTTGTTGCAGTAAACTGTCTCCTGCAAATGTGCTCATTAGAAATAATCACAGGGATTAATATCCGGGCAGTGGCGGCCATATTGAACCGCCCTGGATATCGATGGGACATCACATGGGGCCCGGAATGTTGGAGCAGGAAATCCAGAATAACGTTTGCTGTATGAGGACGAGCTTCATCTTGCATGAACCATTGTATATCTCCACTGGTAACCCTGTTGCATAAAGTTGCGGAAGAAAATTATTTTGCAACATGTCCATGTAGCGCGCACTGTTAACTGTGCCGTTGAAAAAGATTGGTCCAATGATTCCATGGCTGGAAATGGCATTCCAAACACTAACTTTTTCTCCGTAATGTTCAATCTCGTGTATAACACCAGGAGGTTCTCGTGCCCAAAATCTGATATTCTGCCTACTGACGCTACGGTTCAAATGAACGTAGATCTCATCAGAAAACCATGTGTCACGTCATCATTTGCAAGAGCCTGAGTGGGAAATTGTAGTCGCCGTACCATGTCATTTTCCGTCAGTTTGTGCAACACTGTCATTTTGTAAGGGGAATAAGTTCACGTCAGCATGGAGTATTCTTTGAAGAGAACAACCGAGATGCCCAATTCGGCTGAAGCTTGTCTAGTGGATTTCCTGGGACTTCGTGTCAAAGTCAATCTCACAGCCTCGATGTTCTTTGGAGTACGGACTGTGTTGACACGAGGTCACTTTTGTTCTAAAATACTGCCGTCAGTTTCAAATTGTGTGGTTAGTCTACACACAGTCTGTCTGCAGGGGGCCCAACTCGTACGAAAATGAATACGAAAACGTCCTTGTGTCTCTGCTACACTCTTCCTTTCCGCGTAAAACAACACAGTCTTCACTTCTGTTCTAGCGTCAACCGGCCTTTGTCCGCCATTTTACTAAACTGAAGCGGTGGAGTCACGCATGCGTGGTGTTGACAACTGCTGTCTTCTGTTGAATTATGCACGAACTAAGGCCAATCGTTACAACATTCCGACGTTGCCATCCTGCAAATAACATATTTATTACACAATTTTAATGTATGGCATTTCGTGCGCCCCCCTGTACTGGAAGTGGATTTTTGGTGTCTGTAATGAAGATGTATTAAGGATAAAAAAAAAAAAAAAAGGTACACACATTTAAGGAAATATCCTGAATGAATTTTCATCAGTAATGGCAAATTGAAAGAGAATATAATTTTCAAGTGTTAATTTTGATCCTTTGTCTGCTAACGAAACAAAATGTTACTATACAAGTTTACATTGAATGCTTGTACTCCTCTCAAGGGTGCATAGGACAAGTGGTTTAGTGGGGAAGAAACGGGGCAAGGAACCCGGTACATAGTCTGTGAATTCTTCTGTTATAGTTGATTTTAAACAATAACTAAGGCAGATAAAGTAAAACAAAAATTTAACATTTAATAGTTAATTGAATTTAGCAATCACAAAATATTTAATTGATTCGAACATTATTAACCTTAAACATAAATTACTTATGAATCAAATATTCATTATTCCAAAATATGTTCTTGAATATTATGTATATTCTTAATTTAAGTTGCAAATGAATCAAGTCTTAATTTAGTTTTATGTACATTACAACTGACAAAGCTTCCCCACTGAACCAAATTATGGTTAATGCATTCATTAAGAAACCATTTCCTACATGTAGTAAACCCAACTAAAAGCCTGCACAAAATTAGAACCAAAACTTTGCTGCAAGACAGTGAAAAGATCAAATATAAAGCAAGTAGGTAATTTATGTAATAAATAATCATTAGTTAGCCAGGTCGCCAAAATGAAATTGATTTCAATTTTATCAAATTTAAAAGAAGAATTATGTGGGAAAAGCTTGCTGCAGGGTATCGTCGCAGAACGGCGGAACAAGAGCCTAGACGACAAGAGTAAAGCTATAAAGAAAAAGATCGAGAAATCATAGCGCTATGTAGCGGCTAAATAGAAGATTTGAGAGGAAGGCAAGGTTCCTAGCGGAGTAAGAATGCATACAAACTAAATTTATGCGTATAACGGTACACTCTATAAACTGAGTACGTTCTGTATCGAATGGTACAGAAGCAATTTTGAATCAACTGGAGAGCTCATATATATAATTTAATTTCCACATACAGAATAAATCTAAAATATTATTTCGTAGTATAGGAATGCCTGAAATGTACAAACACTGCTCAAGCAGTTAACGTTTCTACAGAGCTGAAATGATGAAAACAACCGACTCTCTTGTAAAATGAAAAGTTTTTAACTGTGATTTAATACTGCTAATGAAAAGAAAATCTACAAGAAAAGAAATTGAATTACTAGATATGCACAAAGCATTGAACTAGAGACTTTGGGAAGTGTTGGGGATTCCCTATCTATTTGGATGTTCAGTTCAGAACATGCATTAGGCAAGAGCAGTGGCTATTTCATAAATATGAAGATTTGTTCACATACATCGGAATACTTTTGTGCAGTTTGTGACCAGAGGAGCGTAGTACTCAAATAATGACAGGAATGATGAATATTAGAAATGATCAGCGGTGAACATTCAGTCTCTCCAACATCAACAAGTCACATCCTCTGTAATGAATTTGTTACAATCGTCATCAAGGCCTTCGAAGATTTTCTTGAATAATGTCTTCCTACCTGGCAACGTATCATGATGATTGAAATGTATGACGGTTTATGAGAAAAACTGCTACAACTTACAACAAGAGACAGAACTTACAGCACCAAGCTGTCTAAAATGTAGTAATCTCAACATGTGCACTTCTTAACACATAAAGAAAAGATGCATGGTAACCAAAGTTAATGCCGTCAATTCTTCCTTTGAAGCATTGTACTGTTCAAGCGACACGAAAAGAATATTCTGTATCTCCAAAAAATTGTTGTAGTAACAATCTGTTGCCTTAAAAACATTAAAAACTCAATCCACATTTGTTGCGTATTCCCATTTGGTAATGTGCACTTCAGGTGGATAGCACCTCACTGCATCATCCTGTATCAAAATATTGAAAGGTGTTGTTACTAAATGGATACTAAGAGGGTTTATGATAATCTGTTACAGGCCTAATTTCTCACGCTAAATGCTAACTTTACAATACTTTGTTAGCATAATGTGTAATGTGCACGTGGTACCTGTAACAATATTGCAACTTTCGATTCTCAACTGTGAGAGCTTTGCAAACTGACACAAGTTCAGTTCGGCCTGCAGCAAAATGGAGATGATACACTCTGTAATTCTGCTTTTATCTCGACAAATGTTTATCTGAGGGCTAGATGGAGAGTGTTCTTCCCTATAGTACAGCTCGAAATTGGCAATTATGTGTCCAATAGTTAAAAAAGGGAGCCCAAAAGTACCGGGTAATTAGAGGGGGGCGGCACTACTTCCGGTAATGGGAAAACTTTATTGCAAAATTTTATATGAGAGAGTTAGACAATGAGTAGTAGAATACAAACACACTTTCAAAATTCCAAGCAGGGTTTAGGGAAGGATGCAGCACGCTAGACAATATTTTTGTATTAAACACACTGAGAGTGAAACAGAAGGGAAAACTTCATTGTGCTTTCATAGATTTTCGAAAAGATTTTGATTTCGTGGTAAGAAAAACAAGCAATATGGGGTAAATTATGGACTAAAGGATTCTCGGGTAAAATGATGAAGGCATTAGAATGAATATACAGTAAGGTACAGCTCTGTGTAAAATATGATGGGATAAAGTTTCAAACACGGAGAGGTGTGAGGCACGGCTTTAAAAGTTTAAATAGGGAAGGCAATTTCAAAGGAAGGTGGATCCGGCATTCCAATTTATCCGAATCTCAAAATTATAGCAGTGATTAACCTATCACGTTTAGCTCATCGACATTTCATTTCCTGTGAATCTGTGAGGGAATTTTGGGGAGCATGCACTAATCTTTCTCCAACTTCTGGTTTCTTGTCAGTAACACGCTTTCTTAACCTTTCTCAAGCCTCCCTAAATTTGTCTGCATGTTTTCGCAAGATATATCAATATCCGGATATAATTATTTCTTTATTTGGTTTATTTATGGACGCTCTTTAACATCTCAGGTCATCAGTGTCCCATTCAATTCAAGGAGTGAAACGGCGGACAAATTTTGCTCAGAGGCCTCTTCTTTCAGTCCTGAGGTTCTTTATCGTGCCGTAAATGTGCGACACGGGACCCACGGCTTTACTTCCCATCCGAAGGAAGCCATACTCACGATTTTTACGCCCGAAAATATCCATCGGTTCTGGCCGGGATCGAACCCGCGTTCTTGGGTGTAAAAGGCAAGTATGGTTATCACTGCACCACCAGAACAGACGTCGAGATACTATGAAAATAGATAAGCACAGATAACACCAGTAACACACTATCAGTATAAGCACTTTATAAACATGACCATAGTGTTCAAATGAACTCTACCACTGCGCAGTGAGACCCGAGTGATTCGAAGCAACTACATCGGTACATCGGTGGTTTAGTGAAGCAGTCACATAAAACACGCGACTCGACTGTGAAAGACTGCACTGAATGATATACGGAACAGGGCTATGCAGCAAATGTTAGCCAGCCTTAAAGCTTTCACTGAACGAAATGTAAGTTATAATGTTTTGAATAACTGCAGACAGGACTTGCCACGTCAAGGTTATGTTGTATCACCTTTTACTATTTTCAGTTCCCAACTCAATCGCAAAAACCTTTAAAGTGTCTAAAGTATTCCCTATCTAGAAAACGGCACAGTTTATCAAATAGGATAAAATGATGGTGGTGAAGATAGTTTATTGCCTTTACTACGCCTGCACTGACATTTATAGGAAACTGAACTGTAAAGAGAAAATATATATTTCCGCTTCAGCAATGAAAACAGAAAGAATGTACAATAAACTTGTTTTGACACGTTCATTACCGACATAGACTGTGTCGTCCATTTGCATTCCATAGACATGTACAAAAACCTTACAATCCCTTCTGAGGTTTGTTGTAATAGAGTAATAGAAATGTATAGATTTTTCGTATTCCTCATTCAAAAGAAGAAACACTTTTTAATAAGTTTATTTCTTCCCAGCACTTTGACTTTACAGTAAATGTTAAAAAGAATTACACAAAATAAGATAGTGAAATTAACTTTTGGACACTACATATATATAAATGTCGAATAACAAAATACAAGTATACAGAGGGTGTCAAAAAATGTATACACACTTCAAACAAAAGAAAACACTGTGTTAACATAACAAAACTGAATTTACATAAACAGAAAACGATGAGCACTAATCATCTTAGACTTTTACAGTTACAACAGTTGCTCACAATGCCCACCTTCGGCATCGATACACTTCTGAGTAGGTTGAACTACTGATTGAGCAACGTTTGCAAAAGTGTCCTCAGCGATTGCAGCACATACCGTTTTCATTTCTTCCCGAAGTGTTGCCAGTGTAGCTGGTTTTCTACGATATACAACATCCTTAAGAGTTCCCCATAGGTAAAGTGCAACGGAGTTAGATCCGGAGATCGCGGTAAAAACTCAATCGGATCTCTTCGTCCGATCCAGTGCCTTGGATAGTGACTAGCATTGTGCCTTGGATCTAGTGCGCGGGACTTGTTGCTGTGCAAATTCTCCCAGATCAGCCCTTGTGAACATCGCATACGGTACCACGAGTCTCATATTTGTCTCGAATGCGTGCAACTGTTGTTCGCGTTGGCGGTTCTGTTCTGTACACACGTCTCCATTGCTTTTGCACTTCAACAATATTCTCGGTTTTCCAATACCCCTTCAAACTTGCTTCAAGGATTTCCTTAACGTTACTACAGATAATTCACTCTGTTAAACACCAACAATAATTTTATAAATGTTTGTTCTAGAGATCAGTTTATTTTTGTAATCCCTGTTCAAACGATAATCTTGCCTCCATTTTGTTGCAGCAAACCTTGCACAACGTAACGTGAGTCACATCTGTTTACAGAACATCATACGATAACCTTGGCTTCATTTGTTCATTATTCATTTACGATAATCTTGGCTTCATTTGTCCATTGTTCATTTACCTGTAACGTAACAACGCTATCATAATGGATGTGAGTATATCTGTTTACAGAACATCAATCTACACATTACTGTTGTTTTTCGGTCCAATTTTGAAATATATTAAAATAGATATCTGTGTGAAAGTGTGCATATATTTTTTGGCATCCTCGGTATAACAGATACATACAAATAAAATTAAATAAAATGTTTATATATAAACTGAATAAAGCACATATGTTTTATTAGACTTAGTAATCAAAAGGATTAACACACTGAAACTAAACTGTGTGAATTTGAAATAGATTTTGGATGCTGGGATTTTTGTATCGTAACCGAGACTAAAGAAGGATATATAGAAATTGATAGGAAAAATTATGGGATAGTTTATATAAGAAATTAAGGAAATATTTACGTTCCAATTTAGAAAACTTTTTAGATATTTAGGACTCGTTGATTTTTACTGAATTCAGATTGAGATAATAGTGTGGATATGTTATTTTATAGGAGGAGATTGTGAAGAACCTGTCAAAATTGATTTCCAGCATATCTTTGAAGACTGGAAGAAACCCTGGGACAGTTTCATTGCAATCAATGGGAACTACTTTTAGAAAAATCACAACAATCATGAAGATGAGTAAAGGTGTGTTGTCAAAAGAAATCATGATTATGATTTATTGAACAACCCTCGCAGTTTGATTGCCGTATTAATTATGCAATTTCTGTAATAATATTTGTGTAATATTCCCATTTTGTTCATTTTTAAATAAACATTGTATGTTTCCTTAAAGTTTATTAATCTCCCAAAATTCAAGTATTTTGAAAAGCATTCTATATATATATATATATATACACGAGTATATATAGAATGGGGCATAAACAATTAATATTAAAATATCCAGGATTTTTTATATCGACCAGCTTGTTTCGCTAGTTTTAAGAGATCATAAGGGCCCACAATTCTTGAGCAGATAATATGACTATTTTTTTGCCCAAAGTTACATTTTTAATTGGTCAATAACAAACAGTAGGTGCAGCAGAAATTAAACAAATTAAATTAGAACTAGAATACTATTTACAGTGTTCGATTTTTAACTTTAACCATTAATTTAGTATTTAAATAAGAATTTCAGCTGTTTCTCAGTATTTTTTTCATACGACTTCTTTTAAGGGGAGTCAAAATGGTAATTTTTCTAATCATTTTACATTTTAGGTTTTCGTGTTTAATAGTTTGATTTTGACACATTTTTAAAGGGTTATGAAAAGTGTAGATTAATTTTTTTTAATGAAGTGTCAAATCTTTCTTTAACGTTGCTGTGGATAATTCACCCAGTTAAACATAAATAATAATACATTTTTACATGTTTGTTCTAGATATCAGTTTATTTTTGTAATTTTCGGTAAATAAATAAAAGGAAAACATTAAGATCAGAAACAATAGCACAGAAATCAAACCGGGATGTGTCTATGATACAGAATGTATGCTCTCCATGAAATTCGTAGAAATAGAATAGATAGGGAAAAAAAGAAAGAAAAAAAAAACTGCAGAAAAAATTGTCTTATTGTAGTTTTTCTTATGCAATATACAGAAATATAAAATTGTCTTCATCGTTGTTTGTTTCTGAATCATTTATATCGCAAAATGTGTAGCCCTGGGTTGAAGAAAAAATAATAAAATCAGAAACGCTGGAAAAATGTAACTAAACATACATTCAACTAACTTAGAGTAAGTTTTTCCACAAATGTTAACAGTTAACTGTATCTTTATTTTTATGCATTTCTTAGACGAAGTGCAATAAAGTTTGCAAAAGCATTCCATTCGGCGCAAATGCCACCTGCAGCAATAAAATGTATAACACATGTTTTTAAAAGTTTTGTTGTAGATGTGGCTGTGTATTTCTTGCAGTATATTGTAATTTATGGGAACTTTGACGTCTTGGAATATTTAAAAAGATATAACAATGCAATAGAAATGGCTCTAGTGATTTTCTTATAACTTTTAAACCTCACCACAATTTAATATTACCTAAGACATACGTCAGAGATACCTTTTGGCTTCAACATTGTTCAAACTTTGTTTAGAGGCCTTAGAAGTCTGGAGATAAAATTATAGAGATATGGGTGTTAGTATTTATATTTTACAGGTTGCAGATTACCAAATTATAATAGCTGAAGAATGATGATCTAGGATACATAGATAGGAATCACATTGAAGAGAATGAAAAATTGGATCTAAGGTTAAATTTTAAAAATATAATTATATGACTTTAGAGCAGGAGAGCCACAATGTAATTATTTAAAATAAAAACAGTGATTAAAATTGTAAATATATTTTGAGAAAAAACTTAGTTATGATGAAAAATATGATCCAGAAAAAGTGTGTAATATCAATTATTATATCAGTACTAGAGAAAAACATTAAATAACTAACCAAATGTGATATTTACAAATCAGTTTATTGAAATTGGAATAATATAATCAGTATATGAAGAAGTATAAACTTACCTCAAATAACAGGACTTTACATAACAAGTATATTGTTTTGTTAACAGTTCTCCAATTATGGCGAGCGCAAGTGTAGTTGATTTTATGTTCTTATTTTCTAAAATAAATATGACAGAGAAAAATCTGAACTTTGAGATAATAAAGTTATTCCGTGATAAAATAATTATTTTTTGAAAGGCTTTGCGGATATGGTGGATACATTGGAGGATCATTGTCCTTCATAAAGAGCGTCTTCATTCCCTTATTATTATTTTATCATTATTATTATTGTTGTTGTTATTGTCATGAACCTTGCAATTAACGTCACCACTCATATAATTATAAATATTATTACCACTATTACTGTTTTCATTATTTTCATTGGTGATATATATATATTTCTTTGTATGATATGTAGCAATCATGATTAGTGTATTAATTTGCATTACTGTACATATGTTATATAAACAAAACTTTTTTAACTTAGAAAGTGCCTGATACCGTTTGCCCTAGTGAAACCTTTAACAATAACGGGCTGAAGAAAGCAGGATGTCCTTTGTAGAAGTGAGGTCGCTGTTCTATTGTTTGATCTTTTTAAAGATGCTTGGTGTTAAGCTAGAAGCTACCGTTTAATGAAAGTTGTGTAGGTGTGGGAGTTAAAAACCAGCTTGGGGGAATTACAGAAATTTCCAGTCTCTTTAAAACCTCGTATAAGGGAAGACATGGTTTAAGAATAAATAAAGAGGGAATCAGACCAGCCGTATCAAGTTTAAGAGTAGCCAGTAAGGAAGCTGGGTTGAAATTGAAAAATTTAGAAGCGACGTTTTGTAAAGCTCGGCAGGACTTAAGTGTCCTAACTGTACAAGTTCAAACTCTGTATAAATGGGTAATCTTGAGCCCCGAGTTTTATACGAAATTCCAATTTAGAAGCGGCAGGCTGTGTTATCCTAGCTCTGATTCATAAGCCGAAAGGCAGTGCATATTCCAATGAAATTATGAAATCGGCAGGAAGTGTTCATTCGTTTGGAAGTCAGCGCGGTGCAACTTTCAGCTTATTTACTTTGCTCAGTGCAGCGGTCTTGTAACTTCATCATTGTGCTCTACGAATATTCTATATTCATATAATAAACGGCACGGCACTTAATAATATTGAAGTGATTTATTCAATAAGTCGTAAATTGAATCTACTTCTCAACACATATTCATTTATATCATTAACAGCTCTTCCTGTCCATTGACTCAATGACAATAAAACAAGCGTATTTCCCTGAGAGATATATTTTTCTTAATTGAGAAGGGAATTACAGCAGCCGAGGCATCACACCACGACAAGTATCCACGCAGCAGAAAGCTACTTATAGCCCAACCGACGCCGACCTCGCACCTGAATCGTCATCTGCGTGGCAATCAATCACCGACCTCACATTAGTTACATATCTGGCTCAGTAACAACAGTTCAAAATTAAACGACGTCTCACACCCAATATTGTTCCATATGTTCCGTGTGGCTATGATTAATCTCCACCACCATCCTAAAACGGCCTCACATAGGAAATTAGGTGTCGGAGTTTGAGAAAAGAGGAACAGATGTCAAAGACGAACGTCGTGTTGGAAAATCCGTTTCAATGATCATTCCCTAAAATGTTGATGTTGTGCATATGATTTTGGAAAATCAATGAATTGAGGTGAAAATCTTAGCAGAAACGTTGAACAGTCTATGAACAAGTCTTTAACATGTGCATCATGATTTGGCTATTAGAAAAATTACTGCTAAACGAATTACAAAATGCTTGAATGCTGATTAAAAACGACTCGGAGTGACATTGTGAAGATGATTGTTCGAAAGTTTCTGGATCGTACTGTAACTATGAAGAGACATGATTAATTTGATTTATTTATGGACGCTCTTTAACATCTCAAGTCATCAGCGTCCCATTCTATGCAGGGTGTGAAACGGCCGACAAATTTTGCTCAGAGGCCTCTTCTTTCAGGCTTGAGGTTATTTTTCGACTCACGGCTTTACTTCCCTTCCGAAGGAAGCCATACTTAGGATTTTTACTCCCGAAAAATTCCATCAATCCTAGCCGGGTTTGAACCGCGATCTCGGTTTAGAAGGTAAGTATGGTTATCGCTACACCACCAGGACCGACATGGAGAGACATGGGTCCAGAAATAAAACAACTATCAAAGGAATGGAAACACAATGCTTTGCCTCAACCAAAGAAGTGTTATGTTCAAAAATCGGCAGAAACGTTCTCACATCTGTTTTTGCAAGATGCATCCGCTCGTAAATCTCTGATTGCAATGCATAAAATTACTTTGAATAGAAACCATCCTCCCTTTTCACCAGATTTAACCCTTCAGATTATTTTCTTTTTACAAAGCTAGAATAATATTTAAAACGAAAGAAATATTCATTCAATAAGGCAGTGACATGTACTGTGGAGGAATAGTTTACAGAGCAAGATAAAAAAAATTAGGAGTTTTAGAAAACCTTTTAGAATGTTGTGCTGAATGCACACATTTAAAAGACGACTATGTTAAATAAATAAAAATATTTTAAAAATAATTTCAATTTCCATGTTAACCAATATCCCCTCGTATATCAATATTTGTAAGGCACTATCAGAGTTTGCGTAACGCCGGAAGTTAAAGGGTCTCAAGCAAGTATGTTAATTAAACGTCAGAGCGTGTGTTTTCTATAAAATGACCACATTAATTTTCCACCATAAAATTATTGCTATAATGATAGTACTTATATCTTCATAACATATATTTATTACCAAACCTCGATGAATATACCGTAAAAAAAGTGTTTAAAATGTTAGGTTGCAAATGACATTAAGCGTTGCTTTGTTACACTCCGTCTTCTTTATGATCATAATTTGATACGTTGAATATTCATTTAGTGAGATGTTAAGAGTCTGCATTTAAATAGTGTATTTCACAGAAATTCAGAATACCTCAACAAATTTCAGGAGGGGAACGGATGGCCTTTATTAAAATCAATTTAGAGGAGTCTATTTTTTTCTCAAAATCCTGCCGGTAATAGCCATTTTAACAGTAAATTGGATTTGCGTTAAGCTAAAGTAGATTCAGAATTTTGCATAAATATAGACGGGACTGGAGATTCCTGTACTAAATCAACTTGCCAGTAATGGTAGATTTTGGGTGATGAGACACAAAATGTTCCATCTTGTCTTCGGACTTTCAAGTTTTGCTTATTTTAGTTCACTCTTGTAACATGATGGATATTTGCGATATGCTTTTTTCTATATCAAGTTTAATTTTATGTTGTGTTATTTATTTTGTGTGCAACAAAAAATTAATATTAAATGCGCAATATTTACTTAGTAAAAATAGTAACTTTAACAACAGCTGCAGTACAAGAACGTCTTATTCCAAAATAACTGGAAACAAAATTGTTACTGTAGGTCATAATTTATATAATCATGGTTTTTAAAAGAGGTTGTAAATTGAGAAAGATGTAAAATGATAATTAAATGGGAGAGGAATATAGGTGGTAAGGAAATTTATTTATCTAGGGACAAGATTAAGTTCTAATGAACAAACAAAAAAAAAAAAAAATAAGAGTAAGTTTAAGAAAATTCCAGATTTGAGTGAATTGGTTGGAAAAAAGTAACTCAACCATACTAGAAGCAAAAATGTTACATGGGGTAGAAATATGCAGTGTAGAGCATGCGTGGAAAGATAAAATAAATAGATGTTTTGTAAAATGATCTTAGGTATACCGATAGCATCGCCAAATAGTGTAGCACAGCTAGATTTAGGTAGGCATTTCACCAATATTTATTCAGAATTAGCACATTGGAAGAGAGTGATATTATTAAAGAATGTTTCAGTATACACGAGGAATGTAAAAGGAAAATATCGTGGCATTACACAGTGTAGGACATTTTACAACACATAGATGTAGCAAACATATGGATAAATAGGAAATATCTGGGAAGAAGTAAACCTAAGATTGGAAGATATTGAAAGAAAAATATGCGGTAGTATAAGAGAAAAGAGGTCATTGAGACTTTATAGGGAAATAAAAATAGTTAGCAGTCGGGTAAAATATATAGAACAATGTGATAAGCGTAAATCAGGAAGGGTTTGCTGGGCTAGAACTGGAGTTATGAATTTAAAAGGGCTAGGATATGATAAAGATGTAGAAAAATGTGCAATGTGTGGAGAAACCATACAGCATTTCATTGTTTATTATACTGCAAGCAAACAAAGTTATTGAGAGAACAGGCTTGGAAACAAAAATGGAAGGGTCTAGATGGGGAAATATTTTAACTGTATAAGGAGAGAAGAATGTAAAAATGATAGGGAACTATTAGGGCAAAGTTAGAGAGAAATGAATAAGAGGAAGACGGAGGGAAACGTAACTTTAGAAGTACAATAGGTCAGTTAAGTATAAACAAGAGCAGGATAATACAGCAATATGACGGTCACCAATACGCTAATAACCCGGAGTTGTGTGTATTGGAACCAGAATGTAAACAAGCAACTCTAGAAAGAAAATATCTAAAGATAAATAAGATTAGTATTATTTTATTTTTAGACCTTATTTTGTAATGAATTGATAAAATGTGTATATTTGAGTGTAGTATATTATACAGTCTGTTGGGATATATATTTAATAAATTTTCAATTAATTTCAATTCTCTCCAGTTCCTGCAAAACATAGCCACTCTTCCGTAAAGGCAACAGAGCGGGGGGTTGCTTACGCGGTAATACTTGCAATTGCATTCGGGCGGTCCAGGTTTAAATCCTTCGAGGGTAGTCATTCTGACTTCATAACTATAAACACGTTTTTTCCTGGTTTCCCCTGGTCGCTTAGGCAAATGTTAACAAGGAAGGGTCACGATACGCTATCGGGAAAATTATATTAATTTATAGTGCCTAAATAAAGATACAGAATAAAATATGTATAAAGATAATAATAAATACATGATAATAATTTAATTATTGTTCAGGTTAAGTTTACGCGTTTCTTCTTTAAGCTAATTTTAATTTAATGTTTTCTGTAGTAACTAATAAGAATTTTATTTATTAATTAATATGCATTTAGTATTTAATAACATACTAATTAACCGGGCACCGTAGCTCTGATGATAAAACTGCCACGGATGACCGAGGTCGTTAAGGTGCGGACTCATGAGTGGAAGGTCTGGGATTCGAATCCCACCAGGACCGTTCTCCCTGGATGAGATTTGTTTCAGGTTTTCCTGAGTCCTCATAAATGGCAAATGCCGGGGAGGTACCCTAAACTTAGGCCTAGAACGTTTCCTTCCTTAAAAAAATCCTTTCCCAATATATCATTTCATTTCGTGTATCATCAGTGTCCATCGCCTATGGTGCCTCAGTAGTAAAAACGGCCGTTAAATACCAATCAAATGATAAAGGCACCGGAACGATATGCCATTTATTCGCGGTTCGAGTTCGGCTGTGTATTGTATTCCAATCTTCGGAATATTCCGTGTGACTACGAAATGAAAAGCTGTGCTGGATATAACGCTTCATAAGTACTCAGTATCTGAAAAGAAAAAGTGGTTACCTGTTGCATCACTGTTGGTCGTTTTGGGCAGCTTGTGATAATTATAACCTTTGAATGACGTACGTAGTAGTGCCCAGGTTGCAAAGGCAGGCGGTGATGTAGGAGTCCCTAAGAAGTAAAAACTGGTTTCTCTGCTAAAACTTGTACCTTGGAAACAGCCGTTCTGAAAGTTCGGCCACCTCCCCTTTGATGTATGCAATATCGCAATTCAAAATATGTTTACTCTATAATTATCACGATAGCTGATACAGTTTCCTTCCTGTGTTCTAATATCGTTTTCTGAAACGAAAAACATACTATATTTAGTTTATGTCTTTGAACTTACTGATTTTAAAGATTAACCTTTATGAAAAATCACATTTAAATGTGGAATAATGAGGTATTTTTATTCTCAGCGCAATAAACAACAGCCCAGAATCTTGAGAGAAACTGGAGCTTGAGTTTACTATTTAGCGAATGAAATTATGAAAAAGCAAATAACATTTATACATAAGATAAACTTACAGTTATGAATGTCCAGTCTATCAGTTTACTTTTGTTATCAAAAGGTTAAAAACAAAATAGCATATTCCATAAATAGTTTTAATTTCGACCTTCAGCTGTTGAATGTTAGTGGTATTTAAAATAGCGGACTGAACTTTTATAACTACAAACGCATTTTATGGATATATTATTTGATTTTTTCATAAGTTATTTCGCAAATAATAAAAATAAATACAACTAGAGCAGCATATTTTTTCATTTATTTATGATTTTATCGCCCATAGGATGAAATTTTTTTTTTGAGTAGTGTTTAACGCCCGTTTTTACTACTGAGGCACCACAGGCGGTGGACACTGATGATACATGAGATGAAATAATGATAAATTGGGAAAGGATATTTTTTTTTTTTTAAGGAAGGAAGCGTTCCAGGCCTAAGTTTAGGTACTTCCCCGGCATTTGCCAGTTATGAAGACTGAGGAAAACCTGGAAAAAACCCCAGTCAGGGAGGACGGTCCTGGCGGGATTCGAACCGCAGACCTCCCGCTCACGAGTCCGTGCCTTAACGACCTCGGCCACCCGTGGCGGTTATAGGATGAAATTAAAATTATAAAATGAAAAAGACAGAACTGCGGCAATAGGCAGCTGTAATTGGTTGGAATTTCCGATATTCTTATACCGGTCACTGCTTTCAGGAGCTTTTTCTCTTTACCAGAATATTAAGAGTATTTATTGTCGGTCACAGTTGTCAATAAAACTCTGCATAATAACACTAGTTGCACAAAATTACCACAATAAAATTACGTTATTAAATTGTTTTCATTGTTTCAATGGTGTCATAAACTGAATATTATCTTACGATAATATTAAGGAAATAATTTATACATTACTGAAAATGGAATCTATCATTCGACTGCATCGCAAAACACATAATTACAAAATTAATTAATAAGTTAATATTGGCTATCAAATTAATTCGTAGAATTTAAAATACTTAAACACGTGTCAGCACTAAAGTTTCTGAAATATCCTTCATATTTTACTGTTCGTTATATTATAAATCTATCGTAATAAATGATTTCTGAGACTTTTAGTGGGAGCTCAACCTTTTCAGCTTGAACTAAAATTTCTTGCCGTAAATCTAAAAACAATAACAGTCAATAGAACAAAACCATTTACATCTTTACAACCACATCATAATTATAATAAAAAGGCTTTGACTTCAGAGTTATTCATTAAACAATCTATATTAATATTAATTTTATGTAATTAATATTATTTCGTCATTATTTATATAAAAATAGAGAATAAAACTCCTTTTTATATTTATAAAATTATTGCATTAGTAAAAGTTTTATTTACTTCATTGATTTCATATAATTCACTATTATATATTTTTGGTGCACAGACCATACCTTACTCTACTACGCTAGCTCTAAACATATGAAGATATTATTACAAAACCGCCTTTATCGATATTTTAATGAAAATAAAGATTTTCTTTGAAACTTTTTAAATTTATTCATAAAAGGATAATTCCAATAAACATGTACATAATGAGAAATCAGCAGTGAAGAAGAAATTTATTAATATGTGTTGTAACTTGCTATTAATTTACTAATTTTGTAACACAATATTTTCTATTGCATTGAGTAATGAAAAACTGGTCATTTGCATTATTTTGTACAGTAGATGAGAAATGTTCTGCCGATTTGTTTTGCTATACTCAATTTAAAAGTTAGCAACAATTAAATACGCAACATATAAAGTTAAGGTGCGTACGAATTGTTGCCGAGAGACAGTTAGACAGACAGTTGGTAGGTTCAATTTTTTCCTAGTGTTAGCAAGTGTTCTGAAAAGCACGGTCAGATATGAATACCCCGAAAATAATTATATGCGCTTTATGGGTAACAATGCAACTGAAGCGTTGCGGAAAATATGTCAGGTCTTCGGTGCTGATGATGTAAATGAACGGTGCAAAGATGTTTTGTGAAGTTTCAGAAAGCCAACGAAACCTTCGAGGATTAGCCACGAACAGAAAAATCAGCAACAGTGGAAAACGAGCCTGTCATAGAATTCTATTGATGCGAACAATGGCCAGACTTGTGAGAATGCGGGGTTGCAATACAAGGTCAGAGACTCTACAATTCAAGTCTGAAAGAAGAGGCCTCTTGAGTAAAATTTATCGGCCGTTTCACGCCCTGAATTGGATGGGATACTAATTACCTGAGATGTTAAAGAGCCTCCTTAAACAAAGCAAATAACAATAACACAAACCCTACTGCTTAATCTGCATCGGCTACCAAAAGATATAAACTGATCACTGGGTGCCGCAGGAGTTGAAAGTGCTAGAAAGGTGGCACGAGCAGGCTACTGACCAACTTGTCCTCAGAGTATCTGCTTGCAAATCCGGAGATACTGCGTTCGAATTCCACAAGAACAGCTGATTGGGTAAGGTTTTTCTCGAAGTTTTTCCCTGTCTGAAAAAGTGAATGTTAGGTAACTTTAAGCGTTGTGGACTCCGAACTCATCTATGCACCCATTTCGTTATTACATTCATTCATTCCTCTTTTTAGATGTTCATTGTTATGAAGGACGTTAAACTGTAAAAAGTAATATGTTTTGCATTGTTACCACATCAACATAAGAATTCCTTTCTTGATAGGCTGCTGACATGTGATGAGATGGGTTCTCATCATCACTCCAAGACACCTTTACACTGTTTGGCAGCCCATGAATCTATTTCCAAACAACCAAAATCATATCACCAAAAGAAAGTCCTGTTCTGGTTTGCTGAACTGTGGTTCGTGAACTGCTGCCATCTGGCCAAATAATCAACGTCATTATACTCTAACCAACTGGAACGTGTCCTGTAAACCCAGGAGATGTACTCGTGAATTGCAAAGTGGTATTCTTTGGCACGATCAAGCAAAACAACATACAGCTATGGTGGCCCGTGAACCCATTATCGGTACTGGTTGAGTGAGACTAGGTATTGCACCATCATATTATAATCTTATCCTTATTTCTATAATCACCTACCAGGATAGCACTGGGCAAATATTTTGCTTCCTGCCCAAAGGAGCTCTGTCACAATAGAATTCATAGTCTTCCACCATGTAGCTAAGTATGTTATTTTGTTCAGAATCTGCTGCTTTGAAAGGTCTGGTGTGAAATCGACAGACATTTTTGACACACTCATCTGCGACCTGATTGCCCCTCCCCTAAAGAAAATGCTTTAATTATTTAACATTTTCTCTTCTTCTGGTCAATTTTAAATTAAAAGTTATTGACTACAGCGATATATAAACAATTAATTCTTAATTGTATCTTACACAATAAGTGCATTTCCTTTCTACTGCAGTAGCGGTAGCAAGAGCTTCCTCCGTTGACGAGGGGAGCTCAAGGGATAACCCGGAAAAATTTACGCTTTAAATTTATACCTTCATGGGTCAGGAAAGATTTACATGGAATCATGTTTATCTTTCTCCTGCTTATTTCTTCGTTCCCTTTGGCCAACAGAAGGACGGCCCAGAGCCAGCGCTCCTTATTCTATCCTTTCTTGGGAACCAGATGTTGAGGGATTATTATACTATGCACAACTGACTAGGGTTTGTTTTCGTAATTTTAAATTGAGGGTTTCCTCACTCATTGTCAGTGGAAAGTTGACTTTCACAGTGTTATCTGTGTTAAAAAGAGTATCTGTTTTGCGGCAATGAATAAAGTGGATGTTTTATTGAAGACCCCATTTTCGCTTCTAAGTTTAACTGCTAAGTTGAAGTGAAATATTTGGATCTCATCAGTCGAAATTTATAAGAGCTAACTCAGCAACACGACATAAAAATTAAGAAGTTTTTTTTTTATAGTTTGAATAAATATCTTGAAATATTCGTAAAATTCATTGCGGTTTCTGAATTGACTGCAGAAGGCTTAAGGTGTACTTTAATAACTGAAACAGAAGAGTTCCATATGAAGCAACAGTTTATAACACAAACGTAAGATGGCGCTGCAGTTATGAGAGAATATCGGGGAGGGGTATGTCTTGATAAAAGAGACCTGCTCTCCCGCCGTTTGGTGTGATGTGTTACGCCTGTGACCCACTCGTCGGTCCTGGTGGTGTAGTGGTTACCATACTTGCCTCCTACGCCCAAAACGCGGGTTCGAACCCGGCCAGGATCGATGGATTTTTCGGGCGTAAAAATCCTAAGTATGGCTTCCTTCGGAAGGGAAGTAAAGCCGTGGGTCCCGTGTCGTACATTTACGGCACGATAAAGAATCTCAAGCCTGAAAAAAGAGGCCTCTGAGCAAAATTTGTCGGCCGTTTCATGCCCTGAGTTGAATGGGACGCTGATGACCTGAGCTGTTAAAGAGTGTCCATAAATAAATCAATAAAAAAAAAATGTGACCCACTCTTCTACAGGGGCTATAAGCCGCCACTGACACTCATACTCAACAACTATTTACCGGTATATAACATAAAAATGTAATATGCATTTATCAAATATCTCATTCTTACATCCTAAAGAAAGAATATATTCAAGTTTATTTGAAGTTACGAGCTGGGGTTTGTTTTCTTGTTCCGCTGAAAATATCACACTTTTTACAAGGGCTGTTTTTGTAATAATGTGTTTAAATACATCCCTGTACTTTCAATTGTTCATTTTCTTTTGGCAAGTATAAATTAAAGTATGGAATACAAAACTCTAGCGATTTTAATACTAGTGAGGAACTGGTGAAAATTCCGTGCAGATTCCAAGGCACTAAATGAGAAACCCTCCACGCTTCTCGTGCAAGGAATGTGGACTACCAGCGGGATAGATCAGATTCAATCTTACAGAAAATAATTAAGTTCATTTTTCTGAGGCATTACACGTTTTCAACTACCGGAGTTGTTTTATACAGAACCAGTTGCTTTCTTCGGCCGTTATTTTTAATGCGGTTATTTGTCAATCTGCAGGTCATTGGAATTAAACTGCTGGGTCGTGCAACGGAATGCTGACAGAGCGTACATGAATAATATTAATTCCCGGTTTCGTGTTGTTTATTTTTACAAAAATAAAAAGGGTATCGCAAGGTCTGACAGGCATCAATTTTCTATCGACGTCTTCTTTCGTGTTCTTTTTATGATCAACTATCACGTGACTAAGAAGTTGCACTGTCCAGGCAAACGTTTGCATAAGTCATAATAAAGCTTTAGCATTGCGTTGACCCACATTTCAATTGTTTATAGAAAACTTCACAATGAGCAAATTTCTATCTAGCTGTTAGAAAAAAAAACATTAAATTAAGATTAAAATTAACTTAAGAACAAACACGTAGCTTTAACCTGAATAATAATTAAAATACGAGAAAGAAACATGGTCTTTTTTTAAAGAGACTTTTTAATAAGCTTCAGGTAGGAAGAAAAAAAAAAGTTAGAGAAATGGAAGAGCAATTACTTCAATGTGCTCATACTATGAAGAACAACTTCTTACAAGAAGTGATTTGTACACCATGGCATTCCAGTTAGCAAAAAGAAACAATCTCGCGTCATTTTTAAGTGACAGGGTAGGAAGGGTGCTGCACATTTTAATGAAAAGACACTGGACAAAAAACGCACAGCCTTCTCTCAGATTTACCAGAGAAAATGCGATCAAGCTCTTGTGTTAAATGTATAAGTTGTGGAAAAAGTGCTGGTTGGGATTACAGAAAATAAAGAAAGACAAGAGTACATTTATGAGTTCATTTTGTTAAATTGATAGGAAAAATAGTTTCGCTTCATCACTTTAATAAATATTTTTAACTAAAATAAACTAAACTAAGTCAACAATATTTCAAAACTGGAATTTTCTACATTTTCAGTCATGTTACGCTATTCATATCCCATAAATAGTCTCTTTAAAGTCTTGATGTGGCTATACATTGTGTAGTATTTCATGAGTATTTACCTAGTTACTTGATAGTAACAGCCGAAAACAAATGAATGGTATTCCATATTTGTACCCCTCTCTCAAAAACGATTCCATAAAATTGTGTGAGCACATATTACACCAGAAAAAATGTTGCGATTAAGGAAAGTATTGAAGGACAGGGGGGAAAGTAAAAAATAATATTTTTGTTTTTGTAGCATTTACTTTTTTTAATTTTCTGCATTTTTATATCATTTTCATAATTGTTCCTTGATTAGAAGTATTTCAACTAATTTTTAATTATGTCATTGTAGAAATATTTTTTATTTTTATTTAATTTTTATTTCTTTTTTAATCTCGCGAGCACTTATTCAGTTTCCGTATCGCAGGAAATGTTTGCTCTAGAAAACTGACGCTCTTTAATATCTCAGGTCATCTGTGTCTCATTCAATTCAGGGCGTGAAGTGGCGGAAAATATTTGCTCGGTGGCCTCATCTTTTAGGCTTGAAGTTCTTTTCGTGCCCTAAATGTACGGGACCCACGACTTTACTTCCCTTCCGAAGGAAGCATACTTGAGATTTTTACGCCCGAAAAAATTCACCGAACTTGGGCCGAGATTGAACCCGCGATCTTGAGTTTAGGAGGCAAGTATGGTTACCACTATACCACCAGGACCGACTAGAAGGCTGTGTTTTGTCTTGAATGATAGAAAAGGTATTTCATAAGTTGACAGGGTTTTACATCATTCTTTGTTGTTTTACAAGTTGTGTGGTTTTAGCTGGTGCTTCCCTCAAAAAGTTAGTTTTTCTGTAAAAATATTATGAAAAACTACATTTTTTGCATAAGTTGCCCATTTGTTAGCATCTGTATAAGCTATCGCTTTGAAACATTTGGCACTTATTGATGATATTATGGTAATGATGTGGATCTAATATGGAGAGCTAGGAGAAACTGTGAAAACAGACCAGAAATTTTCAATTATGTGCATTTGTATGCTGTAAAATTATTACCTTTAACAGTCTTTGAGAAAATGGAAACTGGAATTGGTAAATTTAGCATTACAAGTATAGACCTTAACATTCCCCTTAATAAGTGTGTATTAGTGCGCTGTATTTGAATGAAAACCAGCAGGCAGCCGATCCATAGGAAAGTCCCCTAGAAAGTAAGAGAGATAGCTGAAAATCAATCCTAGAAAAACGAGGTTAGTGCCTGTAAACTGGTTAACTAAACACATCGTCAGACTCCAAAGTAAGAGAAAAGAAAAACAACATTGGTGGTAATTAAATTGTCTGGGTGAGATTTTCCCACAACTTTATTAAATAACTCAGCGTTATTCTAAAGCTCGTTCGATGTAAAAGGTGAAAGCCGCTGCAACCGTAGAGGTACAGCATCAGTTCTCCTAAATAAACGTCCATACTACAGTGAACACAAAGGAAAGAATTATTGTACACGTACCATAAATGCCCCTACAGGGAGCTGAATGCCTTTAATGGTCGAATCGGTTGAACGCGAAAAGGTCAGGAGCTGGGGCACGCGACTGGCAGACCGTGAAGAGGTCTTGACGATACGGTCCTCTCCGGTCACTCACACCACCAACTCTGCGCTACATTTACTAAAAACTGCGTCACCTTACTAAAATAGATCCTTTCGCAAACGTTACCGGCGGCGGCTCCATCATCACCAATTTACGCCGGAGTCCCAATCTGGGCTAATAGCACCGCATTTTCTTTTTTCTATTGCTTCCAACTTCGGTTATATTCCAAAGTGCTCATTAATAATGTGCCTTAATTGAATAATTAGCTCCTGTTTTAAAGATCCAAATCTGGACCAAATACAATTCACCTAAGCGAATATTTTCTTAAAGCTAAACTGCCCGTAAAGTTGTAGTAGCTGAAGTAGTAGTAGTAGTAGTAGTAGTAGTAGTAGTAGTAGTAGTAGTAGTGGTAGTAGTACTAATAGTAGTAGTAGTACTAGTAGTAGTAGTACAACTAATAGTAGAAGTATTAGTAATAGTAGAACTTACAGTAGTAGAAATAGTAATAGAAGTAGTGGCAGCAGAAGTATTATTAGAACTAGTAGTAGTACTAGTAGAGTAGGAAAACTAATAGTAATAGTAGTAGTGCTGGTTAATACTAGTAGTAGAACTAATAGTAACAGTACTAGTATTACTTAGAATTAGTAGTAATAAAACTAATAGTAGTAATAGTAGTAGTGCAGCTAATAGTAGTAGAACTAGTAATAGTAGTAGTAGTAGTAGTAGTAGTAGTAGTAGTAGTAGTAGTAGTAGTAGCAGCAGCAGCAGTAGTAGTAGTGGTAATAGTAGTGGTAATAGTAGTAGTAATAGTAGTAGTAATAGTAATACTTAGAATTAGTAGTAGTAATAGTAGTAATAATAGTAGCAGTACTAGTATTACTTAGAATTAGTAGTAATAAAACTAATAGTAGTAATAGTAGTAGTGCAGCTAATAGTAGTAGAACTAGTAGTGGTAGCAGCAGTAGCAGTAGTAGTAGTAGTGGTAGTAGTAGTAGTGGTAGTAGTAGTAGTAATAGTAGTAGTACTAGTAATACTTAGAATTAGTAGTAGTAATAGTAGTAGTAATACTTAGAATAAGTAGTAGTAGAACTACTAGTAATAATAATAGTAGTGCAATCAATAGTAGTAGTAATAGTAGTAGCGTGACTAGTAGTAGTAGTAGTAGTAGTAGTAGTAGTAGTAGTAGTAGTAGTGGTGGTGGTGGTAGTAGCAGCAGTATCAGTAGTAGTAGTAGTAGTAGTAGTAGTAGCAGTAGTAATAATAGTAGTAGCAGTAGTAGTAATAGTAGTAGAAGTAGTAGTAATATAAAAACACGCTCACACATCTAACTTTTCGTATTATTAATGTGCATATATTTACAGAAATTTCTTGTCTGTAAAACTACATATTTCATTAAAAAATGCCCAGTTTAGCCAGTTTTGTTTATTACAATTAAGTCTCAACATACCACTTCCCCCTGTTGGAAGTCAAAAATGAATGCGGGAGAAATTTGATCTTAACATCTTCTGTCTGTATACACTTAGCCAAAATGATGACCTAGTCTTCCAGTTCCGTGCATAATGAACAAATCTTTCTGTCTTCCTCATCAACAACCTTAGTGCTTTCCAGTCTCCGAGTCTAAGCCTTGCTGTTATCGACCTCTGTTTCATGCCTAGCTCTTGAGATTTCATACCCAACTAAGATATTTTCAGTTTCGCCTACAGCAAAATGGAGGTGAAACGCAACGAATAATCAAGACCAACTGTACTAACCAGACTCAATGTAAGTACCGATCATAAACAAAATGGTGGAAAATGTGTTCCGTGCTGTTAAATAAATGACTTTTATAATTTTGTTTGTTGCAGTCATCTGTTTATAGTAAAATTAAATCAAAGTAATGTATTCTATTCTATGTATTCTATTTGATTTATTAAGTTAATATTGATTTAGTAAAATCATTTCAGGAACTTGCTTAATAGAAAGTGTTAGTACAACATGGGTTGCTCTTATATGGCTTAATTATGACAGTGCACTACACAATACTACATATATATTTCCTAAATAGCAGCAATTGAAGGTTGAGTGGATAAAGAGTATACGTCGTGCAAATTTTGAAGTTAATGACGAATCTGTAGGTGTATTAAACGTTTCGTACCAAAATTGGTGGTTAGGGAGGATATTTTCCCTTTGCAAATTTCTGTAACCTACCATCCTATGTAACGTTATGGGTTAGCAAAGTAATGAAAGATTCGAAAGAACATATGAAGCGGCTTTTGGACCGAGATGAGAGTCGATGAACCGTGTGAGCAGGATATATGTTTTGACTCTTTAACAAGTGAGGTTAGGACAACACAGATACAGCCATTTATAACTATTGCCAAGGAAGACTATGTTCTTTTCATTAAAATAGACCATGATAAATATGATGTCTCATTTATGTGTTTAAGATGTCCAGAAATTTACAAGTTAATGTATTTTATGAAGATTTGTGCGTACCTGTGGAGAAGTTTTCAATTCATATTATTTTATATTTCGTCTAGGTATGAGAAATATTGTTTGCAAACCATTTTAGACTCTTAAAGGCATAGAAATATTTTATAATGAAAAATAATGTCATGTTGTGAACGTAATACTGTATAAAGTGTTTATTTTCTATTGCAAGCAGTAGCAGTACGTTGGTCGCATTTTTTGTTATTCCCGTATTGGGGTTTTGGTATATGTAATCCGTCTTGGAACAACACGCTGCTCTGAAAATCTGCTTTTGTCCCAAAAATTCTTTGGTTCAAGTCTCTACAATGTTACAGGAGCATATGAAGAGGTTACTCTTCCCAACAGCACAGCTAGAGGATGGTTTAAGCCTTTAAGGAGTTTAAAGATGGGAGGCAAACAGTTTCAAAGGAAGGTACACCAAAACGCTTCAGTTTGTGCTCTAACGGAAGAAAACATTAACACCGCTGTTGTCATTAAAAGAGAAAATCATCGAATAACGTTAAGAACGCTTGCAAAATTCTGAAAAGTTCAGTGGACATCAACCACACGTTGGTAACTGAAAAGTGAGACATCTTAGTGCACGGTGGGTTCCATACTACTTTGCATGCAGTTAAAGATGAAGTTGTAGGAACATGCGCAGCTTCTTTCAAAGGCTACAGCAAAGATCTGTGTTTTCACTAACATCAAAAAACATAAAAATTAACTGCTTTTGCTGGAAAGGTTACGATCATCTACTTTTTGGATATTCAAGAGATGGTTTACCAACACGTCGTATCTGTACAGACAATTGTAACTGTCTATACTTCACAGAAATTCTGAAAAACTCTACAAGGCCTGTATTGCAAATGTTGTTCCTGCTGAACATCTCACAAAATGTTGTGTGAAGTGTGTCGCTAGCCCTATGTATATGTTACTTTTTCCTTTTCCCCAAATTCAAGAACCTTTTTGGAGACATTACAAGCAACGGCGAAAGCTGAGGAGGCGATATTGAAGGACCTGTCAAAATAAATGGTTTCACATATCTAACAAGATTAACAGAAACGCTGGGATAGATGCATTGCATCCAATGGAGATTTATTTGAGAAAGATCATCAAAATTATGAGAATGAGTAAAGGTTATTGTCAAAAATACATGACTATTCTTTATAGAAGAGTCCACGTAAGAGCCTACATTATCACAGAGGCGGCTCTTCCAGGAGGTTGTTGGTAGGCGCCGCCCCAACTCCCATCATTTCAGCGTTTAATTTTTTATTTGCAGGGGTAGGGAGGCTCTGTCCGTGCAAGCCATGCTCTTGCTCTTCCTTGAACCGGAAGGATACACAATGCTCTCGTTTGGCTCAGCCCGGTTAGTGGCGTGCATCACCAAAGAGTGAATTAACTCAGTAACTATGAAACTAAATAAATTATTGCATTAGAAAAGTTAACATCAAGATTTAGTGATGCTAAACTGCTATTACGCTTTTGCCATTGCAACCTTTTGCAGTACTCGTGAAATACTTTTATTATTTTTCCTTATTTCATATTACTAACAAGAAGTGGTGATTTAGTGTGCTTGAAGGTCAAGGTGGTTATTATTGCCCCACATAAAACATTGCTGTGAATAATGTAATACTAACACAGTTAACTGAAATAGAAATGTGCATGAAGCTGTTTTTGGTGGGGAGCAGCTCTGTGTGGATGAATCCTCGCTGGTATCAAGTTGGTAGGAACCGGTCTTTGTAGTGGAGATGAGAAGCCGCCTCTTATGCCGATGCTCCCACATTGATGTGCCCTAAATGATAGAGTAACTTTTCATTGGGTTAAGAGCTGCTCGTCTTTGTCGCCAACGCTTCGGTGACGATAGTTTCTCCGGGATCTTTTGCTTTGTTTTGTTGAGTGGGGCTCAACGGGACTGAGAGGAAAATACGAAGGTGTAAATGAACACACGACACAACGTAATATGTTTGTATAGTTTATTGACTTTAAGTTCCGTATGGTCCTTTGGTGTTCCTTCATCGAGTAGGCTGGACTATATGACTTCTGTTATCTCGAGTAACACTTTCAAACGCATACTGAGATCTGGTTAACTAAATCGCGATGTGATAAACTAAGCACTTTACGGTAATACATTACGATTTTCTTTAGTTAAATTTATATCGAAGAGCTTAAGTGTAACTGCCCGAATTTTAGTGAAATTTTTATTCGAACTGAATTGCTGAACTTGACTTGTAAACTGCTTCGAAATCTAATAAGAAACTGCCCACTTGAACTGAGAGTAGAACTTGAATACTGCGTTGAACTGCTCCCTTTTTTTTTACCGAATACATTGGCTTAAAACGACGCGGATTTTCGCGCCCTTTCCATAAAAATACATTTCATTGGATGACTCAATAATATTTTGCTAACATTTAATTTGCTAGATTTGTACATGGGTAAGCCAAACCCAGCTAATAGAGCTCTTTAAAAGTTAAATGGACATCAGCCGGTAAAGTTCAATGTCCCCTTGGGCTTAAATTCTTAGGATGTTTTTGCTTTGCTAGTGAGAGTGTTGCCCTTTAAGATAGAGGTAGGCCGGATGGACCGCAATTTACGACCATGCTACCAGTCCAGCTGCCCTGGACTAAAGACTGCAAAAGAAAACTTCTACTCATGATTTTCAAGGCTCACTTTGAATTATGAACAAATATTAATAGTTGTTATATTATTAATTACATTGACAAAGTATAAATAAATGGATATAAATAAAATATACATAATAATTATAAAACATACATATTAAGCACATTTACTTGGGGTCAGAAACAATATTTGTTTGATAATAATCATGCCTCGTAGTAAGAAAATCAATGTTGCCAAAGTGTTACAGTTGACATTAAGCTTTGTGCACATTTCTTTCATCATAATCAGCCTATCGGTATGGACTGAGGTTGGAAAATATTATGCCAAGTGGAATCCGCGGAAGCTTAGAGCTTGAAATCATTGTCAGGATGAAGGTCACAATTTCATGGACATCATCATCACTGAGGATGAGAAGCGATATTGTTACTATAGCCGGAACCCAAAAGAATTTTACGAGTGAGACTTACAAGCTGTTGTTCAGCAATGATAAAACTACATAAAGAATAATGGTAACTATGTTAAAATAATTGTATGTACCTGAAAGTATGCTGTAATGGGTAATTATGCTCTCTGTATATGTTGTAATATGCATTAAAATAAATAGAAGGCATTACTTTCGAAATGACCCTCGTATTTGCAGTTATCTGCGTGGGACTTTTGTTTGCAGACTCACTGACTAAGCCTGTAGAGTATTTTAAGCGGAAGCGGTAGGCGAAGCATCTTTCCAATAAACGTCATTATGTGAATCCACCCCCTGAAACGTTATTAGAATTCCAAATGAGTGTAGCTATTGCAGTTGTATCCTTGAAAAGATATTTGAAACATTTCTTCAAATCTCCACCGATCCTACCTACTAGACACCGAAAATGACAATGGAAAAAAAAAAAAAAAAACTATATCAGTGAAATCGCACTATTAGGAATGGAGGTCTACTTGAAACCCAATATTTAAAAATCGCTCTAGCGACATTAACTTTTTTTTTTTTTTTTTTTGCAGCTAAATTTATATAAATTTAAATAAAATAAGAAATGTATTTTCTGAAATCAGAAAAATCAGATTATTAGGAGGGGGCATTTACTTGAAACCAAAATTTAAAAATGATTCTAACATCACCCATATTTGTTTTTCAAAACAAAACTCGGCATATACTATTTAAATCAAACATTAAAAATAGTGTATGAAGAAAGTGCAATCAAGTCATTAGGAGTGGGGTTTACTGAAATTCTAAATTTAAAAATTATTGTAGCTTTTTCGCATCGAAAATGCCTATATACTATTAAATAAAATAAGAAATATAATTTTAGAAAATTAGAGAAATTGGATCATTAGGAGTAGGGGTTATGCTTAAAAACCGAAATTTAAAAAGCGCTCTTACGTTTAATTTTCTCTATATTGCTTTAAAATAAAATGATATATTAATTCAGCATTTATAACGATGTATATGTTTTATATTTAACAAAAGTATCGTTGTGAAGATATCAATTGTGAAGTGTTTGAGAATTATATTTGTGTGTAACGGCGCTATAATACCTTCAGAAAACGCTAATGCTTTTACTACAAAATTTAAATTAAATTTCAAAGCCAATGAAAATCGATGAAACTTTCTATTGTTTTAACATGTTTTTGTTTTATTGAAACATATGAACATCTTCATATATACACAATGTAACTGGAAACTTTCTGTTATTAATTTTTGTGTTTTAGATTGCAAGAATTCTAATTTTGTTCCCCTAATATCACACAGTAATGGCATAACTTATTTCATTTCATTAACTAATAAGGCCGTAATGTGAATTTTATATTCATCTTTAAAGTTGCTCTATAGGGTGAGGAATTCGCTTAGTTTACGCAGCTCCGGCGTAGCAGACTTTTTTTCGTCACGTGCGTTCCCAGGAAAGGTAGCCTCCAGTTTTATACCATTGATTATGTTGAAAATTAAAAAAATGCAGTATTTTAAAGGACTACTAGATAACTATAGCTAAAGAGTATATTAATGGTAACACAGGCATGTATAGTGAATATGGGGAAACTTGCAGTTATTTCAGCATCAAACATTACAATTGACGTAACAATGCTCTCCAGCAGAAATAAGTTGTTCCGTTAGAATTCAGGTGTTCTAGTGTGGAACGTTGAAGTAGTTACTTTAGTTCGTTTTGCAATACGAATAAAAGAAAATGAACCCTAAACATTCAGGCTTTTTTCTTTGAGATCATTGGAAGAGAAAGTTTAAATGAAAAACTGGGTAAACCACCTCCAATCATTAGTTTGTGTCAAACTGTGAGACAGATTTAATCCTGTAGACTGCAGACTTTAATCGGTTTATTACAAGTTTACTGCCATAAAAACGAGAAAAATGGGCTTTTTTGTTTAAATACTTGCGTATTATAATTCTAGAAGTTTGCGATGTACATTTATTAGTAGTGCACTCCCTTCAGTATAACATTACAAACAGTGGATAATGTATTAATGCTTAATGATATTTTGAACACTTGTGTATTCTAATACCAATTTTTACTTGAAAATATAGCATCTTATTTACTGGAATTCGCTATATGTAACATGCATATAATAAAAACACCATAAGAGTAGGCAAGGTTTAAGTTTCACGTGTAGTCTTGTAATAAAGATTATTTGATTAGGTTGGGTTAGATTAGAACATGGTTTAAGACATTTGCCTCAAATTATACTTGCAAATGTATCTACCACAGCCATTTTTTCGCACCAAATACCATTTTAAATTTCCCCTCAAGAAATTGCTAAAATTCTGCCAGTATCTGTTAATGTTGTTCACCCTGATTTTTCGATTGATGGGAGCTATGGGAGGTGAATATTTCCTAGTAATTTTGCGCCCAAAATAGTGCCTTCAGGTAAAGGTTAACAACTTGGAATTTACTGTTTTATTTCCAATGTTGTACACATTAATGTACTTTTTGTAACAAATATAGTTTTTACCTTTAACGTCTTTTATTTCTCCGTTTATATGACAACCATTGCATTCAACTTTCTTCTCATTTTTATTTATAAATAAACTAAAAATTAATCGGAATAATTTTCAACATTATCTTCTACATAATTATATATAAATGACAGCATTTAGCACCACATTAAAATAGAAAATGAGTTGGTACTTGTGCCTTAACGTGAGAAATATCGTATTATTTTGAACATTTTAAATACATTTTGCCACATTTATTTTAGAAATAATCGCAGAATTGAACTTGCTTCCTTAGCTTCTGTAACTGCTTAATAACGAATGGCACACACGATGAAAATTAAACATAATATAAATATAAGACATTGATATCAGAATGAAACAATACACTATTACTTACGTAGACAACTGACAACGGTTCATAAGTGTCCTAGGATACGGGGATCTTCTGTTTGGGAGTCTTTCTCGATAGATTCGTGCAACTGCAGCCCCGTTAAAATGTGTTCCACCATAAATATGTAACCACTCAAGATACCCTGCATTGCTTAATTTAGCCTTGTTACAAACTGATGTCGTTTGTTTCACAAGCAAAGATAAATAAATAGCTGAGACCAGCTATTAAAACATACGCAGCACTGTAACAGTAGAAGATCGCTAATAAACGCATACAATGTATTTGATTCGTTAACAAACAATATCTGCGCCACAACTTTCCCAACATTCCTATCGTATTTTATTTCTAAAGGTTCTGTAGATCGGCCTTTCCTGAAACTTCAGTTCGCGGCGATGTCGATCATGGTGTCAGCGAAAGCTTTGGTTGATCATCACCTGCAAAATAGTCCGGTAATGATCAATTTAAATAACAACATATTATTATTTTGTCAAATGTTACTAGATCTCTTTCTTTGACAGGTTTTCTAGAATTTAGAAAATCCAAGAGCAATATCCCAAAATACAATTTTTTTTTCCTACTGACAAATGGTCCACCGTATTCACGTGGTTTGTGTGATGAGGCGACCCGACCTAACAAAACCTATTCACTCTGCTCTTATCACTCAGTTTTTATTTCCATTTCACTTCGAACAAAACCTAGTGACTGAATTTCTTGTGAATTCATAAAGTTTTTCACTTCCCCAATCCCTTAACAAACTGATCTTAGATCCATTAATTGTTGTTAGTGATTTACAAGCTTACAGCAAGGACCATTTAGCTTGCCCCATCTCTTTTAGCAAATGTAACATAATAAAAATATCACATAATTATTTATCTATACACAATTAATAAACTCTCCGTTGCGTTTGCCCCTGTGGCATATTCACGTGCAATGATTCCATTTCTTCGGTAACTTAGAGCATCATCTTTGAATGAAAACCTGTATACCGTAAAATAAATCATTTAAAGGACTATAATAAACTGAAATGAGCATACTAAAATCTAAAATGTTCCTCTATCTACCTGATAGAGAACATTCATTTGACCTTTTATCACTACTCCGTATTAAACTTTACAAAATGATGCAAAATGTTTCAAAATAAAATTTAGCTTAAAGAGAACACTAGTTATAGTTAACCACAAGGAACGTTTAAGGAAACCAGCATAGATTTCATTAAGTTCTTAGTTCGTTTTCAACTTTTTTGTTTCATTGAAAAATAAGTTCCACCTCGCCAAATCTCATGGCAAGTCTAAGAAACCGGTTAAGGCTCACTTTGCAGATTACTGAACCAGAGTATAATTTGAATTACGCGTGCAGAATATTAAAAGGTAATCTTCATCATCTACAAAACCTTAGTTTATTCATCTGGTCTGTTTTCTTCGGAAACATTTACATTCTTCGATAGGTTTTTTCGGGAGTAAACATTCTAAGTATGGTTTCCTTCGGAAGGGAAGTAAAACCGTAGTAAAAGTGTTGTAGATTTGCGGTACGTAAAAGAACCCCAAGCGTGAAAAAAAAAAAAAAAGGCCTCTGGGCAAAATTTATCGGCCGTTCCACAACCTGTATTGAATGGGACACAGATGACCTGAGAGGATAAAGAGCGTTCGTAAATAAAACAAATAAAAAAATATATTAGCAGACTTTCCCTGTGCCGATCTCATGTGTCTCCCCGTGTTCTCTTCGGTCTCCAATATCTCTTTTCCCATACGGCCGATATCTATGTCATTTTAGAGTAGCGGGTTTTATCCATCCTGTGCAAATGATTTCTCCATCTTTCTCTATATTAACTTATTTTGTTCTTAACTGGAGATATACCTAATTGCTCTCTTATTTCTTCATTTTAATTTTTTTATTATTGTACATCCCTTATTAGTTCTAAGGTAAGTCATTTCTTCCACGTTGTTTTACAACCATATGTTAACATTGGAATCGCTACTGTTTGTAAAATTTCAAACTTATTTATTTTCTTGTTTTATTTTTTAATAATCTTACTGATATTCTGCTAATTGTTCGGGAATTTATTTACTTTATTATTTAAATCTTAGTTTTGTTTATATGTTATATGGCATCCTAAATAGTTAAATTTTTGTACTTGTTCCAGCACAAAGTCATTTATTAACTATTTTTGGATCTACGAGGGTAGTTTCCTTGAAAGCCCATCACTTTCGTTTTAATGGGTGAGTCCATATTTTCCAAACAAACTTCCCAGTTCAAACATTTTTGTCTGCAAGCCATTTTCTGCTTCTTGAATTATTATGTTATCATTAGCTTAGAGTAGCATATTCCCTATATTATTTCTGTTTAATGGAAGTTCCGACAGTAATTTCTCATTTATCCCCCCCCCTCTCTCTCTCTCACACACACACACAGAGCGAGCCAAAATGTGTACACACTTTCACAGTAGATATCTATTTAATATATTTAAAGTTGGAGCGAAAAAACAACAGTAATATGTAGTATGATATTCTGTAAACATATGTGACTCACATACATTATTAACATTGCTACGCGACAGGTAAATCAACAATAAACAAATGAAGTCAATTAATCTATGATGTTCTGTAAACAGATATGACTCACATTACGTTATGATAGCGTTGCTACAACAAAATGGAGCCAAGATTATCGTTTGAACAGCGGAAAGCAATTTTGAAGTGGTAGTGGAAATTGTAGAATATTGTTGAAGTTCAAAGGTAATGGAGATGTGTATACAGAACAGATTCTCCGGATCTAACTCCGTTGGGCTTCTACCTATGGGGAACTCTTCAGGATATAAACCGTAGAAAACCAGCTACACTGACAGCACTGGAAAGAAATTGAAACGGCATATGCTGCAATCGCTGAGGACACTTTCGCAAACGTTGCTCAATCAGTAGTTCAACGTACTCAGAAGTGTATCGACGCCGATGGTGGGCATTTTGAGCAAATGTTATAACTGTAAAAGTCTAAGTGCTCATCATTTTCTGTTTGTGTGAATTCAGTTTTGTTATGCTAACACAGTTTTTTCTTTGCTTGAAGTGTGTACACATTTTTGGCACCCTATATATATATGCATGTTGAGGGGATAGACTACACCCTTACCGCCATGGGTGCCTGAAGTCATTAAGGTGCGGACTCGTGAGCGGGAGGTCTGGGGTTCGAATCCCACCAAGACCGTCTTCCCTGACTTGAGGTTTTTTCCAGGTCATCCTTAGTCCTCATAACTGGCAAGTGCCGGAGAGATACCCTAAACTTAGGCCATTAAAAAAATCCTTTCCCAATATATCATTTCATTTCATGTATCACCAGTGTTCACCGCCTGTGGTGCCTCAGTAGTAAAAACTAGCGTTAATCACCATTCAAAAAAAAAATAAATAAATAAATAAATAAAAACTACACCCTTCTCCTACACAACTATCAACTATCATTTCTTCTGAAAATCATTCATTTCGTAATCTAATCCTTATTTTAATTGCTTTGTTCATAGCTAATGGTACTTTTATTTTCTTTCTTTTCTAATATTTCTCAAAATAGGATTCTCTTTATTCCACCATATGCCTTTAATACATTTATAAACGCTGTATGTGTCTGTAGATTAAATTTCTTTCTCTTTTCTATTATTTTATTTATTGAAAATGTATTGTCTGTACTGCTATGCTGTTTCCTCAAACTACTTTGGTTTCCTATAATATTGATTATGTTGTTGTTTCTATCGGGCCAGATTATTACTGTGATATTTTCTGGTTTTAGGCTGGGATACTTCCAGGTGTAATAATGTGTTGAAAATGAATGACGTGCTGTCCTGAGTATGAAACACAATTCGCCAGTTTCTACATGACGGTCTGTACCTAGGATCTCAACGACTCCATTGCATGGAGACACTGGGCGACCGCTCCGCTTTTCATCGGTTTTTTTTCCCTCCCCAGTTTCTGTACAGCTTCTAACAGTTCTGATATACAACGGGGTATGGAGGTTCGGGATTCGAATCTCAACCAGGCTTAACTATCTGGGTAAGGTTATTTCCAGGGGTTTTCCTTGCCCTGAATGGCAGCTTTTAAGGCACAAAAACTTCGAGATCACTTACCTCAACATTAATTCATTGCATTTCATTTCATTTCACTCATCCCTAGAGACTTACACGCTCCGGCTTTTCATAAATAATAGTCGCACCCCAAGTTCGGTCATATTATAAAACAATGTAGTGTTGCCACCTGTTGACTTAGGACGATGTTATTGCTAAGGAGTGTGGAATTTCTCTAAAATCAAATTTCTCACATTACCAACTTATTTAAAGAAAAAAGTATATTAGGCATTAATTTAAAACTGACTCTCCTACTATGTTATTAGGCACTAACTGTCTTCGGGATGTGATTCATATGTGACTACTAAACTGAACAAAAAGCTTTAGAAATGTTAAGTCAACTTTCTTAAACGATACGTAAGAAGCCACTCACGTATTGTTGGCAATAAAGTTGTGAGAGCTTCACTTGAGTTAGAGATTAGGCTTTAATTAATCAATCAACAACGCCATGTGCTGAACAAACTTTCTTTGATGACGTAAGAAACAAACTACCTTTTGTGTGTTCAGTAAACAGCACTTTAAATTCAGTTCAGTGCAATGAATTTTATTAGATCCAGTTCGTATAGACAAGTGTGTCAGTCAATCCATTAATTAGAGAGCTTTACTCAGAGCATGAGTTGCATCTCTGACCTTCTCTTTCTTACATACTGTGAGTCCGGTGATGCATAAGTGCCGGAAATATCTCGTATATTTAATTCTTGTCAGGTTTACCGATGTACGCCATACATACATACTTTCGTTTAACATTATTGGTTTATTTATTGTGATTTTGTCTCTCTTTAAGTATTCAACTGCTGTATGTACTCAAGATTGTCTAAGTAATGAAAAACTGACTGAGTCTTTAGTCACATTGGGAAGAAAACCGCGGGCAGTTTGACTCAAACTGTACCATTCGCGTTGACAGCTGGCCCAAAGTTTCATCCTAACCAATTAATTTACGGAAGCAGCAAAGATGTGGTACACTTTTATAAAAACTTTAGAAACTATCTTTGAATACAAACGTCACATAAAAAAAAAAGTTTTCAAAAGAACTCTTTCATCTTGCACCTACAATTATTTACTTTTATTCATGTATTTTATTGAAAAATGCAAAAAATAAGCCGTGTAAAATATTGTCATTGAAAAGTCCCTCCGCACTCGGATGATGTGCACAGCGTAGGAGGAAGTTGGTATTCCTTCCTTCTTTCATTCAAACTGACTTTTTTGCAGGTAATCCGCTCACCTTTCAAAGATTTGGACGTCGAAATACACTTGCCTTGTGGTTAAATGAAAACAATAATTATACGCTCTGCGCACGGCAGTACAGACACCAGAATTCGCTTCCCTAGGAAATCTTCGCTACACAATGACTACGGAGCAACTTCTCGATGGTGCTTACATTTATATTTATATCGTTCAAATTGCAAATATCTAATATTATTTACATAATCGCATTCGGCAACTAATTTAATACCGCACCTGTTCTCAAACTTTTCTTGACCGCGGTCATTAAAGATTCCTGCAGCCGTTCACTCCCTTGGTTTAACTCAAAATTTAAAATAGACACGTTTTTTAATTTTTATTTCAGTGTATTATTACCCAATAGTAATAACATTACATTCAAATGTATATAGCGTATATAAGCAATATAATAATAATCAATAACACATGATGGCACAACATTAGTTGCTAACTTTAGTTCCTAAATGAGAGAATTGAGACTGCATTTTATTTACAAGTCGTGATATATAACGCTTAATAGAAGAACTTTGTACTTTGAACTCTGATTCTACGTTTTCAAAAATTTTCTGTCCTTTTTTTAATATGTGAGTGAATTTTCATACAAGTAAATCGTTATGAAAGGCATCAGCATGTTATGGCCTTCTTTGATAGTTCCGGAGTACTGTCGAAAGATGTGCGCTATTACCAAGGAAACTATAACGATGCTTATTAGTGTTCTCCATACACGTTTTCGGCTTCTATTTGTAATTCCCCTCGAATCGTCGCCTTCACTTTAATTCTTATTTATTCTTACCTTAACACATATGTATCATAAACAAACATCAAAATTCGCTTTCTCGTAATTTTTAAACCGTATATATATATATATATATATATATATGTTTCTCTCTTATTCTCATAGATGCCGCCCCTCCATCTAAACACACCTTACTCAGAGACGTAGAGATGGCAGCAATAGTTTTACATAAAGCCCGTATTCCTCCAGGCCTCAACATCTCCCTGTAATACTGCCAGGTTTGCCAAACTACTTTGTTCAGCCAAAGTTGGCAGTTTTGCTGCCACGTCACATCTCTATGCCTCACAACGACAGAAGCTGCCTGCCAGAGCTCAGTTCATTTTCATCACGTGACCAAGAGCCAAGCTCGAAATATAGTGTGATTTTAGTGTTCAATTTTACGGTTTTTAGTGTGAAAGTTTATGTGAACCTTTTTATATTGCACTCTGAGTGTTTTTTATGAGTATATATATATATATATACACACACACACACACACACACACGTACGGTTTAAAGAACTAGAACATTCTAACAATAAAACAAGAAGTACAGCCTAAAACATTATTAAAATATACAGTAAAACGACAATTCGAGCTAAACAGCTCTTCTGTGGGCAAGAAGCTAATGTAAATAATTGTTGGCACGCTCTAGTTCTTTATACCGTGCGATCAGTAATGCTTTCCCCCACGACGAGAGGTTTTACCTATGAGCGAGTCCCCATTCATTTTCCGCGCCGTTGAGAGGGCAGCAAGTCGGCTGGCTTGCTTACTTGTTGACCTTGCTGACTGTCGCAGTCGTAGCGCAGCTGTTCCTGGGTGTGTTTTATTCCTCATTTCTTCATTTGACAATGAACTTAAAATGTATCGATTCATATGTGTTAACTCAGTGATGAAAAAATCATAAGATAATTTTTAAACATACACTTGATTCGGTTACTTATGTAAATACCATATTAACCGTTTTTTCAGAGAATTAACCGACAGGAAGCGTGACCATGCATTTTTTCAACAGGACTCTGTCACTGCTCACACTGCGTGTAATTCCATAAGAACAATTATCCATGTGTTTACACAAGATAGATTTGTGGTTATTAATACGGATTTGTGGCTACTTCGGTCCCTCGATTTAACAGCCTGGGATTATTATGTGTGGGGTAAATTACAACCATTCCAGAACTCAAAGATAATATTCTTCAGGATATTGTTCGGATATCTCAAAACGGAATACAGCTAATGCATTGAACACTTTTTTAAAGAAATGCAAAAAAAGTAGGGGGAATGAAGACCTCATTTGATAATTTGGTAAGTAATGAGCCTCTTAAATTGGTTTGTGTATTGTATGCTTGGTTTATTTTGTTTTAAACTCCCGCTAATCACCGAGACCCGAATAAAGAGCCGCGCTCTCGCCTATAGGCAAAACACTAAGGGGTAAAACATAACTGATCGCACTGTAAGTGTTGGTCTCCTGACCAGGCCACGTAGGTATGCAGACTACAGTGTGAAAACTCCTGTATTAGGGAATATCAGCCATTTAAATTGTTTACTCTTTAATTAGACTGCATTAAAATCACATAAGCTGAAATAATGACGTCTACAGTTTATTTCATTACGGATATTTGCTTTTCTTAAAATATAAACAGTAATCAGGTAATGAATTCAGATTTTTATTTTAGCACCAAACGCTAATACTGCTTCTATAGGGCTTTAGTTGTCTCACCACGACGTGTATTACGTCTCAGTTACCAGTGGAAATATCTGAACGTCTATGACTAGATATTTTGTTGCGGAGGGGGAAGTAAATTCTTACTAAAAATACACAAAAATTACTTCAATTTTAAATTTTCTGGAGTTGTTGCTTCTGTGGTTTTTGAACATGGGTTTCATAAAACAGAAAAATAGCTCCTAAATATCAGTTTATTTTTTCATGCTAAAAAGTAGAATGAACAATAACTTTTTTCATCATACAGCAGAACTCCCAAACATCACGTTATCAATCCAGAGTAAATACTCAAAAAGATCACGAGTTTCTTTATCAAAGGCGGTTTCCTAAAAATCAGAAAAATTTACGCTTCATCGTTCTTTGACTCAAAAGTTTTCAAATTATACTTAACCCAAAATCTGGAAATGTCTGGACGTTTTTAGCACGTCTGGACGCTGAACTTTGTTTACAAAAATCTGGCTTTGTGGCAACCCTATGTTTTGCGCAATCGCAATACTCCATTAAGATATAATACTTTATTTTACTAAATCATTCAGAGAAAAAACTGATTGCAAGGTATAATATCGTACTGTGGCATAGACACGAAAACTGGCCATATGCGCATCGGGTAAATACAACTCGCGAATGTTGGGGTTACAGTATTCCTGTGCGCATGCATAGTAACAATTTCTTGAAGTACATAAAGGTATAAGTATGGGACCATTGTTCATTATCATTGTCACAAACCATAATGGTACGAAAAAGGATTTGTATTAAAAAAATCGATTTTTGTTAAAAATTCTTAAAAGTCTAATTGATAATATTATTTTGTCAATTTCAGGCATTTAAACTCATGAAAATACGGGCTAACCATATTGTATATTTTATAAATATATTATGTTTCATCTCTAGGAATACACAACTCAAAAGCTCTATAGATAGGAGAATGAATTTTTGGACTCATGCGTTTTTAGAGCTCTAAACAGTTGGAGATGTTTACATGTAAGCTGTTTCAATTAAAAACAAAATATTACATGGAAAATGTATAATACATTTTTTTATTTAGAAGCTGTATAAACAATAGTTAAAGAACATTATCCGGTTATGTCAAATAAGGTGTGATAAACATCATGTAAAATTTCCATCATGTTATAAGTAACGGTTTTGAGAATTATCTTCCGGATATATTATGTTTATACACATTTCCATACCTTTACATGCTATGCTTAAAATATTATATTAACTATGAACTTAGTAACTATGTGTAAATATTAAGAAAAATACTGTTACATAAATAGTAAACTTTTCATTAGTTTAGCATGTATAGAGGAGGAAAATATGAATATTGAATGCTGTATACTCTTAACTTGAAAGAATATCTCTTTCTGGTACCGATACTATATATGACACTTTTATATACCGAGGGTGCCAAAATGTATAAAAACTTTCCCAGTAATATCTATTTAACACATTTCAAAGTTGGACCGAAAAGTAATAGTAACGTGTAGTATGATGTTCTGTAAACAGATATGACTCACATATATTATGATAGCGTCGCTACGTGACAGGTAAATCAACAATGAACAAATGAAGCCCACATTATCGTATGTTGTTTTAAACAGATGTGACTCACATTACGTTATGCTACAACAAAATGCACCAACATTATCGTTTGAACAATGGAAAGCAATTTTGAATTGGTATTGGAAAACCGAGAGTGTTGTTGAAGTTCAAAGGCAATGGAGACGGACGCGTGTACAGAACAGATCCGCCAACGCGAGTAACAATTGCACGCATTCAAGACAAATTTGAGACTCATGGTACCGTATGCGATGTTTACAAAGGCAGATCTGGGAGATCTCGCACAGCAACAAACCCCGCGTCCTCGGCTATGGTTTTGGAATGTTTTGAGCACTCACCGCAGAAATCTACAAAGCAATGTGCACGTGAGAGTGGGATTAGCAGAACTAGCGTATGTTGTGTTATTAAAACAGCAAAGTTGAAAGTTTTCATCTCAAACTTTGGCATGCATTAAATGAAGATGACCCTAATCGGAGAATGCAGTACTGTGAGTGGTTTCGGAACATGGTGCAAGAGGATGAGGCCTTCGTAGGGAAAGTTGTTTGGTCCGAAGATAACGCACAATTTAAATTGAAAGGAACTGTTAACTGGCATAACCATGTCTATTGGTTGCAAACAAATCACGTTATTTTGGAAAAGGCTGTTAATTTACCTGGAACTAATGTTTGGTGTGGGTTGTCATCTATTTTTTTAAAGGAACAGTAACTGGTTCAATGTATCTGAACAGATACGCATATCCGTCTCACCCGCCATTCATACAGTCTATTGAAATGAGCAATTTTACTTCCAATAGAATCGTGTACCACTACATTACCACCGAGATGTACGTGCGTACCTTGATGACAATCTTCCAAGGCACTGGATAGGACGAAGAGGTCCGATTGAATTTCCACCGCGTTTTCCGGATCTAACTCTGTTGGACTTGTATCTATGGGGAACTCTTAAGGATATTGCATACCGTAGAAAACCCGCTACACTGAACTGACAGCACTTCCGGAAGAAATTGAAACGGCATGTGCTGCAATCGCTGAGGACACTTTCGCAAACGTTGCTCAATCAGAAATTCAACGTACTCAGAAGTGTATCGACGCCGATGGTGGGCATTTTGAGCAACTATTGTAACTGTAAAAGTCTAAGATGATTAGTACACGTTTTGGTACTCTCTGACATTTTGCAAGTAAGTACAAAATATAGGCTATCTAATTTTGCAATATGAAACGTAAACAACAGGCTAAATAATGCTTTGTTTTCGTAAAAAGAAAATTTAGTTAATAGATTATATAATAAATAATTAAAAATGTACTTCTGTGTTGTATTATAATATATGAAAAATTTGAAGGTATTCTTTGCTTTTGTAAAGAAATTTGGGAAATGTTCATCAAGAAACCCCGATTTTGGATAAATTCTGAACACGTTATAGGAAAATTTCATTTCCATTATCTGGCAACACCTATTCCATTAGAGTAAATCAACTAAGTTAAGCCTTGTGCCTTCTGCATGCTATAAGACAGAAAGGGACACAGCGTGCAAACATATTCACTGAAAGTAATGGTAAAGAGTTGAGTACTTGGAATGTTAGGAAACGCGATTGGCTGCTGCAAAAGCGACAATTACCCACTTAATCCTGTGTTTACATAATGAGATTCTCCGTTGCCGCACAAACACCGAGCTTATCTGCACATAAATGCTAGACACACCACAGCTAATGATATGCAGTAGCAAGCCAGCACGGATCTGCTTCGGATTGCATTCATTGTCAAGCCTGCGAAAAGCGAGGTGTGAAAGAAACCAGTTCAGCGTCGCCAAGGAGAAACGCTTCATCTAGAACAGCTAGAGAAAGCGAACGTCATGACTTTTAAGTGGATCAGTCCAATTAAACCGTTGAAAATTTTATTTGCTCTTATTTTCCTTACATCCTCGTTAAAATTGGGATTTGTACTTGAGCTTAGCAAGGAAAAGTAACATGAAAGTGCTTGGAAGGTAATACATAATGCATTCCGGAAACTTTAACTTACCCTGCACCCTTTGTAAAGTTTATCGGCCCTTTTTAACATTCCGTTCTAAAACTACATACTACCCAACGACAGGGAGCCTTCTGTCTTTAAATTCATCCTACGCTCACATTTTAAAATGGCTTTCTTTGCTAAAATGCTGCCATGAATTGAATGCTATATTACGCCATTATTAATGAAATAATTTGTGTGTTACTGAGAACTAAACCAACATTTATCTTCATTGTAAAATACATAAATACAGAATTAATAACAAATTTAATAAGATAATTTTAGCTACCAAATGAATTAGTACAATTTGATTATACTAATCTGTTCAACACCGTAATTCAGAAACCACAATAAACAATCAAAACCGGAAACCATAGCAAAACATTAATTACTCACTTTAATTAATGTTTTTTTTAGAGTAGTGTTTAACGCCCGTTTTTACTAATGAGGCACCACAGGCGATGGACACCGATGATACATGAGATGAAATGATAAATTGGGAAAGGATATTGTTTTTTAAGGAAGGAAGCGTTCCAGGCCTAAGTTTTAGGTACCTCCCCGGCATTTGCCAGTTATGAAGACTGAGGAAAACCTGGAAAAAACCCCAGTCAGGGAGGACGGTCCTGGCGGGATTCGAACCGCAGACCTCCCGCTCACGAGTCCGTTCCTTAACGACCTCGGCCACCCGTGGCGGTTTTTAATTAATGTGATGTTCTACTCTACTTAATTACATTTAATTGGGAAGAGGTAGTGGCAGTGCTGAACTTTGCTGGCAGATAGCAAAGAGGAGGAGAGAGTAGGTAAATTTTTAAACAAAGTAAGATACTCAGATTGGATGAAGCAAACAGCCGGGAAGGGGGGTAACGGAACATGATTTGCAATTTTTTTTTAATTATTTGTACATATATGTGAGGGAGTATAAGTTATTTACTTTTGTACTGTATTCTTTTCTGTTTATTTTATTCATGTATTTAATTTTTTCTAATATTATATTCCTTAGATTTATTTATTTCATTATTATATATTGTTTGTCTTTTACGAGTTTGTGAAATTTCAAGTATTTCCTAGAGTACTGGGAAAACACGTAAGCTCCCAGGACCCGTGCGACATGGATGAGTTAGATTTGCAACTAATATATTTTGTAAACAACCTGCTGCTACTGCTACTGCTAATGCTACTACTACTACTGCTGCTGCTACTGCTACTGCTACTGCTGCTACTACTACTACTACTACTACTACTACTACTACTACTACTACTACTACTACTACTACTACTACTACTACTACTACTACTACTACTACTACTACTACTACTACTACTGCTGCTACTACTACATCATCTAATTTCAGTAAAAAATACTGGGATTTCGTGTATATTTTGAAAATAAAAGCATATTTTCATTAGAGTTAACATTGCATTAATGAATTTGCAACTGATACGTTTAATAGATACGTTTGATAGATTCATTGAGAAGTTCACCCAGCTCGAAGCAACTTTAGGTGCAACAATATCAAATGCGTCACAATCCGTCCCTACTGTGTATACTGTGTTACACTGCTTTTATTGTTGCCAATATATACATTGTAGCTGAGAGTTATATTGAAAATCCAAAGAAAATAAATTGAATTTTTTTAAAAAAAATCGGCTGCAGAGAGGGGTCATCTGGTGTCTTAGAAAGTGAAGACATTTTTTGAATGGTGTTTAACGCCTGATTTTACTACTGAAGCACCACAGGCGGTGGACATTGATGATACATGAGATGGAATGATATATTGAGAAATTATATTTTTAAAGGAGGAAGAGTTCCAGCCTAAGTTTAGGGTACTTCTTCGGCATTTGCCATTTGTGAGGACTGAGGAAAACCTGGAGAAAAAGTCAGGGAGGACGGTCCAGGTGGGATTAGAACCCCAGACCTCCCACTCACGAGTCCGCGCCTTAATGACCTCCACCACCCTTGGCGGTGAGGCAATGAATGTGATGTATGTCAGATTCCTTTACTTTAGGAAGTAAACTAAAGTAAAATTCAATAGTTTGCAGAATCGTATTATTTAATCTAATGTTATTAAATACGTGTACTGTAAGTGTTAGGTTGGTTGTTTTAATGAAATAAAATTAACAGATTGTATAATTACAGATTTCATTTTACATTATTAATTTGTAAGATGTAGTGTCTACTTACATTAGATTGAAATAATAAGTTGTTCATTGCGTAATAAAACTGCTTGTAAGATCCCGGCCAGGGCCGATGGATTTTTTCGGGCGTAAAAATCCTAAGTATGACTTCGTTCGGAAGGGAAGTAAAGCCTGGGTCCCGTGTCGTACATTTCGAGCCTGAAAAAAGAGACCTCTGAGCAAATTTGTCTGCTGTTTCACGCCGTGATTTGAATGGGACGCTGATGACCTAAGATGTTAAAGAGCGTCCGTAAATAAACCAAATAAAAAACTGCTAGTAAAACAAACTGTATTAATATCTGATAAGGCTAAATATGAAGCATTTGTGTAGATAGTGGCATGGGAAATTCCCCATATTTGTACTTTTCAATATGCGTACTGCAAAGTGGAAGCAAACAAAAAAAAAAAAAAAACAAACAAACAAACAAAAAAAAAAAGTTGTTCTTAAAAGTTTACTTATGCGAAAAATATAAACTATTCGATAATATAACAGCTCCATTACCCTAGTTAAAAGGGTTAATCCAGATATTTCACCTTCTGATCCATTTCCTGTGGAACTAAATCACATAATTTTACCTCACTTTTCAATATTCTCTACTTGAAGAATGATAGACCTTTCCCAGACTGCTACATCTTCCTGGAAGAAGAATTGTCCAACATTTGCACACAACTGGTTTATAGCCTCAAGACTGTATAATTTGTGAAAAGATTGCTTCTTCGAAGTTTTTCTTTCAATATGGCAACCACCTGAAGTTGCTGGGAACTAGACCTGGTTGAATGTTCCTTTTCAAAATTCTCTTTATTACTACGCAGGACTTGGGTTTGAAATAATGAAGAAATAGCGCACGTCGTTTAGTTTTCTGTGAAGTTTCTCCTTTATTTAAATGTTCATAATAATTGCCTGATGTTTTGGTTCCTCCCTACAAATAATATACTAGAATCAGATTCCTGCCCAGAGAAAAGAGTTGCGGCGGAGTCATTAAGGTAGTTAGGTGGGAATGTGTGGAGGTGTGCATCCAACGAATGATTCCGCATTGGTTTTTCCTTCGCCAGTAGCGCTATGTCTGAGCAAGAGGTGCTCCGTCTATTGCGCAGCGAATCGTCACCCGTTTTCTAACCAACGAAGGAGTCAAACCGACCGAGATTTTGTCCACACTTCGGCACAGCTTGGAGAAACTACGCTTTCAAGAACCCAAGTGCTTGACTGGCATAAGAAATTCTTCAAATGTCGTGATGCAATGAAAAATGAAAACGACGGATGAGCGTTAATTCAGGAGAACATTCAGGCCAATTGCTTCAGAGATGGCCAAAAGTTGTGGAAGTGCATGCACAATTCATTAGGAAAGTGTTGGTGAGTTGAATCCCGCCTTCTTACTAACGAATAGAAACTTGCTCGAAAGCCCATTAGTCCGATGTTTCTGGATCGGTTTGAGAAAGAAGGTTAGAAATGTTTGACCCAAATTGTGACCTGGGCACACCAACTACACCCCTAAAAACAAGAGAACGAGCTTGGAGTGGAAAAGAGGATGAAAGCGTACTCCAGTCAAGGCCAAAACTCTCCTATCAGTCCGAAAAGTTCTTGCAAGCGCGTTTTGGGACTCCAAAGGCTTGTTGCTCTTCGATTACCTTCACTCATTTTCTTTCTTTGATGAAGGAATCGAGAAATTACCTATCCGGTGGAGAAAATGTATTCTGCTTAAGAAAACTATGTAAAATACAATATCTTATTTTGCAAATATATGTAGCAACAAATTTATTTTTAAAAATCCGGTATTTTGTGGATAACCAAAAATACACAAAATTATTTTGACTGCTGATGGCTGCACCGTGCACTTATTAAGGATGAAGACCCCTCATCTTCCCATAGGATCACTGTGATGGACGCATTTCTCATCCATAGTCACGAACCAATCAGAAAGTTTTTGTTTGCTTACTAGAAAATATCTTGGATGCTATAAATATCCGTTTTTGAATATTTGGCAACATTGGAGGTTGTCCATCTTGCAGTTAATTTTTTCATTTGTATTTCTTAAGTTAAATTTTGTATGAGCCGCCTGTTTTCCACTACACATAGTAACTCGGTCTTACAACACTAAATCATGCGCTTATTTATGTTGTTTTCGTTGTGGCAATTTTCCAAGAACCACCGCCTGCTCTTCTTCATAGGAGGTTCTATCGCATTTAAAGTCGACACCACCATCATTTTACTAAATCATAAGACACAATACAATCCCTGAAGTATGCTGAAACGCCTTGATGAACTTCGCTTACGGATATTTAATCACAACATGGTTCATTTTCCCAGTGAGTCAGTACATATCAATTGAAGAACTAAAAAATAAGCAAATGATATTTATGCATTTCCGGCTTTCTTTCGGCATGAACTAAAACTTTTGGATCAGCATACATATTGATCTCACTTGTCATTAAGCTGGACATTGTCTAAAATTGCCATGTTTTCCTTCATTGTAAAACATTGAAGTTACATGAATATTTGAGGTATTAATGCCACGATCATCGAATATCAAAAGAGGTATGTTAACCGATATCCAAAAATGATAGTAAATATTTCACTTGTGACGTCATCATAAAATCGACCAATGAATTGTTACACATTTTTGAATTTTGACCAAACACATCTCGATGTCGCAGTGAAACTATCGTAAAGTTTTACGAAATCTTTTCACCACGCGAAGTGCCTTCTGGTCAATGTAGGCAACTCTATACCCCCCCCCCCCATTATAATTCCTAAGTACGCATCACTGACCACTTTTGATAGCAGGTGGGAGGGAGGTATTGATAGTATCAAAACTATCGACAATCTGAAATCATTTTATAAATTATGTAATTGCCTAAGCAACCATACATTTGAACAAACCCGTTGTTCAGAATGGTAAAATGTTATACCTCTTTCGTTTTTTCTCAGTTAGCATTAGTTAATGAATGGTAGGGATTGTAATGTCTACTTTCGTCTTTTCAGTCTTACAGTTTCTGAATAGGGAGGTATTCATAAGTAAGTATAAAATTTTATACAATTGTTAATGTTCTCTGCGCGAATTTAAAATATATATTACTTTTATTCCTATTCTATTCATGAAATAGTTCTAAAACCTGTATTTGGCTCTCCTCTATTGCCAATAATGACAATCGACATTCTGCAAGATGGCTCGAAAAGGTTAAGTATTCATAATACAAATATACAAATATTGCAATTTTGTTGGCCCTCTCCAGCGGTATACTTTAGTTTTCAAAAGTGATTTAGAAGATCTAAAAAATTATTACTTTTATTTTACATTGTGTATTAATAACCAGCGACTGACACATCCTCGCATATGCACAATAATAACACTGCCAAACAAAAGAAAACCGTTAAAATCTTGCAAAACACCAAAATTACTTTCTTATGACACAGCCGCATATTATTGCTGCGGTAAAGCAGAGAATTCTATCGCTAAACAATTGGTCTGAGGAAAACATGGCGATTATAGGCTGCCATTCAACGTCTCTCCATGGAGTTTGAATCCCAGCCTTTTGTTGGTAGAAGCTAAAATATTATTGGTGCGGTCAGACAGAAAAAAGTGTAATGGCATAACTAGAAATAATAATTATGTCACAATTTCCCTGAAAATAACTACAAGCTACCTGTACGTGCAACACACTTCTTTGATGACTGACCTCTCCTAATGCGCAGCCGTTATTCGCTGAATTGTAACTGAAACAACGTGAGTGTAGTACTTGATAGCTATTCTATAAACCTAAACATAAGGTCACTAGAACTTTTAGAACAACCGAATATTCCAACTCTAAATTAATGACAAAGGAAACATTGAGGGTATTGCAGCATTGCGGTTGTATGGCATACTAATTCAAACTAATTGAGCTTTGAAGGTTCTAGTTTTATTATTCCTTTTGAACTCTCCCATATATTCGAGGAGATTATTTTTTTACAAAAATAAGTGCAAAATGTTGCTACTGTTATAATAACTAAAGAGGAACGACGGGTTTGGAGTGAGAGCACTTTAAAAACCTGGGTTGGCAGAATGCATTTCTTCAGACAAACCTTGGCCTTGGCTAGTCAGTACCCTTGAGGCGAGTATCAGGTAATTATTTTCTTCCCTCCCGCCAGCCTGCCCACTGTTTTGACATTCTGCTCTCATACTTAGCCTCATCCTTTTCTAATCTCAGGCGGCCCGTCCGACAAGGCTTTATGCAACCCGCCACTTCCAGCTTGGGTGGCTTGCTACATCATCTTCATGTTGCCACTGGGCGAGGGAACAACCACGTTCCCCCAGCCATCAGTTTTGTGTACTGTCCACAACTTATACAAAGAAAGTGCGAAGGGTCTCTCTAGGTTCCCTACCATTATGCCTCTCTCTCTCTCTCTCTCTCTCTCTCTCTCTCTCTCTCTCTCTCTCTCTCTCTCTCTTCTCGTACAACTTTACAGCGCTAGGTCATTCCTTGTTCATTCTCCCCCTTAGAGCGCTGTCTTACCATTTGGCATATACACGCAACAAAACTGTCTAATGGCCCATTCATAATGAAACACAAACGCAACACCTTGCACCTACGTACTTTATGAAAGCGTTCAAATGAATTACGTAAACGTAAATGCTGACGTGAAAATTTGCAAACTCCAAACTTTGATATGACACCGCCATCTCTTAGGCAGTATCTGCACGCTCTGGCCGTGCTTGAAAACTCTGAGATTACAAAATTGTTCAATATGGAATCGTTTTATGAGAAATTAATTACGTTATACCAAGAACATTGCTACATTTATGACAAATATTATAAAGACAATTTCATTTATGCGACGTCATCATAAAATCGACAAATGAAATGAAAAAAAACTTTTGAATGTTTACCAATTATGGCCGGATATCGCAGTAAAATTATCCATTAAATATTATCAAATCCGTTTTATCACTCGACGTGCGTTTGTCTTGTGGTCAATATACACACAGTTCTGTACCGCCACTATACGAGAGTAGGTCCTAAGTTGCCGGCCTAACCATTTTCTAGGTATGATAAAGACAAAAACTATATTTCATTTGTTACCCTTTGTTGCAATAAACTTCTCACATCTTAGAATTAACATTTAAATTCCTACCCCAAAATTGTCAACAATATTGTCTGCAAAATGGGCATGAACAGCATTCATCACTTCTCCGCCACACTTACATTTTCCTCCTCGAACATGCTTCTTGAGTTTTGAGAAGAGGAAATAGTCACTGGGAGCTAGATGTGAGCTGTAGGGTGGATGGTCGGTCTCCTTGAATCCACATTTCTTCCCAGTTTCCTTTGCAACAAAAGATATGTGCATAGGCGCGTTGTCGTGAAGAAGGCGCTCACCCCCACTCAGCTTTCCTCGCCTTTTCTCTTTGATAGAAGCACGTAGTCTGTGTAGTAGGCTAGCATAGTACTCCCCATTTACTGTGACGTTCCTCTCCTTGAAGTCAATGAAGAGTATTCCTTCACAGTCCCAAAAGATTGTGACCATGGTCTGGTTGGTTGACTGAGTGACCTTGGCCTTTAAAGGCGTGCTTCGCCAGTAAAGGACAAAAGATCGCAGTAGAGGACCATAGTTTCATCTCCTGTAACAAGGTTTTCAGAACTTCTCTCTCGTTGCCACGGCAGAGCTCCCAAAATGCCTGACAACAGATGTCTCGTTGCTGCTTTTGGACTGAGGAAATAAGTATAGGCACCCATCTTGCACTAACCTTATTCATGTTTAAATGTTATTGAATAATTCGAAGAACTGTTGTTTTAGAAAGGCCCAACCCTACTGCTGTTTCTGTAACTTTGTGCCGCCGGTCTTCCATACTTTCTCCTTCCTCAAGAGCGATGTTTTCAGGAGTGAGCACCTCCAAGGACCAACCCGCACGCTCTTCGCCTTCAATGCTTTCTTGACCCATTCGAAAAAGTTTGGCCCATTCTTTTACGGCAAAATATGAGGGGGGAGCTTCCCCTTATACACCGTCCAATCGCTGTTTAATTTCATTTGGATTAAGTCCTTCTTTTGCGAAGAACTTAATAAGAGCTTGATACTCTATTTTGAACATGTCATAATGTTCTATACATAGCCTTCTTTATACAACTACATCTGAACAACTGAACACAGTGGAGGGGAAATTACAGATGCAATTATTAACAGATAAGATATGACACCAGATAAGGTTTTTGTGAAGGCGATAATGCTTATCAGCGAGGTTGGAAACTATGGACCTACCCTCGTATAATTCCTGAGCATTCACCAGTGACCACTTTTGTGCATTTTCAGTAATTGTAAATTTAACTAACTTCATGTTTATTCACTCAGTCTGAAAATTATGTAACAATATCTTCCTAAGCAACCATAAATATTATTAAACACGTTGTTCAGTGTGGTGAAAATGTTTTCTCTGTTTTGTTTTTCTCATGTGGTGTTAGTAAAACGAACGATAGCGTCTGTAATAGTCGACTTTTATCTATTTCATTCTCACGGTTTCTGAATAGGCAGGTGTTCATTAGTAAAGTGTAACATTTTATACAAATGTTAATAACTCGTGCGCAAATTTCAAATATATCGTATATTACATTTTTCTAATTCTACTTATGAAATAGTCCCATATCCGCATTTGACTCTTCTCTATTGGCATTATTGACAATCGACATTCATCTGTTGCTATATGGCTTGAAAAGGTTAAACATTCATAATGCATACATACAATTATTACAATATTGTAAGCCAAGTTTACGGGAATTACTTTAAATTCTTCTTTTATTAGTGAAATAGTCCTAATAAATATCACTGGAAGGTCTGAGCTTTGCAGATACACTCACTAGTTCGTGAATTTATTGGCAATCTCAGACCCTCTTGAGATATTGCTTGTGATAATCAATGGAAGAAAATCGCAAAAGACATCTAATATGAAGGTATATTTGTTATAATGTATTTATAAATGCATATAAGTTATTATTTCCTTTAACAAGAGAGATGTATTGGTTTTTGCAGTAGTATATTCTGAAAAGGCACATTTCTAATAATCATCTCAGTTAAATATCAAGTGTAGGTTATGTTATATTTGGTGTGTTATATGATCATGACATGGTTGCTATAAATTTGTTACCGGAACTTCACGTTAAAATATTAAAGTAGCTAAATTATAATATAATGAACGCTGAATCTGTGAATCTATTTATACAAATTTAAACAATTTGTTGCCATCTTCATCTGCAAGAAGTTTCGGTAATTGTTCAGTAAGTCTTATGTTCTTCAAGTCCGATCTAGCCATGGCTAACGATTACTTTTTCAATGAGAATGTCATATCAACACTACATGCACGTCATGATTACTACTGCGTCAATGCTTGCGTTTTCATTGTGACCGAGGGATAAGAAAAGAGCATTTTTCTTAAACTTTCTAATAGCTATAAATGACCCAATTTCCCAGTTTTAAATATACTAGTACATGTGTAAAATTGCCTTTTTTCTCAAGTTTTCCGTGATGTTAATGCTCTCATCTTGTTACCGGATTTCAAAGGAATCTTTTGCGGTCGTATGAACAAATGTTTCAAAATTTTCTTCGAATTTCCATCGATCCAAGCTACTAGATACCGAAAATGACAATGTAAAAAATTAAATATGTGTGTATGTGTGTGTGTGTGTATCTGTTAACGCTCTAGCTGCAGCGATTTTTATTTTTTCTCAATAGCATATAACCATCAATTAACAAACGATTCATCGAGCAAAATTGGACCATTGAGGGCGGGTTAACCTAAAGCAGAAAGTTCAAGATCGCTCTAGTGGCTATAATTTTTGTTTATTCATTGAAACTGCGTATATATCATTGAAATAAATTAATAAAATAATTATTGAAAATCAGGGAAATTTGGCATTTACGAGTGGGGGTGTACCTAAGAATAGAAATTTAAAGATTGGTGGTTAAAGCAAAATTTAAAAATTGCTCTAGCGGCCACAATTTTTATTTTTTAAGGAAACTCAGTATGGGTCATTGAAATAAAATAAGAAAAATAGTTTCTAAAAATCAGTGAAATAAGATTACTATAAGTAGGGGTTTACATGAAAATAAAAATATAAAATTTGCTCTAGCGGCACCAATATTTTTTGCAACGAAACTAGATATGGCACATTTAAATAAAATAAGAAAAAAAGTTCCTGAAAATCAGAGATAAATTTTGCTCAGAGGCCTCTTCTTTCAGGTTTGAGGTTCTTCCTCGTGCCTTAAATTTACGACATAGGACCCACAGCTTTACCTCACTTCCGAAAGAGGACATCTTGTAAAATGGTGTTGCTGCAATAGTAGATTTTGAATTACCAATAAAACCTATTTTTGAAACATTGGTTATTAAATTTTCTCATTGTACACCATATAGTTTCTACTTCGGCAACAAAATTAGTAGGATTTTGGCCCATTGGTAAAAAGTGTGATAAAAGTTTTAAGTGTGCGGGTTACTGCTCCTTCTGACTAATTTATTTTAGAGGTTAAACATATGTAGTCAGTAGAATTTTGGAAAGATAAGATGTGTTTATTGTCTTTGTGCTTAATGTTTTCAGTATTTCTGGATAGCAAACTTATTTCTTGATTTTTTTCTAGTAGAGGAAACTATTATTTGTATTCTAAAAACTGGAATATATTTGTAGGTTTAGTTTACTTTTTGTTTCTAATGCTAGCTTATTTAATATAAATGCTCAATTTTCTGTTTTGGAGTTGTTTGCATTTTCATTTTGTATAGTATTTCTTTTAGCATGAAGTGTTTTGATGAATTAATCATTATTTCCTTATTAATTTATTTGTAAATAACTGTAATGCAGTTTTGTGGGCTATTCTACTGCTTCTGTAATAATTTAAATGCATTATTTTTTTGTTTTTAATCTCGATGCTTTGGAGCATAAACGAGTGCTTCACTTTCTTAAATTATGACAGGTTTTATGAAAGTTTTGTTAAATTTTCTTGTTTGCTTCCCCATTTTGCTCTTTTTAGAGTGTAAGATCTGATGTTTTTAGGGTTTTATATTTTTTAGTTACAGTGTAGAGTGTAGGAGAGATACTGTGCCAACATGGGATCGCCGCGGCAGCGCTAGTGTCTAGCTGGGTACGTCACGTAATTACACAGTAATTCATTACTAAGTATGAATAAAAATTGTCTTTAGTTTAATGCTTAAGGTAATGCGTAGTCAACAGTTTCATTGTTGTTATTTTCGGTACCCAACTGTGACAGTTGTACAAGTTGAGACATGTTCAGTCCCATTTCGATAGGCGACGAACAGTATGCCGCTCTGAAATTCTGTTTTCCTCTAAACAAATCTTCAGCTGTGGTCTATGTAATATTACAGAAAACCTATTAAGTATTTGCTCTTCCCAAAGCAGAGCTCGAAGATGGTTTAAAATATTTAAAGAAGGGAGGTAGCCAATTTCAAATGAAGGTGAAACCGTCGCTCCAGTTTGTGCTCTAAAGAAAGAAAACATTACACCACCGTTATCTTTGTAAGAGAGAATCGTCGAATAACATAAAAAACACTTTCAGAATTTTTAAAAACTTCAATGAGTTCTACCCACAAGCTGGTAATAGAGAAGTTGCACATGAGATGTGTGGGTTCCAATATTGCAGATGTGGAGTTTCTTTCAAAGCAATCACTGATGATGAAAGTTTTTTGATTCTGAGAGCAAACAGCAAAGCTCTGTGTGGGAATTGGCTACTAGTGCCGGGGAAGATATGGTCATCTCATTTTTCGATATTCAGGGAATAGCTTACCAGCATATCATACTGCATAACACAATTGTAAACTGGGCGATATTACACAGAATGAATCAGTATGTTTAACGCCTGTTTTTATACTGAGGCATCACAGACGGTGGACACTGGTAATATATGAGATGAAATAATACATTGGGAAAGGATTTACTTTTAAGGAACGAAATGTTCTAGGTCTAAGTTTAGGGTACCTCCCCTGCATTCGCCATTTATGAGGACTGGGGAAAATCTGGAAAAATGCCTCAGTTAGGGAGGACGGTCCTGGCGGGTTTGGAACCCCAGACCTCCCGCTCACGAGTCGGCGCCTAACGACGTCGGCGGTAATATTATAGAAATGTCCTGAAAACTCTGCAAGGCCTTGTCACAAACGCAAAAGCATACCTTTTCGTGCAACCAACTGGTTGCTGCACCATGGTTAATACGCGGCCGCAGATGTAAATGCTGAATATTCTCTACAAAACCAACGTGAACTGTGTCCCTTGTCCTCCCTTACCAGATTTAGCCCTATATAATTTTTTTCTTTTCCTCAAATTGAGACACACTTCCATGAGAGGCAGTCTTATCAGCGGAATCAAGGTTAAGGCTGCGGAGGCGATTCTGAAGGACCTGCCAAAATATGGCGTTCATCATGTGTTTGAAAAACGGCACAAACACTGTATTGCCCCATACAGAAACTCTTTGAGAAATGTCATCAAAATTATATCAATAAATTATAATCATTCTTACTGAAGAGCCTAGCACACACACAATTTCATTCAAAAGTTTGCGGTCCTAATGTGGAGTGCACTTAGTCTGATTTAAAAAGTCCTTTTTATCCTTAAAATCCTAAAAAGGTTTAATACTGGCGTTTTCACTGCAGCCTGAATTGCAGCCTAAGACAAAAGACGTTGGCATGTTGATTCAGTAATAACCGAAACAATATATTATCTCTAGCACGATGAAACAGTGTTTTCTTCTACTACTTGCGATGTCGGTATTTAACAGAACATAACTGTTCTTAGCTTACACATTGTATGGAAGATTACTAATATTTTAATATTTTAAATCCATCACTATTCCACGATTACTGATTTGAACTGGCGAATGGATTATGTTCTTCAAAAAAACAATAAAAACCGAATTTGCAGTAATTTAGTGCATGGCCTCCAAAAGATAGATATCTATCACAAAATGCAACACCGGTCGTATTTCTAGTGCCCAACATGGTCTTACTTTTGGAAGTCGAACACCAACAAATGAGAATCTGTGGATGTCAGCACATTTTCTCTTCTATATATTCACATATGTTCTTTCAAATTCAATTTGTTGCAAAGAAATATTCCTATATCTTTACCGAGGGTGCCAAAAATGTATAAAAACTTTCACAGTAGATATCTATTTAATATATTTCAAAGATGGACCGAAAAACAACAGTAATGTGTAGTATAATGTTCTCTAAATAGATGTAACTCACACTACATTATGATAGCGTTGCGACGTGACAGGTAAATGAACAATAAACAAATGAATACAAGATTATCGGATGATGTTCTATAAACAGATGCGACTCATATTACGTTATACTAGCGTTGCTACAACAAAAATTAACCAAGATTATCGTTTGAACAGCGGAAAGCAGTTGTGAAGTGGTATTGGAAAACCGAGAATTCTGTTGAAGTTAAAAGGCAATGGAGACGTGTGCACAGAACAGAAACGCCTGCTCGAGTAACAATTGCAAGCATTCGAACCAAATTTGAGACTAATGGTACACAAATTGAAACAGCATGTGCTGGAATCGCTGAGGACACTTTTAAAAACGTTGCTCAATCAGTGGTTCAAAGTACTCAGAAGTGTATCGACGCCGATGGTGGGCATTTTGAGCAACTGTTGTAACTGTAAAAATCTAAATGCTCATCATTTTCTGTTTGTGTGAATTCTGTTTTTGTTATGTTAACACAGTTTTTTCTTTGTTTGAAGTGCGTATATATTATTTTGGCACCCTCTGTGTTTCCCTTTGCTGTAGTGAGGGTTTGTTATTGTGGATTAAGAAATGGTTATTATGTCTCAACGAGAAATTTTGTTACATTAATTATCAAAATGCTTTCCCCGTTAAGCGTTGTAGTTAGATGAAGGCTTCTGCCATTGGAATTTACGAGAGTAATTAGAAAAGTTCTTGGAGTGAAGCACAAAACATGTGTGAGAGCGCACATTGTCTTTATGCAAGATGACTTTCTACTATAATTAACTGGGCCCTTTCTGTCGTATTTTTGTCTTCAATAGGTTCAAAATGTTAGCATAATACGCTCCAGTGATAGATACTCCAGTGGAAAGATAATCAATCAGCAGCAGCATTTGCATGTATATGTGTATGTTTTGGTTTATTTATAGACGCTCTTTTACATCTCAGGTCACCAGCGTACATTCAATTCAGGGCGTGAATCGGCCGATAAATTTTGCTCAGAGGCCTTTGCTTTCAGGCTTGAGGTTCTTTATCGTAACGTAAATCTACGACATGGGATTCACGGCTTTACTTCTCTTCCGAAGAAAGCCATACTTAGGATTTTACGACCGAAAAAATCCTCGACCTGACCGGGATTGAACCCGCGATCTTGGGTTTACGAGGCAAATATGGTTACCACTACACCACTAGACGGACTCACACCCTTGGCATCCCAAAATACCGACGCCATGATCTTCCCGCCCGATTTCACACACTCGGCCTTCTTTGGCATTCGTTGGTCACAAATCTATGCATAATGTCGTGGGAAGATCTCGGAAACCCTGCCAAACTTTGCTGAGAGAATTTCACTTTGATTCACTTTTGACCCTCAATTAACAGGCGCGGTGTAGGATAATTCTTTCCTCAAAATGTTAAATACATATTCCCCTGAAATGCGCAGAGCTTCAACAATTTCGGACACCTTTAATCGGCAATCCTGCAGAACATTATTGTAAACACTACGAGACAGTATTTATCAGCTGCCACCCCCAAATTTAATTAGAGTAATTATAGCAAGTAATTTTATGTAACTTCCTTATTATAGTCGTGAGTATAATGCCATTTTATTTCCTGTACAAGTGGTGAATTATTGGTGTAAAATGTTATTTTCTCACAAGAGTGCAGAAAGCTACCCCAGCCATAAAATCTGACCTGGAAATTTCTGTTGCATATTGTAATAATATTTGTAAAGATGACCCAAGCAAACCGACATTTTCTGGAGAGATTTCTAAAGGAAAATCCTGGAGTAAGATATTTATCTGCATACTGTTAGGGAATTGTAAATCAAAAATGACGTAATAAAGCAATAAACATCCGGGGGTAAAAAGACAGCTGATGACCTCTGGAAGGGAGATCCTAATGTTCCATGTAATACTTATGTGGGTTATATGTAAGAAGTCACGTAGGCCACTTGACAAATAATATAGCAGAGAAAAAATGGAGGGAACAAATTACCCAATAGAGATGTGAGGATGGGAGAAAACATTCTACATTTTTCAAAAAACATATTTGAAAGAATAAAAATAGCTTCGAGTGACCGGCAGACTGCCATGTTTATTTAGTCTTGCAATTTTGCGGCCCAGGGCAGTCGATCCAAATTCTATCAGTTATGTTGGATGGAAGAATAGACAGTCGATCCGCATTCATTCTCAATTCGGTTCAGTTAGTGGAAAGCTGTAGTCAGTTTTGGAAGAGTATTCAGTGTGAGGCATTATCAGTGTAGAAGATAGGCACTGTCAGTTCAGTTCCGTTCAGTGGAAGAGTATTGGGTGGAAGAGTTTTATTATTTGAGTTCAATAGCATCTCAATATTACTTGATTTCAGGACCAGTCTTTATCAAATTAAGAAACGTCAGGGTAAATGCGATAGTTAATATAAAAGTGGCACATATTCTCCAGTAAATAACGGCAGTACATTTTATGTGGAATAGTTTATGGACAACAAATTGTGTTTCATCTTCCATAACGAGAAATTTTATCTCTTATGGAGATATACTCCTTCCCCTATGGTCACAGATCCATAAAAGTATACAGCAGCAGAGTCTCAACAGCCTTGGCAAAATATAAGTCAGCGGAACAATCGTCGGAGAGGAAGAAATAACATTACCCCTGAGAATCCAAAACAATCAAATCAAATCCTTCCTAAATCTTTCCCTCCACTCTACAAATTTGTTTACCCCCTCCTTCTTTAATAAACCGCCGCAACTGTGACGGGATGTGCGCACCTTGAATCATCTTCCAAAGTTGATCATCTCCGTGATGAACTTAAAAATTGTGGTGCAGAGTCTCCTGGAGTGTTTGTCATATGTTTATACATTTCTGTTGCGTTACTACCATTATTTACCAAGTACTTAATAATCGCAGGTCCTCTGCACTGCAACAAACAGAAACATCTGCTACGATTCTTGACCAATCCATGTGCACAATATTGAAAACTATTTCTATAGAAGATGATGAGTTTTGATAACAAAACTCCAAGCTGTAGGTCATTCCGAGAACTTTTCAAATAACTGTTCACAACTATTAGCTTTCAGTCTCTTCGCAGAACTGTTGTCATAATAAACAGCTGTTCGCACCATACAGAGCAGGTAGTTCAACATCCCGGGCAGCAATGCTCTATAGCGGCGGTGCAGACATTTGTTTCTTAGACACTCTTAATTGTTAAATTTGTTGATGTAAATTATCACTTACCTCTCGTTCATAATTTACAGTAGCCGAAGCTAATTAATACAATTTAATCAAAATAGTGTAATTTATTTATGCTTTTCGTTTCTGTTACCTACACCGTACCCTAGGAGATCCATAATCGCCTCGTATGACGTCTCCCAACAATTTGGACGATTGTTGGCACGCAATATCTAAACCGGATATTCAGCCTTCTTCAATGGCGTTAAATTGGAATTAAATTAATTAAAGGCATCTTTCAGAGCTACCTAGTATCACGCCCAAGTTAGTTCTTCCTAATGAAACTCTTGAAGATGGACGTGCCTTGTTCCAAAGGATGAAGCCGTAAATTTACCTCAGCGTCATTAGGAATGCAAATCGAAACTGTTTCTTCCTGCAAAAGACTTTTGGTTTTCATTACCGCCGTTCTGGCCTAGGCACCGAACAAATATGCTCATTTCCTGTACAGAAAACCAGAATCGTTAAAAGACCGAGAGGAATGGCCGAGCTTCTGGTGAGAACTGCCTAATTTCAGGATACATCCAGCAGAACTAATATTACCGGCTTGCTACACAAAGTAGCTCATTACGTCTTTATACATTAACCGTTGGTAACACAATGAACTATAATTGACAATATTAATAAAAACATAGAACCTGGTTTAAAATGTATTTAAGAACACAATTAATTTACTATTGGCAAGCTGGAAATAATTGGCCACGAGTTTCCATAATAGCAAGGGTCCCCTTTTTGGCACTATGAGTTACATACAATTATTCATATTTGAAATGTCAATATCTTATGTACATTTTAAGGGAACCAGTCTGAAAAAACAAAACATTCTATATTTATTGGTCATCAATATATGGCATGTAATAAATTGGCCACAAATTCACACATATTCACAAAATATTACCCAAGAAAAAAAAGTGTATGTAATTATTATGTGGCCTATAATTCAATTTAGGGAAATTGGGCCTTTAGAAGTAGCGATACTTGAAAACTGAAATTTATGAAGAATTCTTGCGTTTAATTTTCTCTAAATTGTTTTAAAATTAAAGGAGAAATGAATTAGTATGTAAATTCAATTTATAATATTTCATATATTTTGTATTTAAGAAAAGAATCATCGCAATGAGAGCAAATGTGAAAACTTAATCTAATATTTAAATTGCTATATAAGAACGCTCTTTAATAACCTTCAGAAAAGTTTCCATTACATGCTTTTACTATAATCAAATAAATTAAAAGTCAAAGTCACTGAAAATTTATGGAAATTTTGATTTTTTATTGTTGATTGTGTATATTTGCTTAGTACATGAAAATAGTTTTTAAATAATAACATTGTGTTGTTTTATTGAAACATATGAACACCATCTTAAATACACAAGGGAACTCGAAACTTTCCGTTATTTCTCTCTATTTTAGTGTATGTAGAGAGATCTTCATAGCTTGGTCTATCAGAGGTTATATATTTAATTTAAAATTAATAAGGTACCATTACTTTATGTAGTTTAATCTCAATAATGGTAATAAAAGTAAAAAAAAAGTTTCCCCTTATGCGATATTTATAAATTGCAACAATTCTATTTTTTCCCCTAATACTACCGTGTAATGCCATAACTTATTTCATTTAATTAATTAATATGCCCATAATTTGGATTTTACATTGATTTTTAAAGTTATTCAACTTGCTGAGAAATTTGTCTAGTTTACGCAGTTCCTGCATGACGGACTTTTTACTATTAATTTGCTAGCTTGACTTTACTAGGCCATGTTATGTGATAGTACGATTACATGAGGATACCAGTGTAGCTTAAAATCCTAAGTATGGCTTCCTTCGGAAGGAAAGTAAAGCCGTGGGTCTCCTGTCGTACATTTACGGCACGAAAAAGAACCTCAGGCCTGAAAGAAGAGAGCTCTCTGAGCTAAATTTGTCGGTCGAAAACAGTGTAGGTCCAGAAGTTTCCGGCCTCGCCGATAAAGATATATCGCCTTCACAAAAGCCTTATCTGCTGTCATACCTTATCTGTTAAGTAACTAATTTCAGTTGTAACTTCCGCTCCGCTGTGTTCAGTTGTTCAGATAAAGTTGCATAAAGAAGGCTATGTGTACAAGATTGTGACATGTTCAAAAGGGAGTTTCGAGCTCTTATTAAGTTCTTCACAAAAGAAGGACTTACTCCAAATTAAATTAAACAACGATTCAACGGTGTGTATGGGGAAACATCCCTCTCATATTCTACCGTAAAATAATGGGGCAAACCTTTTCGAATGAGTCGAGAAAGCATTGAAGACGAAGAGCGTGCAGGTCGGCCCTTGGAGCTGCTCACTCCTGAAAACATCGCTTTTGTGGAAGGAGAAATTATGGAAGACCGGCGGCCTAAAGTTACAGAAATAGCAGCAAGGTTGAGTCTTTCTAAAACAACAGTCCTTCGAATTTTTCATGAGCATTTAAACACGAATAAGGTTAGTGCAAGATGTGTGCCTAGACTTCTTTCCTCGGTCCAAAAGCACCTTCGAGCCATCTGTTGTCAGGCATTTTGCAGCTCTGCCGTGGCAACGAGAGAGAAGTTCTGCAAACCATTGTTACAGCAGGTGAAACTATGGTCCTCTACTATGATTCCTTGTCCTCTAAAGGAGAAGCATCGCCTCTAAAGCCCAAGGCACTCAGATGATCGTGGCCACACTCTTTTGGAACTATGAAGGAATACTCTTCATTGATTTCAAGTAGAGAAACACAACAGTAAATGGGGAGTACTATGCTGGCCTATTGTACAGACTACGTGCATCCAAACGGAATGATGGTGTGAGCCTTCTTCACGACAAGGATCCTGTGCACACAATTCTTGTTGCAAAGGAAGCTGTGAAGAAATGTGACTTCAGAGAGATCGACCATCCACCCTATAGCCCAGATCTAGCTCCCAGTGACTATTTCCTCTTCTCTAAACTCAAGAAGGGCCTTAGAGGAGAGAAATGATGAAGAAGTGATGAATGTTTTTATGCCCATTTTGCAGACAAGACTTTGACTAATTGGGAAAGAGGGATTGGAATATTAATTCAAAGATGTTAGAAGAGAATTGCGATAAAGGGTTACTATATTGAAAAATGAAATATAATATATATCTTTATATCATACCTAGAGAATAGTTACCCTTGAGGTACCTACCATGCACATTTTCACTCGAAAGATTGTTAAGTAATGTACTTTTCTTTCGGAAAAAATGGTTCATGAAATAATTGAATTGCTTACAAAATGATGGAACAATCTAAAGAAACAAAATCATTCGATTATCCATCTTTAAATTCAAGTCACATGTGTTAAGTTGCAATGGCTACAATTGATAAAGTAGTATTTGAACTGCCGGTACGTTCTACTTACTGTCCCAGCGATTTCAGTGTGTTCCGAAAGCTGAAAGAAAACCGCAGGGACTTTTTTTTTTATCAGATTAGGTGGTCTTGGAGGATGTAAACCATGGGGTTGCAGAAATTTGACAACGTTTCCTCCAAGAAGAACATCGCTGAGAGATGTGCAGTAGGCTGCAATGGAAGTCTGTGGAAAAGTGATTTAAAAATAAAACTTTCAGACGAAATTGAAGGATTGGGGCAAAATAATTAATCCTCGTAAACTCAAGTTGTATTTTCTTAAGCATATTTGAACACTATTACATCTGCAGTAAAGACAATCCGTTTATAAATAAGAGATGACATGTACTCCCTGAAGCACTCGCCTAGCAATGTCTCTTCATTAGCGTGTTTATGCTTCAGTAATTTGGCATGACGTAGTGAGATGACAGTGAGTTGATTGATAGCGAGTTTCTAACAACAGCTGTCATCTTTGAGGTGGTAGAAAAACCTCCACTAATAATTCATACGTAGCGTAGAAGCATCAGGTTTGCGCCTTTCAACCAGTCTCCACACATTCTTGGTATTGCAAGATGCATCCATTACAGTTAAGAAAACGAAAAACATAAAGCTCTGTGAGAAGCATACTCAATGCTGGAGGTTTGATTAAGTGTTTGTGTGGTTGACTTTTCTGAATAGATGAATTAATTGAAACTTCAAATGTAAGTAAGAAGTACAAAGATTATAAAATTAACAATTCTGTGAAAGTCTTCAAAAACAGGATTAAAATTTAATCAAGCAGCAACTCTAAAATGTACCCTGTCGCTGATGCTATATTGTGAATGCTAGGTTTTCATTTCAAAACTATCCAGCATGAATAATTTCTCATTTAAAATAAACACAATTAAAAAAAACATAAATTTAGATAATGAACAGTAAAACCAAATTCAAATAACATCCTTTCTGTTTTATAGACGTTGAAATTGTTATTAAATATTCTGTTTTATATTGTTGTCTGGCAACCAGAACTGTTATTGTTGTTTGAGTTTGAAAAGAATAATATGCGTCAATTTTTATTTGTTGTAAGGTGAATTTGACTGATTGGATGATTAAAGAAGGGGAAGGAGAGGAATTGATTGATGGATTAATTAGGTCATATTGAGTATATTCGTAATAAGCTTATTCTTATTTAGTTCAATCTTGCACGGTCTAAACTAAGCTAACTGCATAGAACTACATTAAAGACACTTTTTTCATAATATTCAATATTTCTAATCACTGTTTATATCTGACTGTTCCCTGACGATTGTTCACTGTCTGTTCGTTATGCACTAACTCTGTATAGTTGACGGCGGAATTGAACTGCTCTGATAGCTCAAACGAACTAATTCCCTATTTGTATGGCAACGAAGTATTTGAACAATTCTGTCTCTCTGATTACAACTGAATGATCGATATCAAAATCTGGTAAATTTCTATCACTATAAGGTCGCTCGGTCATGATGTTATAAAATATCCAATATTATGGCTTCCTTAAAGTCCCTATCCTATGCAAGAAGTTTCATTGGTTAATGCCCAACCTTGACTTACTCCCCTCATGTTCTTATTGGACGTTGATTTATAACTTAATCATTTTGTTTATAGAACCTTCCCCGTTGCCAGAAATCTAAAAGATGTTTTTCAACCCCCGCAACATTGCATCAAAGTTCAGTTTATGGTTACGCTATTTAACAAAGTAATCTTTCGACATTTCCACACAAAAGCGATCACTTGAGTTTCCTGTTTTTATGATGGTTTGTTTTCTAGATGCGGCCAATCCTTAAGGCTATCGGAACCCTTTTTATAAATACGGGCATATACAATAAATATGGATGTGGTCCCTTACCCTAATAAAATATATAACAGCAATTCCCCAAAAGGTCCTTGTACAAACATCACATATTCATAAAATATTAATGTTAATGTTAATGTTAATTATAAGCATATCATCAATTTACGTAAATGATGCTTTGAATTTCGATCTCAAATGCTATAAAATACACGTGTAACATTTGTGCTTTCTTAATAAATTATTTTAGAATGACGTGTAGCTATTCTACAAATAGGAACAGCCGGGCATTTGAATTACACTGCATACTGTATTATTAATAATTGTAATTTTATAATAAATAATTTTATTCTACAACTATTTGTAATTGGATTTTTAATTTTCTAAACGAAAAAAAAATCATGTAACGACCTGTAGTATAAGGGGGGTCCAAATGATGATTTTCGTGGGTTTTTTGTCTTTTTCAGCTTTTATACCATTTTTTCCGATTATTTTGAAACAGTTGTAAGCATAAAGTATTATATATAAATTATATATAACAAATTCGTCCTATCCAGTGCCTTGGATCCAGTCCGCAGGACTTGTTGCTGTGCGAGATCTCCAAGATCTACTCTTGTGAACATCGTATACGGTACCACGAGTCTCAATTTTGTCTGGAATGCATGCAATTGTTACTCGCGTTGGCGGTTCTGTTCTGTACACACCACTCCATTGCCTTTGAACTTCAACAACATTCTCGGTTTTCCAATACCACTTCAAAATTGCTTTCCGCTGTTCAAACGATAATCTTCGTTTCATTTTGTTGTAGCAACGCTAGCATAACGTAATGTGAGTCACATCTGTTTACAGAACACCATACTACATTACTGTTGTTTTTCGGTCCAACTTTGAAATGTATTTCATAGATATCTCTGTGAAAGTGTGTGTACATTTTTTGGCATCTTCGGTATATTTGTAAGCATGTGTCCGTTGTTAATTAAAATCATAAAATAAAAGTATCAACGTTTGAGATTAGACCAGTCTAAAGCAGTACTGGAAACAAGATTATGAAACTGCTGCTGCGGCTGAAACAATACGTGAAGTGAAGAGGCGTCGTTAGAGAGCGTGTATCACAACGATATTTTCAGCGTTTCAATAATGCAGAAGAAAACACTAAAGATTTACCAAGTCTTGGGCGACATAAGACATGGAATATTAAGAATGCATGCAGAGTTTTATCATGCAGAAGCTTTAGATCTGTATCTTACGAAATGACACCTGAGCAGTGCTAGCAGAGCGGATATTTGTCGTCTTATCGCAAGGTTCATGATTGATAGATTTATCTGGAGAATCGTCATGTGTGACAAAAACGGTATATTACCGCAACACATAAACAGTGACCGAATCTCCGTCAGCCTGAAAATCACGACTGAACAAAATCGGTTCGGTCCCTAAGTAATGTTATTTATTTGATGAAATGATGGTGGTGTGACTGGCTGGGAGCTTGTCCCACGGGCATAGAGTCGATGCGAATTTTTATTCTCAACAACTGGAATGAGTTCATGAAGTTTTGAGGCAGAAAAACCAGATTAGTTAACCGAAATAGAGTTCTCTTGTAGAAGGAGAATGCTAGACCCCATACCTCTCGAACAACCATGGATTAAAAAAAAAAAAAAACAGAAATTGGGAAGGATATATCTACTACCACTCCCAGCATATATTCCTGATCATGCGCCTTCAGTTTACCATCTGTTTTGATCCATTATCCATTTCTTGCGTGGAAGACATTTTGAAAACATGAAGCAGTGAAAATGGGTATCACCGAATTCTTCGCTCAAAATGCAGAAACTGGTACCGTCCCGAGATAGTGAATCTCGCTGAAAGGAGGCTCATGGCTATAGAACCTTATAGTTTGTACTTACAAATTAGTTTAATTTCTTTTCCGAACACATTTAAAATAAAGTTTACTTAAAACCGACATTATTTATGAGAGAATATCTACCGAGGGTGCCTTACAAGAGAATCTATTTAAATATTTCAAAGTTGGACCGAAAAACAACAGTAATGAGTAGTGTGATGTTAACAGATGTGACTCACATTGCGTTATGCTGCGTTGCTACAACAAAATTGAGCCAAGATTATCATTTTAACAACGGAAAGTAATTTTGAAGTGCTAATGAAAAAGCGAGAATGTTGTTGAAGTACAAAGGCAACGGAGGCGTGTGTACAGAACAGAACCACCAACACCAGTAACAATTGCACGCATACGAGACAACTTTTAGACTCGTGGTACCGTATGCGATGTTCACACAGGCAGCTCTTCGGGAAGAAATTGAAACGGCATGTGCTGCAATCGCTGAGGACACTTTCGCAAACGTTGCTCAATCAGCAGTTCAACGTACTCAGAAGTGTATCGACGCCGAAGGTGGACATTTTGAGGAACTGTTGTAACTATAAAAGTCTAAGATGATTAGTGCTCATCATTTTCTGTTGTGTGAATTCAACTTTGTTATGTTAACACAGTTTTTTCTTTGCTTGAGGTGCGTATACATTTTTGGCACCCTCTATATAATAGATATAGCAAAATCCCATACTGCTATGTTCCTTTCATTTTTTCCCCCCAAAAGTGTGGCTGAGTGTATGGACTTAAACGGTTCCTCGTTAATTTTTTTTTAATTTTTCAACATACCATTTGGTGCAGAGATAAAGGTATTGCAATTTTATGTGACTGCGCCGTGTGTGAAACTATAAGAATGTGTATAACCATTAGAAATTAGTGCTCAAGTTTGCAGTATCAACATCCAGTCCTTGAACATGATTACAGTACCGAAATATCCTACGCCGTGCCTTACAATTCAATTCAATTCATTATTGAAGTACAAGAAGAGATAGAAATAAGTACTATCTTGCTTTCGGCTGCTACTATGAAGAAACTTATGAAGGATAGCACAATGTGTAACCACCACCAAAGTTTTAAAAAAATCTATGGGATATGAATTGCATAACATGACTGAAAATATAGAAATACATTTTTTTTTTTAAAGAATGTGCATTTCCAGTTTTGAAAAGCGGGTACAAATATACTGTTGTTGATGATGAAGCGCAACTTTTATGAAAATGTAATTATAAAAAATAAACTCATAAATCTATTTTTGTCTTTCTTTACTCTCAGTAATCCCAACCAGCATATGTCCACAACTCATGCATTTAACACAATAGCTTGATCACATTTTCTCTGGTAAATTGAAAAGAAGGGCTATGTGTTATCTGTCCAGTGTCTTTTCATTAAAATTCCTGCCCTCTCATTTAAAAACGAGATTGTTTCTTTTTGCTAATTGAAAAGCCATGCTCTACAAGTCACTTCTTGTTGGCCTAAAGAAGTGTGAACATTGTAAGAGCCTGTTGAAATAATTGTTCTTCCATTTCAGAAGGTACCATTGTTTTTGGTTAACATTTTGTTGAGTACCCTCACTTGCTGAAAATTTTAAATTTCCTAACCTAAACATAATATCTTTATCACTTTAAATATTTGCAATGTTTAATGAAGTCCATATTTATTTCTCTTACTTGTTTTATTGCTTTCTGCATTACGTGTAATCTCTGGAGGGCGATACGAGTATTCCATATCTAGTGACACTGCCACCTTCGAAATTGTAAACTGAAAACATGCGAAAACGTTATGAGGGACAAACAAATAATACATGGAATTGTGCTTCATGTGTTTATACGATTCATTTCAATAAAATTAATGAACAATATATTTACTCTCAAACATTCTTGACTCTTCAACAATTTAAAACCACTTCAGTATGGCTTCCATCATCAAAAGAGCGACTTGTAAAGGCCAGGATTCACGCTGTTAACATCTCGTTTGACCTTCATCAGAGTGCAACAGCACCTGCAACCCTCAGTATTCCACATTAGCACCGCTATTCTACATATATATGCTAATTTTCCTCTGATTTATGGAATTTCTTTCGTTTGTGATATATTTAAGACGAGATTCAGGTAAGTTAGGTCTAGATTAGCTTGTTTTACAAAAATTGTGACATAATTCCATCTCAAATTATTATACATTGTTTGATTTCAAAAAAGATTTTCATCGACTTTTGTGGATGACCTTATCTGCAATTACTCGTTTTTGTAATGAGAGTCCTGCTTGAGATTGACAATTTTATTCGTACTTTTGGTGTTGAGAAAATGAGGTGTAACGTTCAGAGTCAGTTTTCTGTTTTATAAAATAATCCACCACTAGAAAAATTAAAGGAAATTAAGCATTCTAGTAAGAAGTTTATCTCCTTCCCCGCAACAAAATATATAATCATAGGAGCTCACACAATTCACGAATCACGTAAAAAGAACATTAAAGACAGAACAAAAGTTAGGGAAAACAATAAAAGTTTTGGTAATGATATTGCAACTCTATGCAGATACATCAATGGTTAGAATCCTGGCAAGCTATACATCATCGGCCTTTCAAAACCCATAGAGTAAGTCATCATTGCTTTCTTCTAACTGGAAGCGATGACTAAGGACGAGGGGCGTGGCCATCCTGCATGCTCCGGTTTGTCACCAATCATTGTCTGCAGTCACGTCAAAATGATTTACAAGCCGCTGCTTCAGAGAACCGTTAGAAGACAGAAGACAATGCTATAGCATGTTGTTCTTGCAATTACAACAATAATGCAGAAATATTCATAAAACAATTACAATTTATAATGTGAGCACAGACACGCTTCGGCAAAACACGCACAAACGTAACACGTACAAAACTGCGCAAATGTTAATTGCTCTGTGAGGATTTTTTTTGATTTGTTTATTTAAGGACGCTCTTTAACATGACAGGTCATCAGCGTCCCATTCTATTCAGGGCGTGAAGTGGTCTACACATTTTGCTCAGAGGCTTCTTCTTTCAGGCTTGAGGTTCTTTATCGTGCCGTAAATGTATGACAGGGACCCACGACTTTACTTCCCTTCCGAAGAAAGCCATACTTACGATTTTTGCGCCCGAAAAAATCCATCGATCCTGGTCGGGTTTGAACCCGCGACCTTGGATTTAGAAGGCAAGTATGGTTACCACTACACCACCAGGACCGACGTTCTGTGAGGATGGGAAACATTATATAAGGCAAAAGCATTTTACGAGGGTCATACTGAAAGTCGTGAGCAACCCATTGTTAAAATTCAAATTCCAGTAATCCAACAAAAAGGACTGCAGGATCGTAATCTAGAGACTTTACACCACATTTGTCGCATTGTGACGTCATTAGCTTCTATCACGTAACCACAGGCAGTATTTTCAAAATTGTAGACATCAATGTTTCGTTTCGACAGCGTATTGTCATTGAATGTCTTGTTAAAGAGGGAAAATCTGCTGCTGAAATTCACCTCAGACTTCAACGTGCCTATGGAGACGTCTGCATGGGTACTAGCAGTGTTAGGAGATGGGTGAAATATTTCAAAGAATGGGAAAACGAGTACCCAAGATGAGCCTCGTAGCGGTCGCTCGCGAACTGCAACAAGGAAAGAGTTGATGAGCTCATTAGAGAAGATAAGCGTATCATTGTGGATGAAATCGCTGCAAAATTTGCAATAGGACAGTGCAGGAAATGATAAAAAGTTAGGTTATCGAAAAGTTTGTGCCCGGTGGGTCCCACCTTTATTGACCGAAACCCACAAACTTCAGAGAATAACCATCAGCCAAAACATCTTCAGAGATTTCAAAATGAAGTACGGTGAAAGGCGATGAAAGCTGGTTTCATCATTACGAGCCGAAACAAAACGCCAGAGTATGGCGCCATTTGGATTCGCCATCGAAGAGGAAAGCGAAGACAGTGCGATCTGCTGGGAAGGTTATGGGTAGCGTCTTCTGGGTTGCACAGGTTGCATTCTGGTTGATTTTCTTGAACCTGGACAATGCATAAATGCTGACCGCTATATCCAGACACTTTGGAAGCTTTGTCATGCATTGTGCGATAAGCGCTCTGGAAAGAAGATCATCCTGCAACAGGATAATGCACGTTCTCACACTGCCCATGTCACAATGGAGAAGTTCAGAACATTTGGGTGGGAAAATCTTCCATATCTTCCCTACAGTCCCGACTTGGCACACTCTGACTACCATCTTTTTAGTTCTGTTAAGGAACAGGTGCGAGGCCATCACTACGAGACGGAGGAGGATATTCGGAAAGCAGTGCGTCAGTGTCTTCGTGCAGCTGGAACGGAGTTCTTTCGTAAGGCTATTTTCAAAATTTCATCACCATGGGAAAAATGTGTGCAAAGAAATGGAGACTATGTTGAAAAGTGAGAGAAAAGTCTGTAGATTACGATGATATACTTGGTTTATCTAAAAAACAAATATTAAGGGGTTTAAAAATTGATGCTTACTGCTTTCAGTATGGCCTTCGTTCTAATTACTTCATTTAACATATACTACAATATTCAACGAATACAGCTCTGGTATCATTGTAATGTCTCATACTTGACGAATATTTTGAAATACTAGCACTCGTTCGCAAAATCACTATTAATATCTTCTAGATAGCAACGTGCTAATTTCAACGCAGCTTGAATAATATTTAGTAAGATTCAAAACTTAAGCAAATAACTTTATTTCTCAACATACTCGCCGTGTACATTGAGGCACTCACAAGCTCCTGAAATTCAGCAGTGTAAAATTCTTTGAACTGCTGTCGGAAATTTGAAATTTCGTAGCGCGTCATTTGTTCTGTTGGCTGTATGAGGACATGCATTATCATACGAAAGCAACACGAATCTGATAAGTAGTCCTGGTCGTTTCCTGAGGATTTTATAGTAGGAAATGACATTTAAGGTTCGTCCTAGAGGCTTGAATGCGCTTAGCAGCATACATTCGTGATCCCAGAAGACTGAGCAACACTTAACCAGGTATATGTCACTTTATTTTTATTATTTATTTTATTTTTTTTTTTTCCACAGGACGCAGAATGTTTGCACTACACTTAAGGCCGATTTATATCGACTGGAAATGATGTACCCGAAACTCATCACCTGTGGCAACTCGGGCAATCGTGTCCTTCATCTTGGTAGCGATTGAGATGTTGTAATGTTGGCGGCACTCATTGTTACAAGACATTGTGAAAACTTAACCTTAGTGTATTGTGAGGCAGATGTTTTGTATGAACAATAAACTTCACTTAAAGGCATATCTCTTACATCCCGAGTAGGGTTAGATTGAAGCTCCGTAGCCTACTGGAGGTAAGGCCCTATTTACAATGAAAATTAAACGTAAAAGCTAGATGCTATGTTCTGTATTAGAACCATGCACAATGAATCATATAAACATAAAAATAACAGCACAATTAGACGTAAACTTAGAAGCTTGCAAGGTCCAAGGTTTTGCGTCTACGTCTATCTTAAACTTAAGAAATCAGCCAATCAAAGCACAGCTGTTCTGTGATAGATTTCAACTATACACGGAGCACGGAAATCAAATGCAACTCTTGCTGCTTGCTGCTGCACTCCCGAGCGAGAGAGAGAGAGAGAGAGAGAGAGCCGAAGGTAGTGCCACAGATATAGCTAGATAATAAGACTTTCAAGCGAATAGTACCACACACAGAATGCGCTATAACCTGATGTTTATGAATTTTTTCCTGCCTGCAACCAAAGGAGATTTGCCCCCATTACAATGATTTATCCGCCTATATCAATTTATATTTACGAAAAACCACGGGGTCCACTGTTTTCTAGAAGTTACCCGAGGTTTGCGTTAGGTTAGTGTGTGTATATATATATATATATATATATATATATATATATATATATATATATATGAATAAATTGCGAATTCGAACAAGAGCAAATTTGCCACTGTTACAATATTTTACCCGCCTAACAATCAACTATCAATTTACATTTAAAAGTTACCGAGGACAACGCATAGATTACATTGGGTTTTAAAAAAAATAATACATGCAACAATTACTGCGGTCACGCATAGTAGTTCGGCTCTCTCCGCTGTCGCTTGGGACTTGCAGTAGCTAGCAGCAAGAGTTGCACTTGTTTTCCGTGCTCCGTGTAAGGTCAAGTTATGGTAGAGAGAGCTGAAGATCAGGGAGGGACTCTGTAGACAGAACGGTGTCAAATGGATAAAAGATTAATTGCATTATAAGAAAACTATCCTTACTCATACTACTTTAAACAAATTAGCTACTGCACTTTGTATATGCATAAACGCTACCGCCGTCTGCTCAGAGAACCCATTTTCAAACAGCTGTTAGTTGATCTTCGCTTGTTCTTATTTTTGATTGTGTTTGCGTCTTTCATTATGAATGGCTACATACTATTAAGTTAACGTGTTACGTCTTATTTTGTTATGTTTACATTTAATTTCCATTGTGAATGGGGCCAGCTTAAGTAGGGTGGTGCCTTCTGGTTTCAAAAGCGAGTACTTTATGCAGGTATGTGGTCACTACACCGCTACGGGTGGCCAAGGAGTAGACTCGTGAGCAGGAGGTCTGGGGTTCGAATCCCACCGGACCGTCCTCCCTGACTGAGGTTTTCTCCAGGTTTTCCTCAGTCCTCATAAATGGCAAATCCCGGGAAGGTATACCCTAAACTTAGACCTGGGGCGATTCCTTCCTTAAAAACCTTTCCCAATATATCATTTCATCTAATGTATCATCAGTGTCCACCGTCCGTGGTGCCTCAGATGCAAAAAACGGGAGTTAAACACTATTTAAAAAAATCGTGGCCATTGAGTCCGCAAAGCCGTATCTTTAATACTCTATCATTAAGGCCCTGAAGGCAAATACAGAACATGCGAAGATAATAACAATCGTCGGTCCTGGCGGTGTAGTGGTTACCATACTTGCCTCCTAAACCCAAAACGCGGGTTCGATTTTTTCGGGCGTAAAAGTCCTAAGTATGGCTTCGTTCAGAAGGGAAGTAAAGCCGTAGGTCCCGTGTCGTACATTTACGGCACGAAAAAGAACCTCAAGCCTGAAAGAGAGGCCTCTGAGCAAAATTTGTCGGCCGTTTCACGCCATGAGTCGAATGGGACGCTGATGACCTGAGCTGTTAAAGAGCGTCCATAAATAATCAATCAAAAAAAAAAAAATCAATTAATCAATGACAATAAACCTTATAGGACAGCCACCTTTGAAATAGCACTTTATTCAAATTTGCAAAATATAAGAATTATTTAAACAATAAAGAACAAAAGATAGACGCCACAAGCATTGCCATGCCAAAAACAAATGCTACCAACGTACATTTATTTGACATTCAAATATTCAATGTTTAAATCAATATAAATGAATTGGCATAAGGAATATGTGTACACGTAGCATACTACAACTCAAATAGAAATCTCGCTTGTTTTATTCTGGTGGAGTGTTTAGTATTGAGGCGCCCCATACATTCACCACAAGTTACCGATGTTGTTCTGTTTGATCGACAGAATCTTGACCCCAGAGTACTCAGTATATAGGAATGTGCAGCGCAAACACGTAAACAGTGAAAAATGATATTCAAAGCGACCAGGATCACAAACACGCAAACATAATGAAAACACACCCAAGGCCGAAATCTGTCACCGCCACGTCAAGGAATTCGTTACGCCCCTCCTTGGCTCACACCGGCGCGCATCTCGCGCAGTGATCCTGCATTCTTTGCAGAATGCTTTAGTTTATTTCCTTTTCTTTCCCCACCGTTCTCTCCTCTATATCTTTAATTCTTCGTCCCTCCCGTTCTCCCCTAACCCCGCCCTCACAATGTCCTCTCTTCCCTTCACTCCGCAAGTTTTCCATTCTTCAAGTTATGCGGTTGCAAGAGAACATTTTCACACGAGACCAAAAGACAGTCTCGCGACCCGACATACATAAAACACAACTGCTCACGCCTTGATTTTTCTTTGTCGCACCAGGTGTTTCAGACACAAGCACATCGCTTTATGTTCATTTAACGAACGGTAGGAATTTTTTCCAAAATTGCTTATCAGATGTTTACGCTGCTAAAACTGTTCTTTTGTTATATCTTCCCGTGTCACATTCAAAAGCAAAACCCGAGACTAATACGAAATGTTCACTGACATAGAAATGTTTCAAGGCTTGTAAAGAAGTTAGAAATTGTACGTGCTATTTAATTTTTTTTATACAAAGTACTATTATTAAGATCAGCGGCGGCTCGTACCACTATAAACCCGGTGTGCACAATTTTATTACTGCTGAGTATAATATTCAAGCTTCTAGAATATTAATAACTAGATTTAACACTCATACATACCTGCGTGGCTGAACAATAGAGTGACATGGAGATATATCATTTAATAAAATCATGGTAGTAAAACACCTATTAAAATTCATTCTCCTGGTTTTCACGCTATAAACTTATCGATGATCTTATGATTAAAGTCTAGAATGTGCAGGTTAAATCTGTATCTATGAAAGCATTCTACCTTTTAAAACCATAGCTAGACTCAAAGTAATACTTGGAGTTGATCTACCCAGTTTTAGCGAATTTCTGTATATGGCTTTGAAATAAAATACCAAAAATAGTTCCAGAAAATCAGTGAAATTGAACTATTAGGAGAAGGGTTTTGCCTGAAACGAAAATATAAAAAATCCTCTAGCAGCGCCAATTTCCCACAGATTAGCTTGGCATATACTATTTAAATCAAATAGGAAAAATAGTCTCTGAAAATAAGTGAAATTAGGACTGGGGGTTTACTGACAAAAAAAATATATATATAGATTAAAGCTAAATTTAAAAATCACTCAAACGGCCGCATTTAAAAAAATTAAAGGACCCGGTATATATCATTGAAATAAAATAAGATAAATAGTTTCTGAAAATCAGTGAAATCGAAATATTAGGAGAGGGGTGTTATCTGAAACCCCAAATATAAATATGCCTCTAGCGGCATTAATAATTATTTTTCGTAACGAAACCCCATATATAACATTTAAATAAAATGATGATAATAGTTTCTGAAAATCATGAGATTATTGGGAGTGTTGGTTTACCTGAAAAAAAAAAGAGTGGGGTTAAAGCGAAATTAAAAAAAAAAAAAAAAAAAAAAAAATCGCTCTAACCGCTACATTTTAATTTTTAAAGGAAATTCGATATATATAATTTAAATATTTTCTGAACATGAGTGAATTATCAGCAGGAGGGGGATACCCAAAATTTAAAATCGCTCTAGCAGCATTAATATTTGCTTTTTCACAATGAAACTCATATATAACATTAAAATAAAAATTAGAAAAATTATTTCTGAAAATCAGGAAAATTGAACCTTTAGATGAGGGATTTACTGAAAACCAAACTTTAAAAATCACTCTCGCGGCACCAATATTGTATCTTCACAAAAAATTCGGTATATAACCTTTATATACAATAAAAAGTATTTTCCGAAATAATTTAGAAAAATTGGACCATTACAATGTCGGTCCTGGGGTGCAGTGGTAGCCATACTTGCCTCCTAAGCCCAAAATCGCGGGTTCAATCCTGGCCAGGATCGGTGGATTTTTTTGGGCGTAAGTATAGGTTCCTTTGAAAGGGAAGTAAAGCATGTCGAAGATTTACGGCATGTAAAAGAACCTCAAGCCTAAAAGGAGAGACCTCGGAGCCGTTTCAAACCCTGATTTTAATGGGACGCTGATGACCTGAGATGTTAAAGAGCGTCCTTAAATAAAACAAATCAAGAGACATTAGAAGTAAGGGTATATTTGAAAATATAAATTTAAAAACCGCTTTTGGGTTTAATTTTCTCTGTATTGTTTCAAAATAAAAGCACAAATTAATTCAGCATATCAACTGTATTTATAACGATGCATATGTTTTATATTAAAAAGTCGTCATCATGAAGATAGCAAATATTAAATATTAATCTAAAATATATTTGAGAATTATATTTGTATGTAAGAGCACTCTGTAATAATCTTCAGAAAACGTTTGCGTTATATGTTTTTACTACTATAACATTTAAATCAAATTTCAAAAATAAAAATCAATTGTTTTTATTTGCTTTGTACATTGTATTTGTTTCTGAATAGAAACATGTTTTTGTTTTAATGAAACATATGAACATCTTAAATAGGCAGTGTAGCTCGAAACTTTCTGTTATTTCTCTATTTTAGAGAAATGTAAAGATGGTAGTTACCAAGAGCTCAGTTCATAAACATGGTTATATTATAAAAATATTTAAAAATGCTCAAACAGTAACAGCTTTGTTTATCAATGGTCATATATTTCATTTAATTAATTGTATGCATTAATTTTTGGTTCAATCTCAACAACAGCAATAATAATAATAATAATAATAATAATAATAATAATAATAATAATAATAATAATTCTAAAAATATGTTGTTCCTCTTTTGTAATACATATAAATTGAAAGAATTCTAATTTTGTTCCCCAAATACCACACAGTAGTGCCATAAGTTATTATATTTCATTAATTTATATTCATAAACATTCAAGGCCATAATTTGGATTTTATATTCTTTTTTATTAAAAGTTATTCAACTTAGTGAGGAATTCGCTTAGTTTACGCAGTTTCTGCGTCATGGACTTTTTCGACAGGACCGCCCTCCCTGACTGAGGTTTTTTCTAGATTTTCCTCAGTCCTCAGAAATGGCAAATGCCGGAGAGGTACTCTAAACTTAGGCCTGGAACGTTTCCCTTCGTAAAAAAATTATATCCTTGCCCAATGTATCGTTTCACCTCATGTATATCATCAATGTTCACGGCCTGTGGTGCCTTAATAGTAAAAAACGGGCGTTAAACACTACTCAACATTGTGTCCAAATTAAACCCAGAAGCATGGGCAGCTAAACTCGATATTGTAAAATCATCTATGTATAAATTATTAAGCCTCGCTCTTTGATGATCTGAAATAAAGTAATAAATTGTATGATATGCAATTTATGTGATTTATGCAATTTGTGTGAAAACAAGAGTTTTGGTTTAACAAAATAAGTGCTCTAAACTTCCTTGCAAACTATTTATAATGCTCCATTAGATGAGACATATACAGATACGTCTTTACTATATTCTGGGAAAAGATAGGGCACGCAAACGTTCCACAGGTTCTCAGTGGCGGCTCATTATGTAAAAGTTGGTGCAGCCATAGCTTCACATAAGGTAATTAATTTGAAAACAGTATCGAGTATCTACGACACAGTTTGAGTATAAAAATATACTGATATACACAACTATATACACTCACTCTTTTATACTACTTATTATACAACTGAAGGCTGAAAAAGTAAAAACTACTATGCTTCAACATGAAATACAGCAAATCAGAGGTATTATAATAAGAGCATAGTAGGAAAAGGAAATAAAAAAAAATTGATGTGCTTACACAATTTTCATGTATGTAAATGTAATAATGCACTGAACGGCGCCATAGACAACGGAAGTTACTAATAGTAGTCTAACAAAAATCGCTTCAATATATCCGAAGCTAAATGTAATAGCAATTAAAGTATTAAGTTAACAATAAAAAGTTTCCCCATACAGAATATAAAACTAGTAGCTAAATCACTATACCAGTAAATGTATAATTTAAACTTTATTTTACCTAAACGAAGTCTCAAAAAAGTAGATTTAGAACGCTGACAATCTCGCCGGCTAGCGCTTCCTTCTGAGGTGCTATGGAAGCGGAACAAGTGAATGAAACACATTTCTTCTCGCCCTAGATTTTGCTCATTGTCAGATTCTCGATTTTGACTAATTCGGAGCTTAAAGCAAGCGCCTATCGCTGCCATGGCAACTGCTGTGAAACAAGGGCAGCCAAATTCGTTTTTATGAAATTGGGCCATACCAGAGGATACAGGTATAAGTATTATGCCATAGCAGCACATTGTTACCAATAAATTCGTGTCAGCATTCAGAAAAAGTTAAAAGTGAAACCCGAGAAAATAAAAATTTGGGTATATACTGAATAAAAGATTGGTGCAGCCGTGGTCTATTCCCAACCGTCTTTTCCCTCATATAAGTGGGGAAACTCTGAACCACCAATAAGATTAAAATATAAGACTTGCTTCTGGAAATTTCTGACCATTAACTGCCACCAACGACATTCTTTCCGCAAACAATTAACAAAGCACTACAACACTAAACAGCGCGTTTGTCACCTTTTTGGGAGGTAAATTTTTAACCATAAATTTACTTTTAATTTTAATGCCGCTGCGGTAGTTTCAAGGGTGTTTCTTAATATATAAAACTGTCTCCGAAATATTAAACCTTATTTTCCTAAGATATAAATTAAAATGGACTATCATAATTTTTTCTTGAAATAGTAGAATTCTCGTCAGTTTCCTGTCTTTCCAGATATTTTAACTGTAAATATTACCAGACTCTTGGGGGTTATCAACACAGAGGGATATAGGCACTCAAAGAAATTTCATACTATCGCACCATAATATAAACATTAATCCTTCATCGGTATTGCACACATGTCTTCAAATGATTGTTCACACACACAGAATGTGAAAAGTCTAGACATTTGAGCATTAGCTATGTATATGAGCAATAAATATGAACAATCGAGACAAAATCTGGACAAGTGACAACAATATTCATAGCTAATTGTGACATATGCTATTATTTCTTTTTAAGATGCATTGCATGGTACAGAGAGTAACCTGAAAAAGAAAGATCTGCGATAATGCCACTAACAAGAAAGGAAAACACGCCGCCAGTTCTTTACGAACAGCACGCCAGCATCTTAAACATAAAAGTTGCACTTCTAACACGCCTATGTTTTTTTTAAAGCTCAACGTGTCTCTCCATGCCGCGCCGTGTCTTTCACCATGTTTTCTTTCCACTTTTTGTATCCACTCTTCTTTAGCTTCACTTTTTGTTTTGGTTAGCGAAAATTGCTGAAACAATTGTATTCGTTGTGTTACAAGACAATGGCGATATCAATAACCTCTGTCCCCGAGGCTGTTGGAGAAATATGTGATACAGTTTTAATCGTGCCTTAATAACGTCGTGACTCTCTTGAGGGAAGGAATGCGCCGTAGTCATTTAGAATGGGGGGGGGGAGGAGTGGAGGTATCAGCGACCGCTCCGAGAAACAGTTAGGTTAGGAAGGGGAAAAACAAAACCCTAGCTAGCGCGCGTAACGAACTCAAACAATAGAACAACAAACCCCTACCGACAGAACAAAATCGTCTGCTTGTCATTTGTTTTGGAGACCGGAAAAGATATTTAGTATTATTGGCAGCCCCGGCTAATTTGTTGATATGTTTTATTTATGGTCACTCTTTATCATCTAAGATCATCAGCGTCCCATTCAATTCGGTGTGTGAAACGGTCGATAAATTTTGCTCAGAGGCCTCCTCTATCAGGGTTGAGGTCATTTTCGTGCCGTAAATGTACGACACTGGACCCACGGCTTTACTTCCCTTCCGAAGGATGCCATAATTATGATTTTAACGTAAAAAAAAAAACGGTTCTGGCCAGATTTGAACCCGCGATCTTGAGTTTAGAAGGCGCAAGTATGGTTCCCATTACACCACCGACATCTCCGGCTAAAGACAGCTAGAAATTTCAGGAAGTGCAAGGATACAAACAAACTAATAATGCTTATATCCTTAAGGGAGCACTGGAAGTGAGTTTTTTTTGGCCAACATTGATAAAAAAAGTCGAAAAATCTTTTTTTTTCTGAAAATTGTTTCTTGAACCTTTGGACGTCTACGGAAAGTCAACATTTGTATATCCCACCCTCCCCCGCTCCTTTGGGCTCTACAGTGATTTAAAGAGCTCTCCGTTTGTCTTTTAAAAAAGTATGTTTCCGTGTTTACTTTTAAATAAAACATAGTTTTTTTTTTCAAAATTTTATTTTCACATAATCAAAATATCCCACGCATAACAGTTTTTGTTTAAATTCATTTAAAAGTTCCAAGAACGTGCAGTATCCATTGTAATATTCCATAGGACAAAATACATGCTAACACAAATAGTATAATTTCAAAAAACGAAGTTTCTATGAACAAATTATTAATTTATTGATTTAAATTTCTTATATAGTTAAAAAAAATATATCACAGTTCACTCATCAAATATATTTAAAATATATTTCTATACAATCTTTATGTGTGGTTCAAAGCTCCAATAGCAAAAATGTCAACCAATTTTATTCAACCCATGAACCGCGTGGCACATTTTGATTTTACGACATATTTACGTAATTAAATATATGACATAATTTATAGCTCACAAGGTATTCATCCAATGTTAACGAAATTTGGTAAACGTAATCACAGTAAAAGTTTCAGAAAAATATGTAAAAAATTGTGAAATTTTGAAAATTCATTCCCAAAGTTCCTTAAACGTACATAAATTGTTTAAGATGCGTTATTCCGACAGCTTACCTTACGAAAAAATGAAAAGGGGAAGTGATTTAGTACAACGTAGCATGAAATTTGTTAGAATTTAGTTTCCAAAAATTAACACGACTTAAATCTATGCCATTCTTAAAAACGGTTAGTAGGCTGAAAGAAATAACATATGTTGCAATTTATATAAGTGCTTACAAATTAAGAAATGATTTACGTATTAGGGTGGTTTCATAAGTGACTTAGTTTGCATACTAATAGAGGGTGACAGTAATTATTATAGAGTAATCATATAGTCTGCTTTCTATGTATCAAATTTTATGGTTACAAGTCATGTTTGATAGTTGTTTAAATATAAGCGTTTATAAAATGACATCGAAAAATGGATAAGATTGCAATTAGTGGTGTGATAGAATTCTTTTTCTGGGCAGGAAAACAGAAAAGGAGATTCATGAGAGGAGTTTGTCCAAATTGGGGTGACGCAAGATCTTCCTATGAAACTGTTTGACTTTTGGTAAATGAGTTCAAGTATGGCAGAACAAGCATCGAAAACGCACCACTTCCTGGAGCTCCAGAGAACAAAAATCATCGATAAAGTTCTAGATTTTGTTTTGACTGAGGAAAGAGTGAAGGTGCACGAGCTAGCATCTCGGTTGGGCGGATTTATTTTATTTTGCATAATGAATTACACATGAAAAAAACTGCGCAAGATGGGTGCCGTATCTGCCCACTCCAGAGCAAAATCGAAATCGCCCGGAAACGTCGATCTCTCGACTGTACGGAAATTTAAAGAACATCTGTAGTTGTGGACTAAACGTGGATTCATTATCATGCACATGAAATAAAAAAGCAATCTAAACAGAGGGCATTAAACATTCTTCTGTTGATATGCTCCACAATCGCAGATTTTTCTGATTGATTTTAGACACAAATGTCTAATATGTTCTTCCAGTCGAGTTTTAGAACTACGAAAGCCAGAAATGCATTCCAAAAATGCTATGAAATAAAAGTTGAAACAATAGAAGTAATTGCAAAAACAATAAGATATTTTAAACTGGCAAAGAAAGGTTTTTAAAAATAGAGCAGCAGAGGATACAAACAAAGACAGGGGTTTTCAAATAAGCAAGACATGGAATCCGTTAGAGGCCAAAAAACACATCTGCAGACACTTTCAGTTCATTGGTTATTTTGGCCTTACAGCCAATAAGCTTTTAAGTTTAAATTTAATTTAAACCAACAACCACGTAAAATTAGACCGTAAAGTGATCAATTTTAATAATAACAACGTCGGCCGTGAAAGCTATATATTTTAATATAGTTCCTGGCAACGTATGCAGAGGGTATCAAAAAATGTATACACCCTTCAAGCAAAGAAAAATCGGTGTTAACATAACAAAACTAAATTCACACAAACAGAAAATGATGAGCACTAATCATCTTAGACTTTTACAGTTATAACAGTTGCTCAAAATGCCCTCCATCGGCGTCGATACACTTCTGAGTACGTTGAACTACTGATTGAGTAACATTTGCGAAATTGTCCTCGGCGATTGCAGCACATGCCGTTTCAATTTCTTCCCGAAGTGCTGCCAGTGTATCTGGTTTTCTACGGCATACAACGTCCTTAAGAGTTCCCCATAGGTAGAGGTCCAACGGTGTTAGATCCGGAGAACGCGGTGGAAACTCAATAGGACCCCTTCGTCGTATCCAGTACCTTGGAAGATTGTCATCAAGCCGAGGACGCGGGCTTGTTGCTGTGCGAGGTCTCCCAGACCTGCCCTTGTGAACATCGCATAAGGTACCACGAGTGTCAAATTTGTCTCGAATCCGTGCAATTGTTACTCGCGTTGGCGGTTCTGTTCTATACACACGTCTCCATTGCCTTTGAACTTCAACAACATTCTCGGTTTTTCAACACCACTTCAAAATGCTTTCCGCTGTTCAAACGTTAATCTTGCCCCCATTTGTTGTAGCAACGCTAGCATAACGTAATGTGAGTCACATCTGTTTACAGAACACCATACAAAATCCTGGCTTCATTTGTTCATTGTTGATTTACCTATCACGTAGCAACGCTATCATAATGTATATGAGTCACATCTGTTTACACAACATCATACTACACATTACTGTTGTTTTTCGGTCCAACTTTGAAATATATTACATAGATATCTACTGTGAAAGTGTATATACATTTTTGGCACGCTCAGTATTTTGCCTTTATCATTGTATTTTTATATCATTAACATATTTCTGTTCTGATTTATTCATTTCATTGTGTTCCTTTTGGAAATATTAGGAAAATAAGGAAGGAAATTAATTAATAATGGTAGTGTAGCCGTTTATCAAAATAAAATATTTTTAAAAGTGTACTAGGAAACATAGCATGTTAAAGACAAGTTTTACCTACCCAAACACCAACTGCATACGCATTATGGTACTGCCTTTACCGCAGCTTTCAGTGAACTATCATGAATGTTTTTCTTAATTAGCTCAACGGGTGGTATTTGAACTTGTGGACCTCACGATCTTCTTATTATGGATCTCGCATGGTAACTGCTGATTTATCAGTGCAACAGGCAAATACGAGCCTCACGAGATTTTCTCTGTGCAAGTATCAACCTCAGTCAATTAAGTAACATGCCAGTATCTTGATGGCTCGGTTAAAGTTGAGAGCAGGCGCCTTTTAGGCACAAATACACTTTAATAAATTGGCATGTACCAGTGTAGGTCCATAGCGTTCTGGCCTAACCATTTTATAGTTATGATAAAGACAAAAACTATATTTCACTTATCAATATAGTTACCCTTTGTTCCAATACACTTCTCACATCTTTGAATTAACATTTCAATCCCCACCCCTAAAATAATCAGAAGTCTTGTCTGCAAAAATTGGCATAAACAGCATCCATCACTTCTTCGTCACACTTAAATTTCCTTCTTGAGTTTCGAAAAGAGAAAATAACGTAGCTATATCTGGGCTGTAGGGTGGATGGTCGATTTCCTTGAAATCACATTTCTTCACAGCTTCCTTTGCAACAAGAGCTGTGTGAACAGGCGCGTTGTCGTGAAAAAGGCTCACACCGCCACTCATCTGTCGTTGCCTTTTCTCTTTGATGGAAGCACGTAGTCCGTGCAGTAGGCCAGAATAGTACTCCCCAGTTACTGTGGTATTCCTCTCCTTGAAGTCAATGAACAGTATTCCTTCATATTCCCAAAAAATTCTAACCATGATCTTTTTGGTTGACTGAGTGACCTTGGCCTTTAGAAACGGTACTTTGCCAGGTTTACGCCTGCTACTCCATTGATTCTCTTTTAGACAAAGGATCATAGTAGAGAACCATAGTTTCATCTGCTGTAACAATGGTTTGCAGAATTTCTCTCTCGTTGCCACGGCAGAGCTCCAAAAATGCCTAACAGATGACTCGTTGCTGCTTTTGGACTGAGGAAAGAAGTCTAGGCACTAACCTTATTCATATTTAAATGTTCATGAATAATTGGAAGGACTGTTGTTTTAGAAAGGCCCAACCATTTCTGTAACTTGGAACCGACAGTCTTCCATAATTTCTCCTTCCACAAGAGCGATGTTTACAGTAGTGAGCAACTCCAAGGGCCGATCTGCAAGCTCTTTGTCTTCAACGCTTTGCTTCCCCATATACACCGTCCATTCGCTGTTAAATTTCATTTGGAGTAATTCCTTTTTTTTTTTTTTTTTTTTTTTTTTTTTTTGGTGAAGAGCTTAACAACAGCTCGAAATTCCATTTTGAACATGTCACAATCTTCTACACATAGCCTTCTTTATGCAACATATCTGAATTGAAAATCGTGGAGTAGAAGTTACACTGCAATTATTTACTTAATAGATAAGGTATGCCACCAGATAAGGTTTCCTTATCGGCGAGGTCGGAAATTTATGAACTTAACCTCATATCGTTCAACAAAATGTGCGGTACAGGTTAAACTAACTGCGGTACAAATTATTTACAAAAGAGTAACAATATTTTCATTTTTATGGAAAATCATTATTACTACTACTGACAGCATTAATACGGCAGTAATATTGTCAGTAGTGCTAGCAGATTTTATGATGATTACTGTAGTAAAAGATATCTCTTAGTATCAAATAAAAAATATATAAATGATATCCATACCTGTAAGCTACTTCTATATTACGGGGGTTGTTCAGCGAGTCCAAGCTTCGAAATACAAGCTTCATTCAAAGCCGAACACTTATTCCAGCGATTTTCTTATTTGTTTGTCATATCCATAAAATGTCATTTCTTCAGCCGTACAAATTATTATTTGTTTCGATGTATTTTTTCGTATTATGTGAATTTATTTCCCCTTCATTTCATTCATGTTGGGGTATAGGAAGTAGTCCAAGGGAGTCAAATCCGGAGAGTTGGAGGATGATATCTTGAATGCATTAAGTTTGAGGTCGCAATCGCAGACCTGTTCCTAGGGCGTTATCGATAGAACAGAATCTTCCTCGTTAAATGACAAGTCGGTTTGCTCCAGTAGCATTGTGCATAATCACCGTTTATGGTTAAGCAATTTTCTAAAATATTAATTAAAATTACGCCATGACAATCCCAAATTCAATCATCATCATTTTTCTTGCTGTGGACATTGTACATTGTTTTTATACCTTCTTTGTAACGCAACCCACTGTTTCGATGTTCCTTCATTTCCAGCGTTCAGTGTGGATACACGCGCCTTCTCCGAAATTTACTTGCCTACTGTTTAAATAGCTCCAGATTCCACGTGGTGTGGCAACCTGCAGTCCACCGCGCTTTCAGTCTTCGATCGCTCTGAACCATTTTGAAGGCTGGTTTACAAAATTTAAGCAGGAAAATGAATCTCAAACACAGAGTGTTCCCTCAACAGTCACCAGTTGTCAAGATAACGTTGAAAACAATCCAGTGCTATCACCAATTGAGTTTGTACCAACTTATCGAAAAGTCCTCGTATAATGATGATGTGGAAATTTTGTAAACTTTCCACAGTTCAAAAAGTTAAAAAGAGAGAAAAAAATAAACAAAAATACCAGGAACACAAACTACTACCATTATAAAAATATACTGACGGTATTCTATTTCGCAATTGCCTCTAACTCACGTTCACTAGATATCCCTATGCTCCCTGTTTATTTTCTACTGAATTCTAAACGGGCAGCTAGGTAGGCACTAAAACTGCTCCGGAATGTCAGGTGGCATTTGCACATATGAGCTCTTCATTACCATGGCAAACGTTTTAGAACCTCAAGCTAGTGTCATCTGCTATTTTATAGGCCAAAAATAATACCACATTCAGGAATAAAATGCTAATAAGAATAATTTGTTATACATTAAAAGGCTAGATCTGATTTAACTTTTATGGAGCAGGCAAACACGCAGAGCTTCGAGCTCTTAGGAGTGAAAAGGCCTGCCCGCTCATTATAGTTAAACAGCAGACATCTCGTATCCGGAGCACACTACAAGCACAAGTTGAGGACATAAATTACATTCTAATTCCAGGCAATATTTTCCTAAATGCTATACACGCTCTCTTGTATGATAAAGGCTATGAAAGACGCGTTGAATATGTAGTTGATCTAAAACCTGTCTTTGAAGTTAAGCAAGCATGGACTTGAACTTTTAATGCTTCTGCAATATAAAATTATAAATACGTTCGTCACGCAGGAGCTGCGTAAACTAAGCGAATTCCTCACCAAGTACAGTAACTTTAAAAAAAGAATATAAAATCCAAATTATGGCTTTATTTATTAATGAAATAAGTTATAGTATTCCTGTATGATATTAGCATGGCAAACTCTAAAGCTAACTAAGGAAACAAAAATGTATCTATAACACATTGCTTAACTAAGTTGGTTGTTGGTATTTTCTTCTCTCTTTCTCTCTATTCAAAATCACTTGAAAATAAATGTCAACAATGAAATTACTGTAATTTTCAAAAGTAAGCGGTACAAAATTAGAATTATTGCAGTCTATAATAATAATAATAATAATAATAATAATAATAATATATAAATTTATCTATTATTATTAAGATTAAATCAAAACATTAATTGTACACCATTAATTAAATGAAATATATGATCAGTGATGGATTAAGACATACTGTTTAGAACTTTCTAAATATAACTACATTTATGAAATGAGCCCTTCGTGTCTATCATCTTTACATTCACTAAAATAGAGAACAATAACAGAAAGAGACACTATGTATTTAAGAAAAAGTATATATTTGACAATAAAATAAAATATATTATTTAAAAACAATTGTAACGTACTATGCAAATATACACAATTGAAAGTCCCATCGACTTTCAATGGCTTTGAAATTTAATTTAAACGTTATAGTAAAAACATGTAACGCAAACGTTTTCTGAATGTTATTACAGAGGGCTCTTACATATAAATATAATTCTCACAAACAGTTATCTTCACAACAATGCTTTTTTTTAATATAAAACATATGCATCGTAATAAATACAGTCTAAATGCTAAGTTAATATGTCCTTTTATTTTGAAATAATTGAGAGAAAATTAAACTCTAGGGCGCTTTTTAAATTTCGGTTTTCAGATATATTCCTAATGGTCGGATTTCCCATATTTTCAGACACTATATTTCTTGCTTTATTTAAATGGTATATACCGAATTTTGTTGAAGAGAATAAAATAAATATTGGTACCGCTAGAACATTTTAAAATTTTGGGATTGAGGTGAGCCCCCACTTCCAATGGTCAAATTTTCAGAAACTATTTTTATTTATTTACTTTCGAGTAAATAAATAAAGTTTCGTTGATATAAGGAATAAATTGCTGCCGCTAGAGCAATTTTTAAATTTTCTTTTAAATTTTCACTTTCGGTTAATCTCCTCCCCTCGTAATTGTCCAATTTTGCTGATTAATGAACTCGACGAATCGTTTGCTAATTAGTGGTTATACGCAAAGTTTCATTGAAAAAAAGGCTATGGCTAGAGTATTAATATATAACTATGTTAAATATATAAAATTTATCTAAAATAACAAAAACTAGAAAAGCAGAAAAGGATAAAACGCTAAGAAAAAGTCACAGATTAGTAATCACTAAATTTCGAACTGCTCGAGTTCTATGGCAAGAAGACAAGTGAAGGTGATAAAAGTAAATATTGAGTATCGAAGGTAACGTTATGCATGGAAACAGATGAAACAAGTAACAAGTGTGCGTGGGAAAAAAAATAATATGTAAGATTTAAACCAGGTGGTATAAGCTCATAGCAGACTTTTTTCTATCTCTGAGTAAACTTTCAGAGCATTGTGTAGGTAACGCACCAATAAGTGTTAGATTAAAAGCATCATCAAAATCCTTACAGTGAAATAAGCCATGTTGGGTAACCGGTAAGGGAGACTTGGTTTTAACAGAATGTCTACGATTGTTCACATGTAGCGAAAAAATATATGCACATGTTATATGCACATATAACAATATAAGGTAACACTATTAACAATGTAACTAAAATAACAATAACTAGAAATACAGAAAAGGATAAAACACTAAGAAAAAGTCACAGATTAGTAATCGCTATACATCGAACTGATTGAGTTCTTCTATTGCAAGAAGCGTATTCAAAATATAGTGGTTACTAATCTGTGGCTTTTTCTAAGTGTTTTATTTTCTAGTTATATATCATTGTCATTTAAGGTGCCTTGATCGATGGAGATTTGAAGAATTTTTTCATCAATCTTTTCATGGGTACAACTCCTTCGGGATTCCTAAAGCATTAAGAAACGTATTTACATTCCAAAAATAATCCCTGAATTAGTGTTCATTGTGATTCAATTATAGCTGTGAAGTAGTTTCGATAAAACATAAATCACAGAACTTTGACTTTGCCTGTTCTCCCTGGATACAACGCCAATCTACCTCAACTTTGTCTAATCCTCCAGAATTCCCAAAGTATTTATCGTAAAAGTCATCTGCGTCCTTAGAGACGCTCAAATATTCGAGCCCTGCTATCTGGATAACCAAACATATTTCAATCAAGAATAAGAAAATAGAAAAGAAATGCCAAAATGTCCGGTGATTTCAAACACAGGTCAGGCAGGGGCTAACCAAATAATTAGTTGGAGGTCAAGAGCGGAAAATGTTTCCAGTACTTGTTAAAGAGACATTCATAAAATATAGTGGCCTTGCTGTTTCTTAATTGATTACTATTTTAGCTTGTGGACCACGATGTAACATCCTGCTCTGTTTGCTTGTGTGTGATGATGCACATTCCTTTCCCACTCTCTAAATAGCTTTTAATTTGTAGCTTAAGCATTTATATACTCTACGTATTATTTGTCAAGAGTTTTGCAACTCTGATCGCATGAAGAATGCACTAGACTGCCTCTGTGCGCCGGTCGATGACATGCAGAAGACGAGCACTGGTCCAATTCCCAGCACCGGACGCTTTTCAAGAATGACTCATCGTCCAGCCATTCAGTAAGGCATACCTGTGCGTACAGAATAAAGATGACTATGAGTACGCCCACGATCAAACCAATGAATGAAAAGAAACCAAGCACGAAGTAATTCTTTACATTACCTACCTTGTATCTCGACTGCTGTCCGCAAAGTATCGTGATCTGAACCAAATCTTTTCTTATTTTCGAATTTTCATCGCTTCTAATACATCAAAGAATAAGAAAGACGAAGCTTCCAACTATACTAGGGATTTGTTGCCAAAATTAGTTTGAGATAGGGGGTCTATGGTCTGCCTTTTGAAACTTTAACGTTATGGCATTTAGATGTAAATTATCTGTACGCCAATGGCTAATAAAGTGTCCATTCGAAAGGATACCACACAAAGATCATGTCTCATTGGCGCATTTGGTACTGGAGTCAAGTAAAATCGGATTCATTTTATTAAATTGAGTTTAGCTGATGTTTTTTTTTTTTTTTTTTACTTTTACATATTGTAATAGACGTGACTTTTTTACGGGTATGCCAAGACATAAGATGTCAAAATTAATGGAAAAATTAATTTATGCTAAATATACAACGAAACTAGCTCTGTAATGTAATCACAAGATATTTTCATGTTCAAAATTATGGCATGTGTCTATCAATAATGTAAATAATTAAATTACATGAAAAATTTAACAGAAAGTTAATGTTCTGTGTCTTGTACCTAGGTAAATATAATCCTCCGGCCCTTTTTCTATGTAAATACAGCAGGTTCTCCTGAAGTGAACGCTTGATGTTTTACTGATTGTTTACCGTTCCTTTCTCTATTATCCTTGTAAGATGCCGCACTGTTCCTAAGACTATTACATAGAATTAGAGGGGAAAAGTTCTAAATGAAGAGTTGCCTACCCTATCATATGGTCCGCAAGCGTGCGAAAACTATAATGCTATAAAGGGGGTTTAAGAATGAGTTTTAAATATAATAAACGATATTAAATTACTTTACTATTTAATAACACGAAATAATTACATCATTCTATATTGTCACAATAGAACTCAAATTAGAAAATATATTTTAAACTGATATCGTCCGAACCATTTGTTGGGCTTCAGGTTCTACAAAATCTCAGATGAAGGCAGACTTAATCAACTGGGCGGAGACGAGGCTACTCTTCACAGTAACGAAAACTTCATGAAATCCCCCCCCCCCCCTCACCTATCTGACAGTGACGTGATAACTCTTTTGCAAGGCAGACTGACCCTTCGCCCTTATTATTGGTGACCGGGTGTATCTACGTCACAGACAGTGCACTAGTTCAAATAAGGAAATATTCAACTCGTCAATAAAAAGAACATATATGAGGCAACACACTAATTTTGGTAGGTTCGATCTTGGAATTCTAATTGAACAGTACCCATGGCTTCGCTCCTATTATTATTATTATTATTATTATTATTATTATTATTATTATTATTATTATTATTAAAACTGATGTATGTATTTTATATCCCTAATTAATATGTAATAATCATTAGTAATGCATATTTACAATTTACATTCTTGTACATGTGTTGTATAGTTGGAAATCCTTGTAGGAAAGAAAATTTGTGTTTTACCCACCGTAGAGTGGAACCACTCGGAACAATAGCAGTCTTGTGAAAGTCAGGTTCTTTTGTAGAGGTGAGGACACTAACCTTTGTATTCTGTCCTTTTAAAAGAGATGTTTCTTAGGATTTTTCTTTATTCAAAAAGTGTAAAGGAGGTCCTGAAAGAGTAAAACAAATTCTGTAAATATATACATATACTTATAAGTAATATTAGTGATAGCATTAACGTAGAAAATGTAAACATTTAAGATAGTTATAAACTTAGGTAAGGCGAGTCACATGTAGAATCAAATGATGAAAACATCTCTAGAATAAAGTTATTTTCTAGTTAGTGTATATAATTATAGTTTGAAAATAAATGACCCAGAGGATAGAGGACAGTGGTAACCATATAATAAATTTGAATTTACTGTCAAGTGCTTTAAACAATTTCGTAAAATGCAACTTCTGAGTTACAAGCGTAAGTATTATGTGGTTTCCTTTATTTAAAAATTTTCACAAACTTGCTTTCAAGAAATATAGAGGTACTTATAGCTATGAAAGTATTTATGATAGGAACATTAAATTTTAAAAAGTTGCTGCACAAGTTATATTTAATCTACTGACTTTTATTGCACTCCTATATCCATATTTATGGTAGTTATTAAATTAAATCCCGTGAAAAATGCATAAAATATACGAACTTCATAAATTTCTCTAAAATGACTATATACATTAATGCAATTAAAAATCAATAGACACAAAACATATTCACTAATGTGTGTACTCAATTTAGCATTTGTGCAATGTGTATATAAAGTTGATAAAATTAACACTGAGAAGATAGGGGCTACCACCTCCCCTCAAAATCCTTCCCAATATATAATTTCATCTCATGTATCATCAGTGTTCACCGCCTCAGCAGTAAAAATGGGCGTTAAACGCTATTCAAAAAAAAAAAAAAAAAAAAAAAAAAACATAGCATCTATCCTCAAAGCACTTAACAATTTTGTGCTCTTTGGAACCAGTTGACAAATGTGGTGAGTGGTAAGTGAAGATAAATAAATACTTACCACATTTACAACAATAGAAACAAACAACAAACACAGGAATGTGTACGCAACTCTTGGGTGGGCATTTTGCATTTCAGCAGCAAGAACTAATCCTGTTCATACCAAGTTACCGTAATGCAATACAACGATTTCTTTCGCCTCATGGCAGAGAAAGATGTGAAGTCAGTGTTAATGACAACAAGGTCAGCTGGTTGAATATTAAGTGAATCGGTGTAAAAGAGCAAACCATGAATTCTACAGTACAAATATGACCTCGAAGAAGACACTTTTTCTGAAATTAACATCAGGGATGCAAGAACAAGAGCCATTGAGTTGCTTATGTACAACCGTTACAACTGAAACCAAAAAAAGAGATCACTGCTGCAATCGCAAAGTGATCCCTGAACAGTACAGACATTTCATTGAGGAAATTCCGACGGAAAAACTATTCACAAGCGAGATTTCATCTCAGGTTGAGAAAAGGCGTTTAATGATACTTATATATTTGATTAGTTTATAATGTTTTAGTTATTTTCACCTTTAATTCTGACCTACCTTGTTGGATAATATACAAAGGTGTGAAGTGATTAAATCAAGTTGTCTAATGTGTTATGTGTACGTAACAACATTTTAATTCTTTGTCACTATTCAGTAATTGCTTAAGAAACACGTTATTGCATTGAATATTCCCAACGATCAATGTGCAATTCCAGAGTAACACTTACTTCATAAATAATGAATGATAATTTGTGTTTAATTAGTCATTAAAGTTTAAAATTCAATTCACTCAAAACGAAAGAATTCGTACCTCAACATGTGTTCACTAAGCCATCGATATGTAAAATGACAAATTCCTCTTGAAGGAAGCTCTGACTTGATGTAAACAACACAATGTGCATTAACATAAGAATAGTTAACTTCATACGTTCGATATCCATAGTAACCAGCTGTTAAAAATTACGATTTTCTAGCATGCGAAGCAAGTTTGCAATATTATAAGACAAAAAGTATCTCATGGCTTTTAATAGTGAGTTATCAGTATTTTACCTACATTTTAATAGTTTTAGTTCCTAATTAAACCTACTAAAATAAGCGAAAAATTGATTATTGCATAAACAACTTAACCTCACACTTCTCGTCACCCTATTGAAATTTAAAGAGAACACAGTTAAAAATTATTTATAACTGACCAGGCTCGTAATTTGCCACTGCAAGCAAGAATTGCTTCAGCGAGAGAATACTTTCCTAAACCTGTGCTATACATTGGCCTAGTAGGGTATTTATAACAGAATATGTTGTGTTCCATCATCAACCTTTAAATTAAACATGTTTACAACGGATCTTTCTCATTTCAGGGTGATTCGTGCTAGAAGGCGGGAGGTGGGGAAGGGAAGGGAGAAAAGACAATTACTGGAACGGTGAGTCAGAGCGAGGGTTCGACGACATTGGATGCCTGGTTCGATTCCGGCATTGTAGAGCTTTTGGGAAGCAAGGAACCGCAATACGTGGTCAGACCACAAGATGCAAGTCTGACTTTAGTGTGCAGCACTACAGCCGTAGGAGATTTTTCTTATCCTTTCATCGTTTCCCCTCCTTTTCTTGATGCCTTCCATTACTAGTCTATTTCTTACGTGGTGCTGGAAACTGTATATGAAGCAGGCATTTTCGGATGGAAACAAAGGGGCCTAGGTTCAATATGGAAACGTTTTTGAAAGGGATTTTGGGGATAGTGAGGGTCACAGCAAATGGCGGAAATAAGAGGGAATTTTCAGTCTACACCGAGATCATACAATATAAAATCAGAGTAGAAATGTACTGGCTGCAAATTATTCATGGGAAACTAAGGTATTGCGATCATGAACAGCAACGCTTGGGAAGGACCTTCAAATTAAAAATTCGCTGGAAACTACAGATCTGGGCTTTATTTGAATAGAGGGTCAGGGGAATAGGAGTGTATGGAGGAAGGTTAAGAACTGTTTGAAGGATATGGATATGCAGCAATCAATGGGACAATGCAAGTTGATGATTTCAGTAGAAGTACCAAGTACAATCAGCGCTTAAATCTAAGTGAGGGATGGAACAGTACATCAAAACTGGAGCCCAACTCATTAGATAGGGGCTCGCATACTAGGGGCATAGCAAACGATTAAGATCATAGACGAAAATGAATTAAGAATTTGCCTTATTTGTGATGAGAAATCGTAGATATATTCTTTAATAAATGTATCAGAGGGAGGTGGTTATGCTGGGCTCTGTTGGCAGGCAAGAAAGAAGAAGAGAGAATACATAAATTTATGATGAAAATGAGGGCTCAGGTCTGAAAATGCTGATAACTGAGGATGGGTTAGGGAAACAATTAAGTGAATCTAGCTATGCGTATAATATTTCTAACATTTTTCATTTTATTTTGTTTGATTAATCTATAGTATCTATATTTATTGTTTTATATATAAGCCTATTAATATTTTACTGTGCAATATATTATATCTAACATTATCCTGTACAAAATCAAACAGACTTACCGTATTAGAAAAGTACATGCGGTTCGTTGGAACTATGCAACTGTTCAATCCTTATTTAATAGTGCTGGAAATCAATATAATTTTATAAATAAAATTTAAAATCTTCAATAGAAAGAAATCTTATTTTCAATTCAAAAAAAAAAAAAAAAAAAAAAAACCATCACCGTGGTGTCTAGTGGTATCATTCATGTTTTCTATGCCGCGAACTCATTTTTGATTCCCCATTGCGTCATTTTCCTGAATAAAGTGTTTTTAAGAGGTTTCTCCTCAGGTTTTAAGATGAATGTCTAGGAAACTTAAGCCAAAAATATTCCTGAGCTCATTCCGCCAAATTATCACCATCTGTCATCCCCGGCAGCCATCCTTGGGATTTCCAGCCTGAGAAATTGGCTACACTCTCGCCAGGCAAGGGGAGTATCTCGCAAGTCCCGAATTGACAGTTATACATTGGGAATTATTTTTTATTAAAACTATCTTCTGCTGGTGATATTTTTACTCTCTCAGGCCCTTTTTTTCCTTCCACAAACCCTCATTTTTCCTTCTCACTTAAACTCACCCTCACTTTCTCTTCTTTCCCCAACTGTTTCTCATTTTTATTCCCCCTCCCCGTTACTTTACTACTCTTTTTGTCGGTAATTTTACTCCTATTTTAATTCATTTTTATTACTGTCTTTTGTTATCCATTCCTATGTTGCCCAACTTCTTACTTCAGGCTGATGTAGAAACCATAACTAAAATGATACTGGATTCAATATAGCTGTTCCGCCTTTCAGTGTTCATGTTAGAACCATACGCGACTATAATTTTCTGACCATAAAATTTTAATGGCGAGTTCTTAGTCGTTATGTATATACGAGGGTAAGTCAAAAAGTAAGTGTCCCTAACTCTTGAGTTTGGTAAATAGATAAAGTAGGTGAAGATAAAGAACCCATTTTTTTATTTCAGCATCACTCCTTTATTTTTCAATCACCTCTAACAAGGCCGAAATTGTCTACCCTACAAGATAAAAAAAAAAAAAATAAATAAATAATCGCCTTTCAAAAATGAATGCTGGGAAATAAATGGACATTTGTCAAATTTGTAATCGTTCGACCTTCTAGAAACTTGCCGAAATATTACCCTCAAATTTTTGTTACTGATACTACGTCCATGTTTCCTTTACACAGATTAGTGTTGCTTTATGCCATGGTAGTGGGATTACACACAAGTTGCAGCGAGCTACGCCTTTGTTTAGAAGTAATTTGGGAAAAACATGTTACTGAAACATGCAGGAAAATAAGTTCTCTAATTTATCTTTTATAAGCTAAAACGTGTCCCTACCCAGAACCTTAAAAAAGAACTTGGTGCAATCCCTGGTGATCCCTCATTTCGATTACTGCGATGTTCTGCTAACAGACTTAAATCTGAATTTAACGTAAATCTCTACAGCGTGTTCATAATATGTGTGTACGTTACATCTGCGATGTGCGTCTGTTCGATCATATAACACCCTCCCTCATGTGCTGTCTTCTGCCAGAAAGACCGGAGAAATGTCCATTGACTCATACTACTTTTCAAAACTATCCATATATGTTCTCCATCTTATCCATCTTCTTGTTTTCAAAATCTGTCTTCCTCTCATAACAACTCACTCGGCACGTACTTTTATTATCAGAGCCCGGAAATTAGGCAAAATGACTTTTCTATTGGGTGGATATACTTAAAAATCAGAAATGAGCGTGTTTCCGTACATTTAGGGTTGATAGGACCAGTTTTTTATTTTGTCTTTGCCATTTTTTTCTCTCTGTTTTGGTTTTTGTGGCCTGTTTTAATGTTTAAAACATTTTTCCGCTGTTTTAGATCGTTATGGTTTCTTTCTGCGATTATTTACGCATTTAAAGAATTTCAATACATCGAAGCGAAAAAAGTTATAATTAAATGGCATGATCACCTCACAAATATTGTAAGTCTTGTTATGCATTTATTTCTTTTCAAGTAGTCAAAAACTTTATCCTCAATCCATTTACTCATAAGCTCTTTAAATACCACAACCTTCAGTGAAAGGAACGCACGGGTACTCTAGGCATACGAGTATCAGGAAATGGAGAGAACGAGGGAAGTACTGTAGTTTTGAATAGTCCTTGTATCGATCTTCGCGAGACAATTCTATGAAATTTGTGGTGAGGGTAACTTCTCAGCTGAATAAATGTAACATATAAATGAGAGTGGCGCAATAAACTGTCTCTACAATGTGTTCTGTACGGAGTAAGAGAGATGTTAACTTGATTCCCCTATAATCGCACATGCAGAAAATGAACTCGACTAGAAACCACTGCATAGGTTTTGCTCATTCACCAGGACAATTCAAAACTACTACACTTTGTATTGATCAATGTTTCCATGATGTCCTGATGTCCTGTTGTAACTGGTATGAGTTCTTTCGAAATAAATGGTTTTAATTATGCTCCAATCACTTCAGTGAGACTAGAACATTTTCCCCTATGATAAAAAATGCTCTCTCAGACAAGCGGCTGACTTACAGTTAATACCTTGATAAAAACATCTTATTGTTGCTTGTAAGCAAGAAAAGTAGGCTTAAGTACTTTAATTATGTGATAAAGAAAGTATTAAGTATCTTAAATACCTATTTTCATTAATAATGAGCGATATCACTGTGTGTTTTCACTTATAGTAAATTCATATTTTAATTATATTACTGCCTATTAAAAATAGGCAGTAATATAATTTAGCCTAACTATTTTAACCAAATAAATGCCCAAACTTCCGAGCTGCGATTACTACCATTGCACCGAAGATCACTTTACTCGTAGAAATCATGCTAAACGTAAGGAGTATGTCATAAGAAAGTGTTTATGTTGTTAAAATAATATATTAGACTAACTTTAGATCCATTATATTGAAATATTTATTTGTTTTATCTTGCTATAGAATTTTCCCATCTATTATTGTTAATTATTACTATCATAATCGTCCTACGTAGTTTTTCATTTTTATATTTTATTACTGTAGTTATTATTTTCACTCTTATGATTTACATAGGTTTATATGTGTATGAATTATCATTGTTCCTGCAGTTCTGTTATTATTGTTGTTATTTTATTACGTTAATGATTTTCATTATTCGTGTTTAATTTTATCACATTTATTTATCTCTTTTGTGTTATAAAATGTTTATTGTGTCCGAGTATTGCCCTAGTTACTGTTTATGTTATACTTGTGGTATTGTCACTGACACTTAGTGTAATTATTATTAGATTGTTAGAGCGGAAGAGAGGACCTAATGGCCTTAGCTCTATCAGAACAATTAAAATAACTAATATCATAGGGACATTTACTTTTAAGCTCACCCTTTTGAAGCGGATGCAACCTTAATGATGGATAGTTGATTTACATCTGCACCCTCTCGGGGTCACTTGATGGTAACGGCTGAAGATCTTGACATGTTACAGCGGAAGTTTCCCTCTAAAGCAGAGATGGGTGTTACTATCAGAGAAGATCAGGAATCCGCAGGTAGTAAAAGAAACGGAGCGGTGATCTGGATCTACTTAAGTGCTAAGGTATAATGTGGAAACTAGACATTAACTTCTGCTTGAGTTCACATTATCTTAATGTAAAAGTGTTTCAAGTTTTCAGTTCTATAACTTATACACAGACTTCTAAAATCCTAAATTAATGTACATACTTTCTGTACATGTCATCCTTTTCCACAGACTTTTTATTAAAATATGCGGCAATTCCTAACTCAATTTTGTTGACTTTAAATCTGAACTTATTTTTCTCCGGTCAAATAACAGCTTTTCACAATATAAGAAATAATAGCATTCATTTTCTACTCTCGGATTTCTCTATCACACACACACACATCTTAATAATTTGAATTAAAATTAATATGTGCATAATTATTTGCACTTTTAAACAACTGTTTCTTATTTTCTGTCTTGAAATTGGCGTTTTTATTGCTCCTTTTGTAAAGCAAAATAATAGTACAGTATAATGCTTACATTCTTAAATCCACGGTACCGTTGTTCCATGTTCTTTATCTCCTGGTGAAATCTTTCACAGCTCCTTGCTTAAACAACTAAAATATTTTGGAAACTGAGACTATAGGAAATGAAGTTTCAAACTCATATTCCACTCTAACTCTTCAAGCATGTTTTCTACAATGTTATTTTAGTTTAGATCCCTGCCTTTCCTAGAAAATTTTTGATAATACTTTTAAAGGGAATCCATACCTATTGTTTGCTATTAAACATCATTTCTTCAACCAAGAAAACTGAAAACAACTTTTTAATTTGTGCCCAAACAAACGTTCCCTTCATTAAGTACCTTGTTATACGTAATTTTATACACAAAGAGAGTAAGTAAGAGAAATTTCATGAATTATATTTGTTTATCTTGGCACGTTTCCAGTGAGTTCAGATTGGACGCTGTTGTCCCTTTCATTAACACGACGTTCAGTGTAGCTTGACAGTTGACCTAGAGGTTAAATATTAAAGGGAACAAGTTCAGCCTTACAACACACTTCGTTTTTCGATATAGTCCGCTCGAAGTTCAACACAACTGTTGAAATGATTCTTCACATAATTGAGTTACCTTTAATTTTACTTAAATTCGTTTCTAGTAAGGAAAGTTTTGATTTTCGCAAACAGGTGGCATCTGAGGGAGGGAGATCAGATAAATAGGGTGGATACGGAGGCATTAATTATCCCTGAAAAATCCGGCTTGGATGCACCGGTACATTGTTATTGTCAAATAGTAACGGGATCGCTGTCTTCAGTGCCTCCAAAATTGATACTCAGCGTTCTCCAGTAATGACTTTGCAATTCTCCAAGTAGTCAAACAAGAGAATTCCTTTTGAGTCCCAAAAACTGAAGCCATCTCCTTTCCTGCTGATAGAATCCATTTCGTCTTCCTCGGAGTCTTTCACCCTATGCTTCCATTGTTTAGACGTCTGTTATCCACAGAGTCTACTTAAACGAGTCCAACAGTGGACTAATGCTCGCATACGATTTCGTTTTTTCTCCGGAGTGAACATACGCATAACCCATTTTACTCAAAGTTTTTTCGAGTGCAATTCATAGTGTAAAATAAAATGAACTCGCTCAGTTATGATACCGGTGGCATGTGCTAACTCACGCCGTTTCACTCGCCTATCAGGCAAAACAATATCACGAAGTTTATCGATGATTTCTGGTCTCACAACTGATTTTGCAGTTCCAGGTGGTGGTGCGTCTTCAATACTTGTCCTGCCCAAAGCGGAACAAATTTATAGAAAGAAGGTATCTAACTAAGTGTAGGCAAAATACACTCATGGTTTTATTTTGTTGTTTTACTTTCCAGAAAAAAGAATTAAACCACACCACGAATTCCAAAAATTCCAAACTTATTCATTTTTCACTTTCATTCAAAACGTTTTTGTTTAAACAGCTATCAAACAACGGATTAACATCATAATTTCTTGTGATCATATAATACTGATACATAGAAAGCAAACTTTATGAAGAAGTTGCTGTTGCCTACTATTACTATGCCAATGAACAATTTATCAAACAACCCTCGTATCAATAATTTTCAGATCGCCAAATATCTGCCACTTATGCTCTTCAAAAAGTAATTTTAAGTTTTGATTTGGTTCCCTGAGATGGATTTAAGGAATAACAGGAACTGGTGCATTTTTGACATTGTTACACAAGAGCACACTTTTTAGACTAAATTTTGAAGACCATTTTTAAAATCTAACCTGGAACGTATTCTGTAGCTTCCAAGACAGTCAGTAAACGTGGAATATCATGGATATATGAAATAAAATCTTCAACCACGGAAAAGGTTGAAGTTGAAGAATTTGTGTCTCTATGTAATAATGATACTAACATTCTAAAGGCTCCTGATGAAGAAAACACATAAAGAACAGGGCGTCATTAATGAACTCTTTACAACAAACACAAACCACCAATTGCATTGCTGTAAAACTTTAACTTGAAGGAGATAAGGGTTTGCTGGATCGAGAGCTTCTAACAAAACAAAATACCGACGCTTGAATTCCCCCGGGGGTGCTCTTGGTCTTCACTCAGCTGAGATGACCTCATGAACAAGAACAAAACGAGGTAAAGAGCACAACATTCAGATTATATCTCGCATAGCACGCTGCGGTCTCTAAGTTCTCTTTTCAACGCTGGTTTACACGTCCTCAAATACTAATCTGTAAAGGATTTGGGAAGAACTGAGACGGTATTTATGAACTGCCACCCCATATTTAATTAGTGTAATTATAGAAATTAATTTTATTAACTTCCTTATTATAGTCATGAGTGTAATGTCCTTTTATTTCCTGCACAAGTGTTGAATTACTGAGTGTAAAATGTTATTTTCTTACGAGAGCGCAGCAAGTTACCCCAGTCATAAAATCTGGCCTGGGAATTTCTGTTGCCTATTGTAACAATATTTGTAAGATGACTCAAGAATTCCAAAACATGGTCCTCGAAAAGATATTTATCGTTTACAGTTAAGGAGCTGTGTTTTTGTCATGTAGTTAAGGGCGAAAGCGTTAAACATACGGGGGTGAAAAGACAAGGAAATAATATCGAATGGGAGATCCTAACTGTTCCATATAAAACGTAAGAGATGTAGGTTACATGTAAGAAGTCACGTAAGCCATGTGACAAATAATATAGCAGAGAAAATAATGGAGGTAACAGATTACCCAATAGAAATGCGAGGAAGGGAGAAAACATTCTAGATTTTTCTAAAAACATATTTCAAAGAATAAAGATAGCTTCACGAGACTGGCAGACTGCCATTTTTATTTAGTCTTGCCATTTTGCGGTCCAGGGACAGCCGATCCAAATTCTATCAATTCAGTTGGCTGGAAGAATACAGTCGATCGGCATTCATTTTCAGTTCAATTAGTGAAAAGTTGTAGTCAATTTTGGAGCAGTATTCAGTGTGGGCCATTGTCAGTGTGGAAGATTGGCACGGTCAGTTCAGTTCAGTGTGAGAGTATTAAGTGGAAGAGCTTTATCATTTGAATTCAGGTGCGTCTCAAGATTAGTTGATCTAAAGATCAGTCTTTATCAAATTAAGAAACGTCAGAATGATCGTCATAGTTAGTGCGAAAGTGGCACATATTCTCCTGGAAACAACGGCAGTACATTTTATGTAGAATAAATTGTGTTTCATCTCCCATAACGAGAAATCTTATCAATCTCCTTATATTTCTTCCCCCATGGTCACAGGACCTTAAAAGTATCCAGCAGCAGAGTCTCAACAGCCGTGGCAAGGAAAATATAAGACAGCGGAAACCTACCGTCGGAGAGGAAGAAATAACACTGCCCCTGAGAATCCAAAACAATCAAATTAATTTCCTTTTCCCAAATCTTTCCCTGCATATATTTAACATACCATAATTGCCCTTCCATTACCACCCAGCTAATAAAATTCGCTGCATAACATAAAATCTTAATGCATTATTCAGCAGATTCCATGTTCTCTGTTCCCTTCAAGAACGCCATCTAAACGGTGGAAAAATTTTATTCTGATTTGCAATCAAGAAAATTCCCCCCCATTTTCCCGCAATCCGGCCCTAAAATTTTTTTTCTATACTAAGAAAATATGAAAAATGAATTATGTACTCGCCCCCCCCCCCCAGTAAAGACATAGTGGATGTAACGTCACAATCAGATCCCTAACCCCTTCCTGCACTAATTAATTTTGCTATAACCATAGGAAGAAAAATTAGCACAATACAATGAGGGTCGCACTATTAGTTAATAAATATTATAGACAAACACAGTGGGGGTTGCAGCTGTAATATTGATAAACGTTTTTAATAAATCACCACTTCTGTCTCAGAATAATAGTCGAATTTCTTCAGAGCGGTATTTATTGACAATGAATGAATACTGAAACATGTACAGAGAGTACTGATAAAAATAATAAGTAGAAATATTAGCAGGTTCGTCGCTCAACTTTTCGAACCCGGCCAGGACCGATGAATTTTTTCGGAGCGTAAAAATCCTAAGTATGGCTTCCTTCGGAAGGGAAGTAAAGCCGTGGGTCCCGTGTCGTACATTTACGGCACGAAAAAGAACCTCAAGCCTGAAAGAGAGGCCTCTGAGCAAAATTTGTCGGCCGTTTCACGCCCTGAGTTGAATGGGACGCTGATGACCTGAGATGTTAAAGAGCGTCCATAAATAAATCATTAAAAAAAAATTCGCTCTACATGGCGTTCATCAGCATGGGCAGAGATAACAATGGAGAGATAAAGGCAAATGCTCCTGTTGTGCAAAAATGTGTTACCCATATGATGTAGTTTGTAGCAGTTCTTCACATTAACCTTCATACATTGGCTGACGATGTTTCAAATTGCTCATTTCAAGAGCCTCAAAGCTTAACAACAAAATTTCAAGAGAAAGAGATGAAATTCAATAGTTTTTGGATTTGATGTAGCCATTTCAAAAGATAATTAATCGAGCACAGAACTAAGAATGAATGATGAATTTTTAAACTGCTTTCTTGTAAAAAGATATGCAATTATGATGTGTTGCAAGATCAGAAATAAAAATTTGATAGAGAATGTTTCCAGGTTTAGGAAATATTTGGTTTCTTAGGGAATATGCGAGAATATTTTGAAATTTTTTTTATTGTTTAGTATATAAAATTTAAACGATATGTAATTTGAGGATAGAAACCTGGAAAGTTAATTTTATAATGAAAAGTTATTTTAAAGGCTCCTGTTTACCTCTGTCCCTCGCTAAACGAATGTTGGATTTTCACAGTGATTTTCATGATTTTACTATAAAAAATGTGCGTTAGGTGAGCAAGAAATCTATGAAGTGATTTACATGCGCTGTTTTCAAAACTGGGGATACTTCGACACTGTTTCCGTATATTTGAAGACTTTAGTGTATGTTGTTGGTAGAAATGATGTTTTCTAAGACACGCTGGAAACGTCGTGGGAAGGGGAAGAGAAAAATGTCTACGTAGGTTATTTAAGAAATCGTTTAATTGTTTATTATTGTCAGAAGAAGATAACTGGAAACTAAATGAGGAAAACAAAAGCCTCTCTTAACTGCCTCCTAAAAGAGAGTGTAATGAAGAATATAAGGTTAACCAGTGATGATAAATAATATTCTACAAACATGCAGCATTTTTGGTAGAGCTAAGGCCATTAGTCCTTCTCTTGCGCTCTTCCAATCTAATAATAAAGTTATAGCGACAATATTACAATAATAACATTGACGGTAATGTGGACAATACATGCACACACATAAACCAACGTAACACAAACGTAGATAAATAAATGTATGCTTATACATGAATATGGAGAGTGAAAATATTAACTTAAGAAGAAAAAATTATTATAAAATAATAATAAAAGCACCAACAATAAACATTTATACAATATTAATCCTGAAAGTGGAAATAAACATATAAGTAAAACATAAAATTAAAAACCTACGGTACTATGAAGGAGATAGGAACGCCTATAGTAATTACAGTAATAGAATGAATAATAAAGCAAATAAATACCTGTTTTGTAACACGAGGAATCTAAATCTAGGGTAATCGTTAATTAAACTATTTCTTATGAATGCTCCTAAAGTTTGGCAGCCTCTGATATCCCGTGGCAATGCATTGCACAGACGGACAGTGGTTACGATGAGTAAAGTGATGCACGGTGCAATGATAATGAGAGCGCGTGTTAAGGTTATGAGAGGAGGGCAGGTTTTGAAAACAAGAAGATAGATAAAATGGAGAACATATATGGATAATTTTAAAAATTAATGTGAGACCATGAATATTTCTTCAATATTTCAAGGGGAACAAGACAGCATATCGAGGGAGGGTGTGATATGGTCGAACAGACGTACATCGCAAAGGTAACGTATGCACATATTATGAACACGCTGTAGTTTTTGCTTTAGGTTAGAGTTTAAGTCTATGAGCAGAAAACTGCAGTAGTCGAAGTGAGGCATCACCAGGAATTGCACCAAGATCTTTTTCAAGGTTCTGGATAGGGACACATTAAATCTTTTGAAGGTGTAGATTAGGAAACTTACTTTCCCTCAGGTTACTGCAACAGAGATTACTGTCTATAACAAACCCAAATTCACATACATACACAGATGTGCTGGAAATTAGAAACAATTTTGCAGGAAACAAATACTAATTTTGAGCTTTAAGAGCTATGGGTATTTCTAACATGATATAGTCTTATTATTTTAGTTATTTCTTTTTGTTAAAAAGCCAGTATTGTTTTATTAATGATATTAAATTTTATATAGGGATTTAAAGGATTCAAGGTTAGCACCATACGAATAGTGTTCTGTATGTCAACATCAGTAACTGTATATTTAACAATTTTATTTATTTATTTTTGCTTAAGGACACATTTGAGCAGTTTATGGAGAATATTTAGATGGGATATTTTGCATTTTTTTCAAGAATAAAAATCCCATCCCTGGGCTTCACTAAGCAGACACTATCAGATTATAAAGCAAAATATTTTGTGTTTAGGTGGTACTATAACTTTTCTGTTTTTCGAAGGTGGAGTTAGCGGGCTTTTCCAGAAAGCCCCCGATATATTGTTGAGATGAGTACTGCGTAAAAGAAAGTAGGAATTTACAATATCCCTTCGCAAAAACAAATAAATAAATAAAATGAATAATAAAATTTCTATGGAAGGAACTCGTCTGGATGATTTCGAAGATACTCTGGTTGTGTAACGATCCCCCCCCCCCTTTCCACATCGTGCTGTAACTGAGATATACGGCGTTATAAAATCTCGCCTGCACGATACACAATGGGATTATAACGCCTTGGCCCAAAAATTCTGCAGGAGTTACCTCTCGTCACGCTCGTTAAAATTGTTAAGAGCTCTTAGAAAATAAAAAGAGCAAAAGGAATGGGAATATCCTCTTAAACTTCCAGAGCACCGACAAATAAATAATTTCACGAGACACCGAACAGTTCCACTGCAGAAAGAGTGATCAGGGTCGTTAGCTCAATCTCTACTATTTTTGATAGTGCTAATGAAGGTGGTCATTGAACCAGTTTACTACTTCCACTTAGAAACATTCTGGTGTATTCATTTAGTTTTTTGCCGGGTCGTATTTTTGCTCGGAAGACATTAACTGCCTCGGTTACTGTTCTATTCGCGCGTTAAATTCACCACGCTCATGTCGTCATCCTCCTCCTTACACCAAAGTTCCCTACCTTTGTTTCTTACCTGCATCCTTAGGCCATTCAGCTACATGCATAAATAGCATGACGAAATATCCATTACAGCTACAGTAGCGATTCGGCGCGTTCGCCATCTAATCCCTGTAACGGGATATCCAGATTTAGTCCCGTATAATTAATTAACTCAGATCAAGATTTAATCCTGTTTAATTAATTAAATGTTATCCAGGTTATTTTCATAGATTTATATATTTCATGATGCAATTAAAATAATGATGTAGCTGGTTCAAGAAACAGAAATCTTTGCTGTAAAAATAAAACTTTCATGTAATACAAAGAAGTGACTTATGGGGTCAATCAAGGTCATTCATTCAATAGCAAGGGAACCTTCTTTTTATCTGCGTAAAACAAGTCCTTGGAAAAAAACTACGGTGAATAGCTTTCACCGTGCCATAAAAAGAGAAATTTTCTTCCCGTAAAACGTCTCTTAGCTAACAAACAATGAATTAAGTCTAGCCAACAAGTTTCCGTATTTCAAAATGTTTCTTCGAGAAACTTCTAGCGGAAAGAGATTAAGTCAATCAAAAAGGAAATCTGGTAACGCGTTTGCAAAGTTGGAAATTTTAAATTCTCGTAGAAGATGTGTAGAAAGTCTATTAAAGGCATTTTTGAAGACACAATTCGCTAAGAGAAACAACAAAGGAAGGATCGCTTCGGAAAGCTAGGAAACAATTTGCTTCGGGAGGCGAGATAGGGCAGTTTACAATATAACTTGTGAAGTGGAACAGTAGCTCATTTGCTTAGAAGATATCAATGGTGTAATTTGTTTGGTGGAAGACGGAACAAGCGTAACTTTGTGTATTCAAAACGATCGCGAGAAACTGCGGTTTAAAGACAACTCGTAATAATAATTTAATGCAAGTAGCGGACATCAATCACTCCAACCTAGTTAGATTATATGTATATGCGAATGACTAGAGAATTTGTGAGTTACGGTGTCAGGAAGTGTTTAAAACTTTTACAGCTCTTTGCAAATGATATGGAAGTGTCAGCAAATAATAAAATTATAAGTAAAGTATGAATGGTTTTGTCCATTATGAAGCCTTAATCCACATCTTCCTTCCCTGGAAACTTTCCAGAAAAGCCTTCAAGTAATTTTGGCAACCCTGAGAGAACACTCTCCGAGAGCGGCAGCAGGAGGGTTCAACGCAGACGTTCAAGCCGTGGCAGTGACATACTACATTACCAGTAAACATTAGATCCAACCAATTTAAATAAAAATTAATTAATTATTCCCCCTATTCTTATTCGCAAATTGGCACTTCATTGGAAATTGATTAACTATTTTCCACGTCCCATCAACAAACCCGCCGCATCTTTGTGACAAACTAGTGAAATTCTTGGTTAATTTTCTATTAAATAAGTATTCTTAATTGAAATTTTGTGCTTAAGTCGCGTTTAAAATACTCGTATGTGGAGGCAAAAACATCAAAATATTAGTAATAATAGTAGCATTTCCTCAACTGTCTTGTTCGCTCTAGAAACAAAAGGAATAAACCAGGTATGCACAGAGTATTGAATTAGAAGCAGTCATAGGGCATACGAGGGTTACTCTGAAAGTTTTAAGAATGAAAGCAATAGAATTCTGAAAAATGATCTGATCTTTTCAAAGTATTCTTGATTACATTCTGTACAACGTCTGAAGCTGTCCCTGGCTCACCTTCGATTACCAAGTAATTAAAATAATTAATATTTGTAATTTTAGAATTAGCAACTCAGTAATTATGTGCCAGTATGTTATGCATTTCCTTTAATGACATGACTCTTATATGTAGAATTAATATTGTATAGTATTTAAATGCGTTTATTAAGTGTAATTTTAGTAATATTTAAGAGATAACATGTAGTAATATAGCAAAGTAAGAAAAAACTCGCGTCTTTCTCCGAACACAAAAAGACTTGGCAAAAAGTCAGACAATGCAAGGTAATCCCTTCTGGTGTGAAGCTAGAGTTGGAAATGCCTCGCCTCAGGCGAGACACCGGCCTATTTGGTGACAAAGTTGCAGGTGTCTGAGTACAAGAGTCATTGACAGTAACGTATGCAATCTGTTTAAATTCACCTTATTGACGAATAGCACAGCATTTGGCTTGACCAAAAAATTTCAGCGAATAGAAATGAAATTCAATAAGGTAAGCACTCACCTATGAGAGACGTTAATACAAAAGTGGCGGGAGTATTTGCGCTATTGCCCATGGATAGCGTCAGTTTGTATTGTATATAAAAGGGATAGATTTTGGCCAAATGTGAGGCACAGTCTCAGAATTTTCCGGATCCAGATACTTGTGACTGCCGTCTACCGGAGATCAGCGGAAGAGCGACCTAAGTACCAAGTACCAGTTCTGGCGATAACGAAGCTTGAGTGTTAGTCACCACGCTAATTGGCGATACAACGTCATTGAGTGTATTAAGAATTCTGTTGAATTAACAATCTCTTTGCACTCGGCACTACGCAATAAACTTACTTGTTTGCCAAGATTACCTTGCCTGTGGTTCGACGTGAGATGTGAGTTTGCCCGAATATTCACGTTAAGTAGAATAAACGATATCATCAACTAAACAACGAAGCGTTATTTTCAGGAGTAAAAATTCTATGTATGGCTTCCTTCAGAATGGAAGTAAAGTCGCGATCACGTGTCATAGATTTACAGCATGTAAAAGAATCTCAAGTCTGAAAGCAGAGGCCTCGGAGCAAAGTTTGTCGCCCATTTCACGCCATGAATTGAATGGCACGCTGATGACATGACAGAGCGTCTGTAAGTAAACCAGATCAATAACCTTTGATGCTTAGAGAGTTTTAAATTCGAGAGTATGCTGAAAGGAAAAGACTCGGATATGGCAATAAAAGGGAACTTTGCAAAACAGAAAAATAATAATTTACGATTAAAAGAGTGGAAAATATCAGTACAATTTTCTGAATAATAATGTAAGGTTTGAACCATATATCCTGAAAGCTTTGAATTATTTAAAATTTGGAATTATTAAATATTTTCATCATTAATATATAATAATATTAAATTGCTGCAAATAAATCCTCGGGCATAGACATATTGCAATTTTTCTTATTTTAACGATGAATGATAGACTTTAAATGCACGTACCTAGCTGTAACAAAGTAAAGTTTAAAGCAGTATAGCACAATACAATGAAGAAATTTACCACACTTTTTCAAAACTACATTCTACCTGGGTCACTGCACGTACTTGAAGAAGATCCCGGATCTAGCAATTTAGAATGAACAGGACACGTCTTCCTTCTCGAAGAAAGAGCCGTAATCACCCATGACTACACACAGTTTAATAAACATCGATAATCTAGCAAACAAGGCAAACCAATGGCAAACAAGGCCTACTCGGTATACTTGGCTTGGTTACTTGAGGAAGGGAGAGCGAAAGGTTAGTGTATCGGTGAAGTGCTAAAGGAATCCGTGCAAGAAGACATTCTACATAAAATATATCAATAACATTAAAGAAAGTAATTAATTTTACGTGTCTGGTTTAAACTAAAAGGTTTGAAAAATAAAATCGTGACTTTAGATATTGGAAAATATGCTATGGAACTAGCTTATATTAACTATTTAATTTCGGATTTAATGTTTTTAGTGGTAGTTGCAATAATTTAACCGTTGTTGCGTCATTTTTTTCAGAAAAATCGAAGCCTTTTTGCAGTAACTACAGCAATTTTAGGTTAATTTAAGGTTGTTAAACGAGTTATATATTAATAAGTAATTGATTTAGCTCAGATCTTCATGAAAGGGGTTCGCGAGTCTAAAAAGGCTGGAAAACCACTGTATTGTACCATACTTTTGTGGAATGTAGCCTTGGACTTATTTTTCAGTGCTATATTAAAATGTATATTGCCCTGCTATTTTTGTAACGATTTTCACTTACATTTGTAACAGAGCAATATACAGATTGTAATTGAAATGTCATACTTGTTCATACACTTAATGAGAATCAATGTAGTCACTGAGGAATTATGGAGATGCAGATACGTTTCGGTTCATCAACTTTTCAGAAGATGGCAGCTTTCATATTAATGGTGATGCGAAGCAGATGAACTTGGCATGTGAACTGAGCGATATGTAAAACACACGTCGACTTCCTCGACATATATTATCATTGAAGTCCTCCCATGATGGATGCGTTGGGAAAGAACGCTCTGCTAGGTACTGCATAAGAGGCGTGCCTTCTTTTCAAATTTGCCAACTGACAAGCATCGTCGTCTTCCATCTTTTTGTCTTCCTTGTCCTCCGATAGTGAGCGAGTCTGGGAATGAAGAGTTGCAACACTGTCTGAATATCTGGACCGGTTCCCGTGTAGAATTTTAGCATAAAATGTCCATCTACCATGCGAGGTGGAGCGGGTTACCTGTGCTAAAAGTAATTTAAAGGGTCATTCTCAAGTTTGTTTAATCTTATCTGCATCGCAATAATTGACGTTGGTGGGATGCAGCATGAAACAACACATCAGTCCTAAGAAAACTTAATATAAACTTGCCAGTAGCCATTTTTGTACAGCTTTTCTGTTGTATCGTCTCTGTGAAGTACAGTTTTCGCTGTGAAATCTTTAAGAAATATTAAACTTGATTAGTCTTTCTGTAGTTATTGGTTGTTGGACAATTACCTTTAGAGCCAAGTTGCATAAACTCTTGTTAAATAGATGTCTTATTTTTTACCGTATTTCATAAATTCACGTAACGGCACTGACATATTTTTACATTGCTCTTAATATTAATAAACTTTTATCAATCGCTGATCGATAAATCTATGCAAAAATTAGGACGGCTTAACTTTTTGGGGGAAGATTAATTAATATCTAAACATTTTAAAATCTGTATTTATTCCATAAGAATTATCGCCTTCACAAAATCCTTATCAGATGTCATATCTGATCTGTTAAGTAAATAATTGCAACTGTAAATTCTACTCCGTTGTGTTCAGTTGTTCAGATATAGTTGCATAAAGAAGGCTATGTGTAGAAGATTGTGATATGTTCAAAATGGAGTTTCGAGCTGTTATTAAGTTCTTCACAAAAGAAGGACTTACTCCAAATGAAATTAAACAGTGATTGGACAGTGTATATGGGGAAGCATCCCCTTTATATTCTACCCTAAAAGAATGCGTCGAGAAATCATTGAAAACGAAGAGCGTGCAGGTCGGCCTTTGAAGGTGCTCATTCCTGAAAACATCTCTTTTGTAGAAGGAGAAATTATAGAAGACCGGAGGCTCAAAGTTAAGGAAATAGCAGCAAGGTATGGCCTTTCTAAAACAGCAGGCCTTCTAATTATTCAAGAACATTTACACACGAATAACTTTAGTGCAAGATGGGTGCCTGGACTTCTTTCCTCAATCCAAAAGCAGCAACGAGTCGTCTATTGTCGGTCATTTTTGGAGCTCTGCCATGGCAACGAGAGAGAGGGAGATGTTCTTCAAACCATTTTTACAGGAGATGAAACTATGGTCTTGCTATGATCCCTTGTTCAAAATAGAATCAATGGAGTGGCGTAAACCCAGCAAGTACCGCCTCTAGAGGCCAAGGTCACTCAGTCAAACAAGAAGATCATGGCCACAATCTTTTGGGATTGTGAAGGAATTGACCTCAAGGCGATGAATACCACAGTAAATGGGGAGTACTATGCTGGCCTACTGCACAGACTACGTGCTTACATCAAAGAGAAAAGGCAAGGAAAGCTGAGTGATGTGCGCCTTGTTCACGACAACGCACCTGTGCACCCAGCTCTTGTTGCAAAGGAAGCTGCGAAGAAATGTGGCTTCAAGGAGATCGGCTATCCCCCTTACAGCCCACAACTAGCTCCCAGTGACTATTTCCTCAGCTTAAAACTCAAATGTAAGTGTGAGGAAGAAGCGATGGATGCTGTTTATGCCTGTTTTGCAGACAAGACTTCTGACTATTTGGGGGGGGCGGTAGATTGGAAGCGTTAATTCAAAGACGTGAGAAGTATATTGCAATAAAGGGTAACTACATTAAAAAGTAAAATATAGTTTTTTGTCTTTACCATACCTAGAAAATGGTTAGGCCGAAAACTTATGGAGCATCCCTCGCATTTTGTAATTTGTTTAACCCATTGATAAAATGCGATTACTTCAGCTCTGTAGAAAACGCATTTGTTTCAGAGCAAACCGCTTCATTATATGTGAAGTTCTTTCCTGCTAGCCATTTCCTCATTTTGAGGACCATGAGGTTGTCCGATAGAATCTAAACAGGATTTCATACCTTAAAGAAGGAAAGGAAGGGGAATAGAACATCATATGTTTGTTTTTGTGCCATTTCAATATTTGGAATTTTCTGTTTATTTTTATATGCTTTGTATCAACGTTCCTTGGTTATGAGTAATTATAATAAATGTTTAATTATGTCACTGTAGAAACCATTTGTTTTGGATTTCGCGAGGAATTGTTCAGTTAAAATTCTTTTTCTCAGGAATTATTTGCTGTAGAAGGTTGTGGTTTATCTTGAATGGTAGAAAAGGTTGCATTTCATAAATTGACAGTATTTATTTACTTTGTTGTTTTACAGTGTTGGAGAGTTTTTGCTGGTATTTCCCTGTAAAAGTTAGTTTTATGTAAAACATTTTTTGACTGGAATAAGTTTCCAATTTTTAGGTTCTATATAAGCTCCTACTTATTCATGATATTGTGATACTGTGAATATATTAAAGTAGTGATAGAATAAAATGTGACAATGTGAGAAAATAAAATGTTGGGAAAAATGAAACACAAATATAAACACAATTGAAAATTTTTTATAATTTGCTTGAAAATCTTGGTACAGTAGTTAAAATAGATCATAACATTTCAATTATGTGCATCTGTATGCTATGAGCGTTTCATTTTATTAGATTTAATAAAATGGGAACTAAAGTAAGTAAATTCAACATTTCAAGGATAGACTTTCATATTACCCTTAAGTCTATTAATTTTAGGGTCACAATTGCAAAATTGCACACCAGCGCATTAACAGGTTCTTTGTTTTCGCTAAACGAAAGAGAATAAAAGAGAAAAGAAAACGAATCTCAAGTTAACGGCAATATTACTGCGGAATTCAAATAATGTAATGGGTGGGAAATTCTTTTTCTGGAACTACAAACTTCCTACTTCAGGACTTTTGAATTAATACACATGGTGGCAAAAATGTATGCACACTTCAAGCAAAGAAAAAATTGTGTTAACATAACAAAACTGAATTCAAACAAACAGAAAACGATGAGCACTAATCATCTTAGACTTTTACACTTACAACAGCTGCTCAAAATGCCGACCATCATCGATGTCGATACACTTCTGAGTACGTTGAACTACTGATTGAGCAACGTTTGCGAGTGTCCTCAGCAATTGCAGCACATGCTGTTTCAATTTCTTCCCGAAGTGCTGCCAGTGTAGTTGGTTTTCTACGGTATACAACGTCCTTAAGAGTTCCCCATAGGTAGAAGTTCAACGGAGTTAGATCCGGAGAATGCGGTGAAAACTCAATCGAACCTCTTCGTCCTACACAGTGCCTAGGATAGTACCTTGGATCCAGTGTACGGGACTTGTTTCTGTCTCCCAGATCTGCCCTTGTGAACATCGCATACGTTACCACGAGTCTCAAATTTGTCTCGAAAGCGTGTAATTGTTTCTCGCCTTGGCGGTTCGGTTCTGTTCTGTACACACGTCTACATTGTCTTTGAACTTCCATAACATTCTCGGCTTTCCAATACCCTTCAAAATTGTTTTCCGCTGTTCAAACGATAATCTTGGCACCATTTTTGCTGTAGTAGCAACGCTAATGTGAGTGACACCAGTTTACAGTTCATCACACTACACATTATTGTTGTTTTTCGGTTCAACTTTGAATTATATTAAATAGATATCTACTACGAAAGTGTTTATACGTCTTTGACACCCTCGGTATATTCACAAACATTTATATGTAATAGTGAAGTTAAATATAATAGCGTTTCGAGAACTTTTCTTTCAAACAGTCCAGTGACAGAGAGATTATTTAAAGACTGTATCAACCTTAAAAGACAGTATGGGAATAAATGGGCTATCTCTGTCTTTCTCTAATACATATTGTTGTCATTAGTTCTGTTCTTTTCTACTCTAACGCTGTTGCCAAGTTGCTAGTAAGACGGTGTAAACATTGAGTCAAAATTTTCAGTTCCAAGCACACTATTATTATATTATGGAATATTTTTCTCTATCATGTTATAGATTCCTATGGAGTCCCGTTTATAAAGACAATGTGTTTTTCACTAACAATCCGATATTTTTTGTATCGGCAATACCCAATAAACTAACGATTAACACACCATTTTTTTTTTCTGAGCTAGAAAATACTTGACTACTGATACCTGTCTCTTTTGAATTCTCTGTATTTAATTAGACAAGTGTTACAATTTTCAAATGAAATATTTGCGATAAATTCTATAGCAGAAAAGTCAATGTCATTGAACTGCTCCAATAGAGGTTTGCTCTTTTCCAAAACATCAATTACAACTAATCAGTGGCAATGGCAAAACACAATCCCTATCACCTTTCCTGTAGAGGGGATTGATTTTTCGCTTACAGCCCACATTGTTTCTGGCGTGTAGTGATAGATTCATGTTTCATCAACTGTCAAGTACAGTCTCCGAAATTCACTTCGGTTTAGTTTGAACATGCCCGAACAACCCGCTCTATTTTTCAGTCAATAGTTAGTAACGACAACCGCCTTGCCCATAGTTTTTCGTTTATTTTTTGTTTTTCTTTTGCAAGCGATTATGAAAAATATTATACATCCAATTACCAGAATCTCTGCACATTCAGTCTCCGGTCATTCAGCACCATATAGTCCGTTTTATTCAGTCCGGGGTTTACCTTGGCAAAACTTTCGGAACGGTCTGCATCGCTTGTGCTCGATCGGCCACATTTAAACTCACCAAACTATTTATACCCATTCTAAATGAAGGTGAAAATTTACATAATGTCTGTCCAGTTTAGCTTTAGTTTCTGTGGATTGTTGCTCCTTTCAAAAAATAAAGTTTTATTAATACATGAAATTAGTGTTTCTCCATTTTAAATAATTGTTTACAAATATAAGCAAGAAAATGACTTTCAAACACAGACTTTGCTTCATAACTCTTTGTAACCATATACGTAAATCTTCTCTCAACAATCACCAAGTTACCAAGATAGTGTTGAAAACAATCCACTGTTATCACTTGATACAGTTCTTGGTACCTCATCAACCGCGAGAAATGGATTGGAATATATCTTTTATTTCAGCTAGCTTTAAGTGAAGGGTTCTATTTGTAAGAATGTCAAGAAAAGCAGGAAATTTGCTCGGACAGCAGAGAGACCGTTTTGGCAGACAATGGAGCTTTTGTTCATTAGGAGGACGGGTGTTCGCCCCGGTCAGGTATGCTGGGAAAGAACAACGCTATAATGCCGCTAAGGCCGTTGATCTGTAACGTTCAGTAAAACTTGAAATTAGACGCTGGACGAATCACCGAGTGGTTAAGTTCAAATAATCAAACTGGCCAATAATATGAGAGTGACATGAAGTCACAGATAACCTAAGAGGATGTCTAAATTCATAGTGGCGGGAAAATATAGCGTCCCTGCATCACGTGGTAAAGCGTGTTATATTGGGTAGTTAAGGACGTGAAATCGCCCTTTTCGAGGTCTTTTTGGTTCGTCTACTCCGTTACTATGGGAACTCTGGTCTGTTTTCGTCATCTTGGTCCTACAAGTATTCAGCATTCAGATGTCATAAGAACGCCAATGTTCGAGCGTCACTTCAGCTCGACAAGTCTTCCTAACGGTCAGCAATCACATTGCTAGTCAAACATTACAGTTCCGCGTGTCTGCCCGACGTCTCATTACTGCGGTCAGAACTGAAACGCCATGGGATGCTCTCTTTGTTAAATAAACGACGTCAACCTGCAGATAATGTGTTCTCTCTGGTCGATGTAATACTTTAATTCCCTTCACTCAACCCGGCACTACCAGGTCCCGAAAACCAGCTACATCCCTGAGATCGACGAGAAGAGTTATTGAGTGGTGAGCTGGGTCATGAACAATCAAACTCCCATCACCATCTTCCCCGCCACCTATAACCCCTTCAAACCTTGATCCACCAACGCGGGGTAATCATAATCAAAATTACCCCCCGCATCCTCCCACCAATAACTACTTCACACTTGTTGAGTTTGCAGGAACTTATCGAATAGCCCTCGAAAGTAGGTTTAAATGCTTCCTTGGCTCTAATTAATAACTTACAGAGTGATGAGCGATTCATAAATTTCGCGACATAGACGACATTCACTGTTGCGATGTTTTTGTTTGCATGGAGGAAGTTTATTTAAGACAGATGTGTTATATACACGGTGGTGTTCAAAACTGAAAACAGAGCAGTAATTACATCTTTATAAAGGACATTTTTCGAGAGGTATTAACCAATACCTTGACGGTGTGCTTTGGGAAGCTTCCTCTTCATATTCCAATGTGAAGGAACGGTGAAAAATATTTCGTTTGGACGGAGAGAGCATTGAGTTGTGATCGGATAGGGCACGGTATCTCAGACGGTAATACACTGACACGGTAACCCAAAGACTCATAGTTCGAATCCCGAAAATGACCTTAAGGATACTTTTTATGATTTTTTAACTTTTCAGATTTGAATAGTTTGAGTTTTCCTGTTTAATTTGGTATATGTTTTAAAGTGGTAAGATTATTTTATTTAAACTTTTATTTCAAAATAATGTGTCAACTTTTTTTTTTTTTTTTTTTTTTTAAATATTGCTCTGGATCTTTCACTCCGTTAAACATGAATAATTTGTAAATATATGCAGTTGAGATGTATTTAACTAAGTTGAAACATATTTAATTAGATTAGAATATATATAAAATGCATTTAAGTCTATTGAAAATTATTTAATTATATTTATATTCAATTATTTAGATTGGAATGTAATTAATTGCGTTGATATGTATTTAGTTTCATTGAAATGTATATAATTAGGCTGAAATGTGTTGCATTTATTTAATTAGATTGAATTTTATTTCATTCTGTTGATATATATTTAATTATATTAAACTTATTTAAAATGTTGAAATGTATTTAAATGCATTTAATCAAGTTGTAGTGTATTTAATTATGTTGATATATATATATATATATATATATATATTTAATTACGTTGAAATGCTTTATTTAGCTTGGAATGCATTAAATTATATTAACATATATTTAAATAGGTTATCATGTATTTAATAAGGTTGATGTGCACTTTATATATTTAATTAGGTCATATATATAATTAGACTAAAATATAATTAGATTGAAATGTATTTAAATAAGCTGACATACATTTAATTGTAAGTACGAGCTGTAACTATTTGTCCGCTGTCACCGAGTGTAAGCGCAACTGCAGATAAATACATACAACATGCTTACATTTAATTTCAAAGAGCCATGTGCATATTGGTTTCTGCACTCCGCAAATCGCTTTTATTTGGAACGAGGGCCACTAAACGAGAGCAATTTGGGTGTTTAATCTACCACAGATATCGACGGGTTAAGACTAATGGAGGCTGCGATGGAACGACACGCTTGATATCTACGTCAGGACCGAAGAAATGAATAATGGTGGTTATAAAGTGATGGATGATTCGCTAAAGGAACCGTTCAGTGTAATGGCTTAATATTGCTCTGACGAAATCAAGTACGGTAGATCTCTTATCGAATGCTCTCAAACGTTATGCTGTTTAAAGTGTTTTGCACTCAGCTTCGAGTGATTTATAAGGGGGCTTCAGAATCTCTAAGCAATGCTTCTACGTTCTATGCACTGATGCTATGGTTCTAAGGAAACGACAACGAATGCAAGAAGGGCACAAACTTATCCCCAACACATGTGAAGAACGTTTTGGTACGCAAATGTTTTCTCAGAGCTCGATCTATATTACACACCACTTTTATGGTTACCTTCTAACATTACACTTAAATTGTTGAAACGTAAATACATACTTTGACAGTTAAAATATTTATTTTGGCCAAATGTATTGCATCAGTAGCAACAATCTTACCCATTCACAATGCAGAAAATATTTTCACAGTGTAGGTTCTATAATTGTTGTCAAAGATTTATTACAGGAGGTTCTGTGGCGTTATTTGTACGAGCATTGTCGTTTTTTCCCGCTTCAAATGAACACAATAATGACTCCCGGTGTTGCTAGATTATTGCTGAGCATTGCCGCCAACTTTTACATCATTCAGTTGCCAGAAAGTAGCCAAATAAAAAATAAAATGAAATGAAAATAAAGCATTGACTTATAAATACTACTGAGAGCTGGAGAGAAAGCTAGTGACTTTTTTTAACGGTGCTTAACTCCCGTTTTTACTACTAAGGCACCACAGGCTATGGACACTGATGATACATGAAATGAAATGATATATTGAGAAAGCATTTTTACCTTAAGAAAGGAAACGTTCCAGGCCTAAGTTTAGGGTACCTCCCTGGCATTTGCCAGTTATGAAGACTAAGGAAAACCTGGAAAAAACCTCAGTCAGGGAGAACGATCCTGGCGGGGATCTCCCGCTAACCAGTCCATGCCTTAACGACCTCGACCACCTGTGGCGGTATGGATAGCGACGTATACTGGGGGAGGACTTTCTCTGTTAAGCAAAATATTTCGCAAAGATGTGTTTATTTATTAAAATACTTAGGATCGGTTCATTTATTAATAGGACAACTGGACGTATCAACACACCCCGCTAACTAGCCATCTCTCCAGGTCCCAGCAGACACAGTATATTTATATATGGAAATTGTTCTTTCACACTAGTCGTGACATAAGTTAGAAATGAAGAATGGAAACCTTGGGAAGTCTCCGGGGTAGTATATTGAATCAGTAGAGAGAGATTTGCGGTTCAGTTCTTGCAGGACACGTTAGCTCAGTGAGTTTGCGCATGAGCAAGGAAGGTTTAAGATCCGTAGTTCGAATCCCGGCCGTGACCTATGTTCATTTCCGCTAAACATATTGTTTAAAAACTTAATCACAGGTAACAAATTAAACAACCAGTATTTTGCTAATACTTAAAAACCAAATTTCAGTATAAATATAAAGAAAATTCAAATAAAGTTACATTTAGCCCACGGCCTCACCTTCCTTTTATTGTATTTTCTGTTCTCATTATACTGTATTTCACAAATAGTCAGGCTAATAAGTCTGCCAAATTCCTAAATACTCATGATTGTAAATATCTATCGCTTTTATGGCGTAATATTAAAACAAACATATTATTTATTAAATTAAACCATACTAAGTGATAAGGTCCATTTATTAATTTAATTCAAAAATTAACTTTTACATGATTATTTCCAAGTATGACACCACACTTTTATTATAAAATCGTAACATTGTTGCAGTGACCAAAGAGAGTCGGTGGAGAAAACGGCAAAGTCTGTAAACCTCCATACACCCGTTAGAGTGAACATTTGTATGCAATCTCATGTAAAATAGTCATACTGCATCTATTGAAAATTCACAGAACTATGGAATACTGTCGTAAACTCCATGGTTGCTCTATGGTCCAATGTGTGTAAATTTGTAACACTTGGACAATTTTATCCAAAGGAGCTACAAAAAAAATGCAAGTACCTTTAAATGGGTCAGAAAAATTGCCAGTAACCGAACAGAAAGACAAGTAGCTGCTTCTAACAATATTTTAACAGCAGTGTAGAGGCCACAAGCAAGTAGCAAGGACAAAATAAGGGGAATTTACTACACGTAAAAAGCGCTATTGTTGCATATTCAACTAAGAGCTCTCTACAAAATAGGGTGTTTTTTTTTAACGGTTGTAATGCTTGAGGGACTGTGACCATTTTGACCGAAGGGAAGACCAGTGCATGAAAAAAAGCTTCAGCACCTCAACAAGACACATTTTTAAGACAATGAGCCTTAGAGATCGCCGCCTTTTCTCTGTGGAGTTGAAACGAGCGGTGGGGTGGGAGGTCCAGTTTGTGATATATTTTTGTTCATTTGTTTTATTTACGGACGCTCTTTAACATCTCAGGTCATCAGCGTCCCATTCAATTCAGGGCGTGAAACGGCCGACAAATTTTGCTCAGAAGCCTCTTCTTTCAGGTATAAGGTTCCTTTTCGTGTGGGTACAATCTACTATAAAACTTATATTAACTCATAAAAAAAAAAGGTTTTATAACAATATCAGTAAGGCTGGCGAATGCTCAAAAATAAAAAAAAATTGAATGGATATAAATATTATAAACAATAGGAATACACTCATCCAATTTATTGGAAAAGTTTGCTTTAATGTCGGTCCTGGTGGTCTGGTGGTAACCATACTTCCGTTATAGACCCAAGACCGTGGGTTCAATCTCGGTCAGGATCGAGGGATTTTATCGGGCATAAAAATCCTAAGTATGGCTTCCTTGGGAAGGGAAGTAAAGCCGTGCGTTCCGTGTCGTACATTTACGGCACGTAAAAGAACCTCAAGCCTGAAAGAAGAGGCCTCTGAGCAAAATTTTTCGACCGTTTCACGCCGTGAATTTAATGGGACGCAGCAGATGACCTGAGATGTTAAAGAGCGTTCATAAATAACAAATCAACAACTTAGCTTTGATGTGACCAAATCCTGGAGGACTCCTTTCTATGTGGGCTGTCTGTTGCAGAATAATGCGTATCCCTTATCCACTCTGCTGCAAACCGTTCAGTAGGAAACTTTTGTAGACATAGTCTAAACACACACATCACAGACGCTAGTGGTTTTGTTTACATTCGATTCCGATGTTTAATAATAGTGTTATTCATGACATTAAAACCCGTTTCAAATTCTGAGGAAGATATTATTTGTATAGTTTCGTTCAAATCCCTATATGTTTCAGCAATAAATTCCCTTTTGTTTACTTGCTTTAACTTTCTATTCACAACAGAAGTACCAGTGTTTGAAGGCACTGATTTCAAAATGTTACATAAGGACTCGATATTTTTTATCACCAAGTAACACTAATTTATTTCGCCCGATTTACGACCCTCCATTGACTCTCTTTTGGACAAGGGAGCATAGTAGAGGATCATAGTTTCATCTCCTGTAACAATGGTTTATAGAACTTCTTTCTCGTTGCCATGGTAGAGCTCGAAAAACGTCTGACAACAGATGACTGGTTGCTGCTTTTGAACTGAGGAAAGAAGTCTAGGCACCCATCTTGCACTAACCTTATTCATATTTAAATGTTCATAAATAATTTGAAGGACTGTTGTTTTAGAAAGTCTCAACCTGGCTGGAATTTCTGTAACTTTGAGCCACCGGTCTTCCATAATTTCTCCTTCCACAAGAGCGATGTTTTCAGGAGTGAGCACCTCCAAGAGCCGACTTGCACCCTCTTTGTCTTCAATGCTTTCTCGACCCATTTGAAAAAGTTTGGCCCATTCTTTTACGGTAGAATATGAAGGGGATGCTTCCCCATATACACTGTCCAATAACTGTTTAATTTCATTTGGGGTAAGTTCTTCTTTAGTGAAGAACTTAATATAGCTTCTTTATGCAACTATATCTGAACTGAACACAGCGGAGCTGCAATTATTTACTTAACAGATAAGGTATGGCACCAGATAAGGGTTTTGTGAAGGTGATAATCCTAACTGGCGAAGCCGGAAGCTTATGTACCTTCGTAGCTGCTGGTTTGTAAACTTGCGGTTCCACCCGAAACAAATCCTATCAACTGCTTAAATAAAATCTCTTGAGAAACACCGTTATCAATAAAATACATTGTAGACGACACTGTCGTCAATGGCTTCTCCATATCAAAGAAACAGTTGCACGGTGGATCATCGTAGACACAACGACCGTAGACAATTAAGTATGATTCATTTGTTTGATTAATGCTTTCGTCACTTGATAGAAGAAAACACAACAGGAATCAATTATGTAATTCTTTAGGAGAGACACTGTTTGCTAATAATAGTATTATATTATTTAAGTGTGATCTGAATGAATAACTAAGCCGTTCATTGCTTGCAATTCACAGAAACATTGGAAAAGTAGGAAGGGATCATTTTCTTTGCATATGCGATATCCTGTTCTACAATCACGCGCGGTCACTTGTATTTTCTCTAGATTTTTTCCCTTTCCCATTTTATAAAGTCATTAGGGAGAAAATCATTAATTGCTTCTATTTTCTTTTCATTTAAAATAGATTCATACTTCAAGTAAAACGATCCCTGCCGGACCGCTGGTTTTATTATTAAACGTGCTTTTATTTGCATTGAGCTCTTTCTAAATATGTATATTACCCTCTTTATAGCACCATGATTTGGAATTTCTGAGTAATACAGGCATATAACCCCTCCGGAACTCTTTGCCGAAAGCCAAGGGCAATTTGTTTCCAATCTCAGTTTGCCTAGAAATTCCCTCATTTTGCTACCGTACTTATCTCACAAGTTCCACTATATGCTTCACTGACACTTGTTCCGTCACTACTGGAATGTTTACCTGTGGAGTAGAAGACGAGACCTATTGCTTATCGCTTGAGACTCTGATAGGCATCATCGTTTCATTCTGTTACTTTACGCTTTTATCCACTTCAAACTATGACATCCACACTCTCCTTAAAAGACACACTCACCTGACTACCACCAAAGTCCATTTTTTTACTGCACTCATGTACTAACACATACGTAAATGCTATTATTGCCAGCTTAATAGAAATGGATACAAAACAACTTACAGCAAATAAACAACATATCCATTGTCACATTTCGATTGCATGTGTAACACTCGTTAGATGACTTATGTTGCTGCTGTGCATAGTATGTGATTAATTCACAAACTGTCATTATGAATAAACGTAATTGCGTGTTTTCAGTAATTGCATTGTAATTTTAAAACTGAGATTTTTTAACAAAAAAAAAAAAAATACTTACCTGGAAAAGAAGATATTGACGAATTGGGGAAATTCTTTCACTTGAAGGGAAAATCCTTCCGTTAATCCGAGCCCTAATAATCTTTATATACTTTGTGTAATGTTTATACAAGACTACAGGTTTTATTTCATTCGTTTGTTTACTTTGCGTTGACTGAAATCTTCTAGTCATCAAGAATTTGTCTTCAGCCTCAAGACTTTGCGAGCATCTTTAGACAGTCTCTTTTTGTTCTACTTCTTCCTTCTTACTGTAACGGCGTTCATTCCTGGAAGGGACCAACATATTCGTAAGAAAACTTCCCGTTCTGTCCTTGGTTACTGTAATGCCAGAGGATTTGTGTGAACTCTGCATAGATTGCGTGCTGCAAGTGTTTTTCTTCCTTTTTCCCAACATACATACGAAGCCATCCGTTAAGTTAACGTAGTTGGATCTGGCACTGCGTGTCTGTATATTGAACCTTTGGAGGAACACAGGCATTTGTTTAGCAGAAACCGTATAAAATATGTCTAAATATTTAGATATGCATATTAATGTAATGCGAGGGTTGTTCAATAAAGATTGATTATTTTATAGACACAATTTCTCGCGCTAATATTTATCTTTACAATATTTTGTTAGTTTAATGCGTAATGTACACGTGGTACCGCCTATGAGGGGTGTGCATGTTGAGAAATGCTCAGTTCCGCATACAGCAAAATGGAGATAACACCGAATATGCTGCTCTGAAATTCTACTTTCGCCTCAACAAAACTTCAGCCGAGCCCTATGGAGAGTTTGTTCTTCCCTGTAGTAAAGCTCGACCAAGATTTAAAGGGGGGAATTAAACAGTTTTAAAGGAAGATGGAAGCGGGGTTTCAGTTTATGCTATACGGGAGACAAACATTAACATTGCAGCTGTCATGTTAGAGAGAATAGTCAGATAACATTAAGAACATTTTCAGAAATAATGAGTGGGTGTTATCCACGCTATGGTTACTGAAAGTATGCACATGAGACGTGTTTGTGCACCATGGGTCCCAACACTGCTGACTTTAGCGTGCAAGTTTGCAAGCAGTGAAGATGACGTTGAGTTTCTTTCAAAGTTAATCACTGCTGATGAAACTTGGTTATACCATTTCGACTCTGAGAGAAAATACCAAAGTCCTGTATGGTCACAAATACCAGATACTTCTATGGTCATCAAATATTTCGATACTCAAGAAATGATTTACCGACATATACCTGTACACACAACTGGACAATACTACAGAGATGTCCTGAAAACTCTACATGCCATATCATACACTTGCAAACGCCACAGTTTCTAACTTTAACTCTGCATCATTCCATGAAAAAGCAAAAATTTAATTACTAATATAAGTACCACTGTTTATAACATTTACGTTGAAACTGTGTGCAAAAGAAAAAAAAAAATGGCGAAAATACATTGCTATTTTGACACAATGTAAACTTTATATGTAATAACATAAAAGTGAATATTTTTCAGAAATCAGACTGAAAACTTGGACTGGGTCAACACAGTTCATTTCCGGAGATAAAAAATAAAAATAGTTTTGTTGACCAGTGAAACACAAGAACTAGTGAGAAATTTCTCTGAGAAATAAAATGGATAGATATAAACAACATTAATTGTACAACCAACTCGTAACTATTAAAGTTGATCCATGTATGTCAGAAAAGGAAAAGAACAAATGAAAGGTACAAGATTTAGTAATGAGTAAAGTAGCAGAGAAAAGAGAACGAAGATTAAAATGAAGGACAGGTGGAGACGAAGCTCTACTTTAGAAGGCGCCTTTAAATAATAGTGTACGTAAATGGAACACAAATGTTAGCATTGTGGACGCAAGTCGCGCATACCCGAGGAGGCACGTGCAAGGAATTCACAGCACTTAAAAAGCAGTTGACTCACGAAAAGAGGCATTGCACGTTTGCATGTTGAAAACACGCTTAGTGATGCACAGTGCACGAAACATGGTTGGCCACGGTTGTCCTCGGGGAATACCCCTGGGTGCTATTGTATAGGAATCTCACGTACGGCATGCAGTGGCACGCAACAGTTCAATTCTAAAATTCCACTTTTCGCAAAGAATGGAATGCTTAATAAATAGCTTCCAAAATGCTATTCCAGAGTTTGCGAATCGCGAAGTTGTTGGCTTCTTCGTCCCTAGAATTAAAATAAACCTGGTGAACCTGACATACATTTAAAATAGCAATGGAAGGTCTTTTGATGTTAACAACTATTTCCACATTCTGTGATTGTTTCCAAGTAAAGTACATTGTTTGTGCAATTTAACATTATATCTAGCCGAGAATTAGAAATTAATTTGGTATAGTACGGGTATAAACATAATTTTTGTCACGTTCATGTTAAATCCTGTGTTACAATTTAAGTGGAATTCACTTCCCCATGTCATATTTGTGTTTGTTGAGCTTAACTGACGCCAGTTATCGACTATTTCCTTCCTGCATGTACTAGGTTTGTGCCAAAGATTCATGCAAGATTTTGTGCTTTTAGTACTAACTTAATGGACTCATTTACAGAAATATATATAATTAAGAAATATATAATTAAGTTTATTTTGGAATCAACGTCCCTAATTAAGAGTTTGTAAGAGTTTCAGAAAAATGATTCTACATTCATTAAAACATTGAAGTATATCCTAACAATACTACCGTACGAAAGTAACTTTCAGTAATAAATGTACAATCTCTTGTAACATTCGAGACTTCATTTTTTAATATATTAGATAAAAATTTGCTATGATAAAAACTTTGGATGACATTTATTTGTTGTTAAGATGAATATAGAAAAAATCCAACATCAAAAAAGGTTACGTATATAATGAATTAAAAATGTAAATCCCATTTAAAGTAGAACACGCGATATACCGAGGGTGTATGCACACTTTCACAGTAGATATCTATTTAATATATTTCAAAGTTAGATCGAACAACAACAGCATTTTGTAGTATGTTTTCTGTAAACAGATGCGACTGACATACATTATGATAGCGTTGCTACGTGACAGGTAAATCAACGATGAACAAATGAAGCCAAGATTATCCTAAATAAACACTGAACAAATGGAGCCAAGATTATCGTATGATGTTCTGTAACAGATGTGACTCACGTTACATTATGCTAGCGTTGATACAACAAAATGCATATCGTTTGAACAGCGGAAAGCAATTTTGAAGTGGTATTGGAAAACGGAGAACGTTGTTGAAGTTCAAAGGCAATGGAGACGTGTGTACCGAACAGAACCGTCAACGCGAGTAACGCATTTGAGACAAATTTGAGACTCACTGTACCGTATGTGATAGGACGAAGAGGTCCGATTGAATTTCCACTGCGTTCTCCGGATATAACTCCGTTGGACCTCTACTTATGCGGAACTCTTAAGGAAGTTGTATACCGTAGAAAATCAGCTACACTGGCAGCACTTCGGGGAGAAATTGAAACGACATGTGCTGCAATTGCTGAGGACCCTTTCGCAAACGTTGCTCAATGGTGGGCATTTTGAGAACTGTTGTAACAGTAAAGGTCTAAGAGATTAGTGCTCACCATTTTCTGTTTGTGTGAATTCAGTTTTGTTATGTTAATACAGTTTTTTCTTTGCTTGAAGTGTGTAGACATTTTTGGCACTCTCTGTATATTAAACCTAAGGTTTGCTGTCATAACAATGAAAGGAAGGTCCTTAACAAGTTCTTCAGGCGTGCAATAAGAATTAAGAGATTATTTACAATGAAAATTAAAAACACAGGAGGATCATTTCAAAAGTTCTTGGGATGATCTACAGATTTGAAAAAAAAAAAAAAGTGCGCAGTAAAGCATAGTTTGATCAAAAAAGCGTAGTAGCTATAATAGTGCAGACTTGTATGGGGGAAAAATTCAAATATCGAACATTGTGCGGTTAAGTACTTGTAAAGAAGGGTACAAATGCAACAGAAATTCACACAGATATAACAAATACCTTAAGAGAATCTGACCATTTTTTTTAACCATGTCGAAGTAGACCACGAAAGCTCAGAAGATTACCCATCCAGCGGATGACCAAAATCCGTCGTCCTTAAGAGTATCGCCAATTAAAGGTGGCAAGATTGCTGAAGCTCTGGGCTTTGAGGGAAGAATTGTGTTTGAAAAAATTATTGGCAAGGTGGGGCCGCGACTGCTGACTCAGGATTAAAAGGGAGTCAGAGTACAAATCTCTCAACAAAGTTTGACCCGTTGATGAAACATGGGTGTATTACTCCACACCACAAACAAAACAACGGTGTAAACAATGGAAGCACCCTGGAAGATCATGTCATTGTTTTCTGGAATGCCAAGGGAGTACAGCTAATTAATTTGCAACGGGACATCCAGATGTGATCCCGTACATTTAATTAGCTCATATCAAGATATATTCCTCTTTAATTAATTGAATGTCATCTTAGTGTATTTCCATAGATTAATATTTTATGACAATTATATAGAATGTTGTGGATTGTTCAAGAATCAGAAATCTCTGCTGTAAAGATGAAAACTTTCATGTAACACAAGCGACTTCCTGGTGCCATAAGCAAGGTTATGCATTCAATAGCAAGGGAACCTTTCTTTTCATCTCCGTAAAATAAGTCCTTGAAAAGAAACTGAGGTGAATAGCTTGTTTCACCTTGGGCAACCGTCCCTTAAAAAGGAGAAATTTTCACTCCCTTAAAACGTCTCTAGCTAACGTACAATGAACTGAGTCTAGCCAATGAGTTCTGGTATTTCAAAATGTCTTTTCGAGAAGCTTCCAGCGGCATGAGGTCAAGCCAGTCAAGAAGGAAACCTGTAACGCGTCTGCAATATTAAAAACCCTGAATTCTCGTAGAAGACGCGTAGAAAGCAAGAATTTGCGAGTACGGTGTCAGGAAATATTTCAAACTCTCCCTCCTCTTGCTAATGGTATGAAAGTGTCATCAAAGGAAAAATAATAATAAAATAACAGTGAAGTATGAACAGTTTTGTCATTTGTGAAGCTTTAACCCGCATATTCCTCCTCCCCTGGAAACTTTCCAGAAAATGCGTTGATACAGTTTCATCTACTCTGAGAGAACACCTCTCCGATAGCGGCAGCAGGAGGGTTCAACGCAAACATTCAAGTTGTGGCATCCTGCATCAACATTTAACATCAGATCCACACCAATTCAAACCAAAATAAATTAATCCCTAAACCCTTTCACAATCCGCAGTAAATTTGAGTTCCCAACTTGGGGGTGACAATTAAAACCAAAACACCCTTCATAATACCGCCGCAAATTATATTCCCACTGAACATATCCCTGGAGAGTATCTACCGAAGACAAAAATACGCGAGAAAAGTCCGAAGAAAGTCATCTTGCACAAAGATAATGCTCGCCCTCACATTTGTGTCCTTCCAGGCAAAAATCGATGAATTAGGATACAATTTGCTGTCGCATCCACCTTATTCCCTCATTTGACTCCATCATACTTCCATCTGTTCCCTAAACAGAAAAATTTCCTTTGTGGAAAGAAATATTCTTCTGATGAAGACCTTAAATCATTAGTTGAGGCGTATTGCAAGCAGATCTTGGGAGATATCTGATTTTCGTGATGAGGTATGGGCTTTGCAGCATTGCAGTGCATTAGTGTCAATGGAGATTATGTTGAAAAATAAAAAGAATAATTTCAAAAAGCTATGCCATCGTTCTATGCCTCATTCTGTGAACTATTCTAATGACCCTCATAATATAAACATAAAACTTAAGATAAAATTACATTGTTATATATAATTTTGCTATGTAGGAAAAAGAAAATTCATCTACATCACGTCACTACTTTAAAATAACATTTTATTTAATAACTTCATATACAGAATTCAGCAAAAACACAATAGAGATTCTCCCAGAGCCACTGAGTTCATAACATACCATTCCAAGTTTATAATAACTTACAAAGAGATATGGTAAGCTTTATATTGATCGTCCTGTATTATTAACTTCTTTGTAATGCAAAATATTAATTCAAATGGCAGCTAGGAAACAAAGTAAAAGGGGAAACATTTTCTATAAGTGTAATATCGATAATAATGAAAACTTGACTTAATGACACATATACTTTTATACTTAACGTTATAAATAGTGTCGCAGGTTATCTCATAGTCTGTTACGCATAGGCACATAGTTTAAGTAGTATTACAGTACCAAATAATAAAAGGATGACTTACCACGTAAGAGATTTCTTTGAGAGTAACCAATGATCACCTGAAATGAAACGAAAATCACAATTATTTTCCAACATTTCCACAAATTTAAACTCCACACTACAAGGGATGAATAACTTACATCAAGAAAAATTAAAAAATACTTTAATTAAATGACAGACAGCTGCATTATTGAAGTTAGGCAGAGAAGTTTCTTCCAATCTAAAGTGTACACTTATTTGGTTTAACACTCAGATCATTAGCGTTCCATTCAATTAAGGGCAATAAATTTTTTCTCAGAGGCCTCTTCTTTCAAGCTTGAGGTTCTTTCACGTGCTGTAAATCTACAACGCGGAATCAACGGCTTAAAGGAAGCCATACTTAGGATTTTTATGCTCTAAAAGTTATCGACCCTGGCCGTAATTGAACCCATAGTCTTCGGTGTACGAAGTAAGTATGGTTACCACTAACGGACTATTTCGTGACTAGTTGTTCACAGCTAACCATTTATATATACCCCCAAGAGGAAGGAATGAGGTGAGGGAGACAACGAGCGGCCTGGATCTATGGGCAGTTACTACGCAGACGCGAAGGGGTTCCTAATATGGCAGCCCCCCCCCCAAGGAATATGAGCTCCTCAGAAGATCTGCTTCCGTACCAAAAGCCGAGGCAGAAACGATCACACCTTGCCAGCCTACTTTACCCGCTCACTTTCGAAACGGCTCCGAAGGAATTAAAACCTGATTACCGCTTGAGCAACACTGCTCCATATATTTCCTAGGAAAATGTTCGTAAAAGTTCAATAACTTGTTGATTTGTAAATGCCGTTAATATAAAATGTCTTCTTTTTATAAATACTCTAAGTAATGAAACGATGCAGATATTAAGAATTGTATTTAACAAACAGAAACCAAAAAATAATAGAATTCTTTGGAAGCTTTAGAACAGATATGGATGTACTTTTCAGCACTCTAATATATGTTAAATATATTTCAGCTTTCTGTATCAGTGTTCATAAATTAGTAAGGTATTTTTAAAAATATTAGTATTATATTTTTCATCTTTTAATTCTTAAATATAGTTTTTATAATTTCTGGAACGTTTCTTATCAATTCAGAGCACTTTTATAACAATAAAGCATAATTTTATACCAAAAGTATTTACAAAATCAACAAATTATTGAACCATTTTTTTTACAAAATCTTTGTTGAAGTATATTTAGTGATTTAGATGAAGCATTTACACATTTCCCATCAGTCATTCTTGCATTATGAACTTAGTAAAGATGTTGAACTCATTAAGAGAGCGGGGAGTGCAAAAATCTGCAACCGGACTGGCTGTGTAACTTTCATTTCTTCTTTTGTTAGTTTTGTTTGAGCAGAGAGGGGATCTTTTTATATCCACGATTGGTTTTAAGACTTTATTTACAAATGTGGCTCCTCCCCTTGTTTCCCCTCTCAAAGGCCTACCAAGAGAAAAGATTCATAGAGGTGTGGTTGCCGTAACGTTGTTTTCAAAGGGGTTGTGCAGAGAAAGGGGTGGTAGTCAACACATACCCCTTTTAGGCGGGTACTGAGGGACGGGCGTAACCGTTCAAATGTTTTGAAATGCTTAATAGCCATGGCAGGCAGCTGTAATGTTAATAGTATTTAGCAGTAAAGTTAAAACGGTTTAATGATCGAACGTCGTTGAGAAGTACTGCAAATCTCGTTGCAATTTTACCACAAATGAGATCGCGACCAGACATATTTTCACAAGCTAGTAAAAGCTTATTCAGAGTGTTTTAGATATTCTAAATGCATATAAATTGCAAATTAGCAACGTGGAAATAAAGTTCCAAAAGTACTAAATGATGCCGGACTTCCACCAACTCATTTCATTATTAAATAGCACACAAATAGTACATTACGGCAATCTGGTCTCATTTCGACAGCCAGGAGTCAGTCAGTACCTTCTGAAGAGGAATTCGAATGCGAGGGCTTAATTTTAATAGGTTCCAAGAATTATTGTAGTTTTTGTTGTTACAATCTCCTACACTGCTACTCCTTTGTTGCGGATGTTAGACTCTCAGGGTTTGCTACCCTGCATGTTTTTTGAGCCGGTATAGGTCAGCGAGAAGGTTTAGAACACTATACACAGAGAAGAACACACGACGTTTTCTGATTCTCACTATTTATTCGTTATGTAATATTTTCTCATTATAGATCGGACTGTCCACGGAGACCTTAGTTCTAGCTATCATCTGACTATTAGACAACTCCTGAGCCCTCTTATTGTCTGACTTCGAATTCTTAATTCTTCCTGAACGCCCTAACATTTCATTTTTTCATTCCTAAGTCCCTCTTTACGCGAATTTTAATTCTATATTATTCTGAAATCAAAGCGAGTTCCGGGCTTCCTTATTGGATATCCCCTAATATCTATTGTTGTACGGGCTGACACTGATTCGTGCTATTTTAGACAACGTTCATTGGCTAGTTTTATTTCTTTTCGTACACCCCTACAATTTTTCAAGTCCGTTGTTTTCCCAGAAAAAGCCTGTGTTATAAATTTCGGCATAAACCTTTCAAGTTGGACTTCTAATGGCTCTTTCCTCCTTTAGCCACTTTTAGATCGTCAAACGTTCTCATAGGTTATCTATGAGAACGTTTTTACTCATCTATTTGCTATCTCTATTTCCTGTAAAATATTATTTTGGCGGTGAGGCCCTTTAATGTGTAATATACTATTTCATATCTGTCATCTTCGATACATTCTCAGAAATCTGTATTTCCTACGTGTGGCGCACCTCCCTTTGTCTCCCTTGTTCCATTAGATAAACAATATAGCTAGCTGTTACCCTGAAAGTGGAAATGAACCTTTTACAATGTGTCGGCAATGTTCGCTCTAAAATATTCAGTTGAAAAGTAACAATTCTTAGCCTATCTCTGTCTCTTTCTCTGTCTACTTCCCGTAGGTGAATCGCCGACAAACCTTTCCTTAAATATACAAACAATAGCTCTTGCAAAAAGGCTTTCATAAAGGTGTCTTTCAGCCATCACAATGGTACAAACTAAAAAAAAAAAATGAATACCATATTTCCACCTTGCTTCAATATGCACAAAATATTCCTATCTGCTCAGATATTTACACAATGAAAACAATCTTAACAATAATTTTAATATAAACTTACTATTAAGGAGCTTTAATTTTCGGCTACACCTCTGAAGATGTCTCCGGAGTCACGACAAACTTCAGGGTTAACTCATCGACTTAACCACGGCCTATAAGCCCGGAAACTACATTTTGCTAGATCAATGCTGGTCGCGAAAGCCTAAGCATACATATTCACGCTTATATTTAGATTATCTTCACAAGGTGCTCAAACGCATACCTTCGTTTGTAGGAAAGGGGGAAAAGAGAATGGGGAAGAGAGAAATGTGATATTCTTTTCTTAGATTCAAATCTCTTGAGTTAGATGCCCCCCCCCCCTCATTCCGAATTCTGTTCTAGAATTTCTGTTAATGTAATTCTTACAGAAAACTAATTTAAAGGATGGATAAAATGATTATTTTTTCTTCCTAAAATATTTACCTTTTGCCATATTTACAAAGAGGTTCGTTAATGTAACATCTTTTCCTCAAAACAACGTCTTAAACGATGGAATAATTTGAGCCATATCCGCAATTGGTTTTCTAGGTTTTGTAGTATGGGCTCAGAATATTCTTTTATAATAAAAATATATAACCTCTTTTGATCTAAATATCTACAGATAAACCCAGAACCTCACACGTCCTCTTGGGCATATCTTGTGATCAATTCCATTATACAGTAACGTTCAACAAATACAAATACATAAAACAATAGCTTCGTTTGTGACATCCAACACGACAACTCTGCTGCATTGAATTGCTAGCATATCTAATCTCCGCTATACTTGTTTTCAAATGCAGCACGAAGGAAACACTTTACATTACCACGCCCCTCAGCAGTGTTTGATGTATACATCTGAGTCTATGTTGTCACTTATCACGCAGTAATTTCTAATATCTTCTTACTCGTTTTTTAAATGTGCACAAAAGAGCTCTCCCGGAACAGCTATCACAAATTTTATTTAGCCTGTTTTAACTAAAAGTTAATTTAAAATATACCTTTTGAAGTTAATCATTGTATTAGCATTATTAATTAGAATAAACAAGTAATTTAACACTATGTATATATAAATAAAAAAGCTAAAATAACAAGAAATAACGAAGCAGAACACTGGAAAAGTCATTTCGAACCGCTTGTGTTCTTTAAAGCCAAAAGGAAAGTAAAAGTTGCAAAAGTAAAATTGAATCTTGAAGGTAACGTAATGCATGGAAACAGACTGAAAAGCCACAAATGAAAAAAAGGTGAGAAAATAGAAATAAGTAAGAGCTTATATTAACAATTTAAACATAAATAACCAATTTAAAATGCAAATTTTACCACGTACGACACATCAATAACTGTTTTATTCAACGTAACATCAAAATTTTAGGGCATATTGCGCAACCGGCAAGGGAGATTTGGTTTAAACAGAACGTCTATGATGCTCATACAGCGAAACAACAGTAAAATTTAAACCAATATAAATGCATTGCAAAGCTTTAACAGTGGCATCCAGAATATATCCTTACCCCACGCACAGGTTTAGCTTCTCGGCAGGTGGGCACGTCACGGCTGGATGCGCCTGTATTCTAATTTTGCTTATCAAATCTTATTTTATATCAAATGATGGAAATGTCGTCCTGCCTCGGATAAACAGACTTGCACCGGGTAAACACATTACAACTGAAACGATTTAGTTCCACCATTGCAATGTTTCTGATATTATGTTTTCCTATTCTTTGTTGTCTACACTTTGTCTTTCAAGCTATCCCACAAATAAAATCACACACTCTTTGATCTGGGGAGCGAGAGGGCCGTACACCAGCACTAATCACTCTATTATCAACCACTAGATAGTTAGAGATCTTTGAAATCCGGGAGTGCTTCAGAAAACCTGATCACAACTGACTGGAATCACAACTTTCGCACCGTGATATAAATATCTGAGCAATAAAAGTGGAAAAAAATAGAAGAAAATTGGAAAAGCAAAGGAGGATTTAAAATTCGCATATAACCTTTTGGGATACTGCGAAGGGAATTTTAAAGCATGCAAGATGACGCGAATAGGAGGCATATGACTTGCAAATATTTAAGATTTGCTTTGCACAGTATCTCATATTGCCTCACTTTAAGCATTCAAAAAAGCAGACATTGTTTCTTTCCTTTTTGTCAATGCGATATTATGTTATGAGTTGAATATACTCCAATTATCTGAATAAGGCCCTCGTGAGTGCTAGAACTTGTTCATGTGCTCGCCTAGACCTGCAGGAAAACATCGAGCTGTCCGAATAGTTACAAAAATAAACGGTAGTAATAAAAAATATAAAACCAGAATGTCATAAATAACAACATAAATCACGTCTTTGTGTTTTCTTTGCGTTGTTTATCACTTGCGGGTCTTCCTGTTTGTGGTAACTCGTCAAACAATGCTTTTATAAAGCCTAGACAACGTAGGCGTCCCAAGATGGTGCTTTATGCATACACGTGGCTTGTTTACAACCAAGCAAGGCAACAAGTTCACCTCCTTTAAGTCCATGTCTAACCAGCGTTGGTCACATTCTGAGAAACCCGTATAAACGTTACCATTTTAAGGGCAGAACAGCTTTCCTCTTAATCTGAGAAAGCTAGTGTTATTTTGAGGATATTGTTAAATAAATTTTGCAAAACCGTCATTCATTCCTGATATTATTAGTTTTATTTTGCACAACTTGCAAAGCAGGAATTTAACTGATTGCTGTTAATTCCTTAGCCTCTTTAACCGCTATAACAAATGTTTTTAACAGGTTCCCATTCCGTACGAAAATTAGACATTAAACATTAGAAATCAACATGTAATCATTCGCAGGTACTTACGTAGACAGCTGAAATAGTTTAATAAGCGTGCCGGATTAAGGCGCCTTTCTGTATGGGAACTTTCATTGTAGATTCCTACCGCTGCAGTCCCGTTAAGATGCGTTGTTAAACTATGCCAACTTACAAACTGACTTTGTTTCTTTTACATTCAATCAACAAACAATTGAAAGCAGCTATTAAAACACGAGCAGATAAATAACAGTTGAAGGTCGCTATTAAATCACACAGAATGTATTTTTTTGCATGACAGAATTGTGAACAGCCTTAGTTGTTTATCAAATTGTTAATAAAATGTAACATTAGGCATTAGTGGCAGAAAATTGGCACAATTAATTTTTATTACTAAAATGCTGTCACCAACTGAATATTATGTTACACTAATATTAACGAAACAGTTTATGTATTCTGAAATCTTCATTGCAGAACACAGAACTACAGAATTAATAAAAATAAATAATGCAATATTGTTATCAAATGAATTAGTACGATGTGATAATATAAATAAGTTCTGAAATATATGCCAACACTATCATTTCTGAAATATCCTTCATATTTTTGCTCTTCATCCATTTAATGAAAATGTCTTACTCTTTCTGATAAGCGTCATAAGTTTTTCTCGCTATTAGTGACAATTCAACCTTTTCAACCTTGCGCTAAAATTTCTGGTGATAAATTCGCTAACAACAATAACCACAGACAAACGAATTTAAATAATCATCATGGACATAATGTCATAAGTATAATAAAATAAGATACTAACTTCAGAATGATTCATTAGAGAAACGACATTAACATCAATTCCCTATTATTAATATTCTTTTATAATTTTGGCAACAAAAATTGCACTATAAATCGTTTATAATGTTATAAAATTATTACAATAATAAAAATTAGAAACCTACTTCATTTGTTTCTTATGGGCAATAAAATGCAGAGCCTTCGTTTGAACGCGTGGCCGGCTTAGCGGGAATTTACCTGTCCTGCACTGCGCTGTTTCTAACTGGTTATGTTCCTCCTGCATTTTCCCTCCTCTCCGTATACAGGCTAATCTGTATGAAGTCTTTGTGCTGCACAGAAGTTGAAACATTGTGAGACCACGTGTTTCAGTGTTATAGTCTGTTTATAATGTCAAAAAGTCCGTGTACCTTAGAACACATAATCTTCATGTATGATTCCTACGTGACACAAACTCTTGTGGAGAAGTGAGACGGCGACTTACAGACAAGTTCCCTGTTCCTCATAGAGAAACGGTTCGTCATCTTGTGAATAGATTTATGGCAACGCCGTGTTCTTATTCAGGTTGTTGAATAGTGATTAACGCCCGTTTTTAATACTGAGGCGCCACAGGCAATGAACACTGGTGATACATGGGGTGAAATAATATATTGGGAAAGGATTTTTTAAGGGAGGAAACGTTCCAGGCCTAAGTTTAGGGTACCTCCCGGCATTTGCCTTTATGAGGGCTGAGGAAAACCTGGAAAAAACCTCATTAAAGGAAGACGTCCTGGCGGGATTAGAACCCCAGACCTCCCGCTCACGACTCCGCGCCTTAACGACTTCGGCTACCCATGGCGGTATTATGGAGTCTATAAGAAAAGAAATTGTCATTTCAAAGTGTTAATGCAAATATTCTTAAAAGTGAGATATTTCTGGCTGCACAAGGACTTCATTTGCAACATACTGTATGACGAAGGTATGTAGCTATTGTACTTATAATGAATGAGAAATCTATGCTCTTGAATTTAACGAGCTATCTATGAATATCCGACTCCGGCCGGCAAACAGCGTGCATCCCGGTGCCAAGCAAATGCCCGTCAAGCCGGCCACGCGTCCAAACGAGGGCTCTGTATAACACTATAAACAAATACAATATACTATTGTACTTGAATCTGCAGTGTTGTTACACTATGACACATAGAATTAACAGTTAGAAAAAGTAGATTATCTTGCTATTTTGTGTAAGAAACATCTCCAAATTACAATGAATTGTGAAAACAATGTCTTTAAAGGACTATCCAATTACCAGCATGTTCCAAAAATCTCAAAAAGAGAACAAAACCACTAATAGTTATACAGTGTTAGAAGTGGCATTTTATATACAGTGGTAATAATTATATCATGTGCTTTTTAGGCAGTCCTTTGAGTTAATAAATTAGTTATAATAATAAATTACCTTATTTCAGTCGTTCCGAAACGTTCGTTTAGGAGCATAAATAAAAATTTAAAATTTTCTGAATGCCAGGAATATCGCAGTGGTTGATATTATGATATTAGTGTTTATATCGTATTTTATTGCGGTAAAATAACAAATTAGGTTTTTGTTTATTATTATTATTATTACTATTATTAATTATTATTATTATTATTATTATTATTATTATTATTATTATTACATTTTCTTTGCATATAATGCATGCGCAATGTTGAATTCAATTGTTATTGCGTTTCTTCCAACCCGACATGGCTCCAGGATTGCCAAAATGGTAGCTTATACAAATAAATCTTAAAAACAACTTGGGATAATGTCACTAATCGTACTATGATCTGATTTCGAAAACGCAATGAGAAATTTAACAGTAATTTTTTTTTAATGGTGTTTAACACCCGCATTTACTACTGAGGCACCATAGGCGGTGGACACTGATTATACATGAGATTAAATGATAAATTGGGAAAGGATTTTTTTAAGAAAGGAAACGTTCCAGGCCTAAGTTTAGGGTACCTCCCCGTCATTTGCCATTTACGAGAACTGAGGAAAACCTCAGTCAGGGAGGACGATCCTGATGAGATTTGAACCCCAGACCTCCTGTTCACGAGTTCGCGCTTTACGACCTCGGCCACACGTAGAAGGGGGAGGTATTTAATACACTATAAAATATGTAAAGGTTGGAGTGTTATAAAAATATTATAGCATTGAGTATTACAAATTACAGTTTCTAGTTTGAGTGCCTTGAGAAGTCTAAAATCGTGTTTGTTTTACCCAATCACAAAGAATAACACTACACAAGAAAGCCATAGATTGCTTTCTAATTCAAGACATGACGGCATTTTGTAACTGAAAGGTATAAACCGAAGAATGACGCATCGTGTTTTTCCTCTGCGACTACTGAAAAATAAAAATATTTCCTTCACGTAATACCTATAGTAAATCAGTTTTGTGGTGCATACACACCCAATACAATAGTGTCACACCTGCTCCATTGTTCTTTGTGAGTTCTGCTATCATACTTGTTTCATAAAAGAGTATTGTGAAATGAGTAATTATGGTGAAGATACATGCTTTTGAATTATATAAATGGGAAGTCTGAGAATTACTACTTCCTTAGTTCTATGTTTTTTTTTTTTTTATTTCCGTTTATTTAACAAATGTTGCTACTCCTATGTTATACAACTCAGTAATTTTCTTCACTGCCTACATAAATTTTAAATGTGTCATTTTTCCTCTGCTAATTTGAAATCCTTCATTTTCAGCAAAATGTACCATCGCATCCAAGTATTCAATTATTCCATCACTTTCTTACACTCATCTACTATTTTTCAGAGTCGTTAACTTTTGCGCAATATAACTATAGGGAAAAACAAGGCCATTTCTTTGCGCCAACTGATTCAAACGAGGTCCGAGATTGAAATTAAATTCGTTAATTTAAACCTAACCTAAGAGTTACATTTTAACATTTACTCCTAAGGTTTGGCTAACGTTCGCCATTGCTACAACAAAACTGCCTTAAATATACCTGAGAAGTATCCCACGCAGCCAGTCTTTTCACGTTGCAATCTACTGCATTTCTTGCTGTTGGCAACGACATTGACGGCATTATCAGCTTCATCAATCAAATGCTATTTTCTGCTGCGATGTAAATTAAATCGCTTTGGGAGGGAAGGGTAGGCGGGTGACTTGATAGCTTACACGCTTATACACGCGTTCACATCTCCTGATTACTTACGTAAGTTTTACAAGTTCGCTTATACCATTGGGCAAATAAGGGGGTTTCAATGCCTGTTCTAAACCTAATGCATTTTTCACAGAGTCTATATTAAAGTACAAAACAGAAACAAAACTCAAGTTACACAGTTAGTCCAAACGAATATTGAAAAAATAAATTATTGAACACTGTGTTAAATTTTCTTACAGTAGTTGGCAATATCTGGCGTGGAATCGCACATTATCATACCGCAGATAAAATTATATTACGGTGCATTTAGCTGGCATGACACGTTTTTCTTTCCAACAAGGGGAGAAAACTCGTCTCACTTGACGCGTTGTGCTTGATAAAAACTACATTGGCCCCGAGGGAGCTGAGATGCCCATCTCAATCTGACATCGCAGAGCATCCTCCGCTAGCTAGCCTGCGAAAATTACAAGGGCCTTGTGTAGCATTTGTGCGGTTAGCAGTGGCGTGAGCCATGAATTTATAACAGCAGCTGTTGTTTTCAATACCATTAATTAGAATTAATGTATATTTATTAACTTAATATTAAAATATTAATTAATGATAAAACATGAGAAAATATCTCAACTTGTTTTAGCACAGATTGCTTAAAAATTATCACCCTAAGTTACATTCCAAGTTGCCTAAATAACTTCTCTATTCAGCCTAACAGTCCCATACGAAGGTCATTTCAATAAACACTTATGGGTGGTTAGGGTTTGACCCCATGAAGTTCATAGTATTTTAGCAGTAAGGGCACATAAATTATATGTTTTTGTAATCATTTTAGCTTACGAATTGTACATATAAATCACTATACACCTAAATGTTGCGGAACAAACAGTTTGTAAAAAGTATTCATTAACATTTGCATATTTTTATTGAAAGTGTGTTTTAACAGGTAATTATAAAATCTTCCGAGAAATGCTTAACAAAATTTATTTACTATATCTGTATAATATAACAGTGCACAGTAACTGAACAAACAAGAGTGACTTGATAAGTAACTTGGTGCGTGCACTAATAGATCACAATGGCAACATCTGTGTATGTGTGGTCATAAAATTTGTTTCCTATGTATCAATATTATTTGATCACAAGTCATTCTAATGTTAATTTATTGTTTATCAGTTTTTTAAACCAAAGCGTTTCGAGAGACAAGATAAGATTGGAATTCATGAAGTGATTCACCTCTTTTCTAGAAAAGAAAGGAGCAAAGAACATTCATGAGAGAATTTTCTTGCATTGGGTGACGTATGCTCTTCCTCTGAAACCGTTTGACTTTTGGTGAATGAGTTCAAGCGTAGCAGAACAAGCTTCAAAGACGCACCACGTCCTGGAGCTCCAAAATCTGCTGTGAGGTCAAAAATCATCAATAAAGTCCGTGATATTGTTTTGGCTAACAAACAAGTGAACGTGCGCGAGTTACCAGAGGTTATGGATATCTCTACGCTTAGCGTGTTACTTTTATTTTGCATAATGAATTACCCATAAAAAAACTTTGCGCAAGTTGGTTGCCGCGTCTGCTCACTACTGACAAAATCAAAATGACATGCAAGCATCGGCCGAGTGAGGCGAACCGGCTCCGAGAAAAGCGAAATGTGTTCATCCACTGTAAAGATGATGACTTAAGCTTTTTGGTACACAAAAGGAATTTCGTGGACTACTTGTTGAAGGGGAAAACCATTACTGGAGAACACTAAGTATCAATTTTGAAGGCGATTCTGGAAAAATATCCGAGAATGGCACAAAAAATGCTTTTTTCACCATGAAAATGTAGCCCTGCATGCAAGCCGCGTTGCCCAAAACAAATTAACCGAGCTATGATTTGTACTGCTTCCGCATCCGCCCTGTACACTGGATCTCGCTCCCTAGGACAGCCAACAGTTCCCGACACTCTAACTTTTCCTGGCTAGACACAATTTTAAGTTAAATGTAGGGATAAACGAGTGTTCTATAGACTTCGAAGAAACCAACTCCCAAGAGGGAATCACGAACCTAAAGCAAGTGAGTTGTACTTCAAGAGGACTATGCCGAAAAAGTCAGTACGTTGTAAGGCTGAAGTTGTTCTCTTTAATATATAACTACACTCGTATATGAACAATCATGTACATGAAAAAAATTGTTCATATACTTTTCTTTTGCTGTATGAGCAGGGCATATATACTTATTGCACGAAATACAGGTCTTCGTGTATTTTCAATCCTTGTTCCTTGGGCATATGTAGCTGCAACCTTTCTTGGACTATTTTTAACCGCATTATGAGTAACTTTTCCTCTCGGCCATGCTCACTGCACCTTCAACTAGCTTGCAATTATACCCAAAGATATGTAAAGGATTTATATACTTTGGATATAAACCTATATAAATGTTAGCACATTTTTTTTTGTATTTATGATGTAACGTTTTCGAGCCAGTTATTTAAATTAATATTTCATTCCCGAGTCCCTTTTTGTGTGAGATTTATTCGTTCCACGGAACAAGATATAAATTATTTGACTGTCAATCAGGTCGAGCAGAACCTCCATTCTTCGACAAGAGTATTTCTTACGCAATAGTCAAGAGCATTCACTTCTACTTTGATGGCATTGTAAAACAGAATTAAATCTAACTTATCGTCTCTCATCTTCACGTCATACTGTTGTCTATTTAACATAAATGAATAGAATTTACAACGAATGTAGTGTGCATATGTACTAAAAATAATAATGCTATAATTAAACAATTAATTACAGCCGAAAGTTGATTTCTTATATCAATATGTATAAGATGACAACAACAATATTCATAAAAACACAAAACTAATTTCCCAGTAATAAAAAAGAACGTATGAAAAATCTTCTTTGGCATTGGTAGCAACTGTTAGGCCCATCTAAGCATATTCTTGAGTGTCGAAAAAAAAGTTTCAACACTCATAAATCATTTTGTCATACCATCTCTGACTGTATGTGAAATAATAACACTGCGCTGGAATACAAACACACAACTATCAGCGTCACAAAATTCCCGTTCGGAACGGAAGTGTAATAGATATATTTTCATAAGCTAAACCGAGAGCAAAAGAATTTTTTATATTTGAAAAAGAAATTGTTGAATAATTTCAAATCACAAAGAAAATATGAAGTTACAGTTAGTTATAAGACAGGCTTTGATGAAACAACTTTAACTTTAGTTTCAGCAGCCAATAAATGGTTAAAGATTAATGTTTTGTATTTCTATGAACAATAACTACCATTTGCCATAATTTTTCTAACAGAAAAAGCAGATTTAAATGTATCTGTCTCATCATAAATTCATTTTAAATTCAGTGGAATATTCTTTTTTTCCTGCACTGATGGCCCTTGCCTCAACCGTCAATTACCACATAATTTTATATGCCAAAGTACTATGGATTTAGTTGGTCATGATGCTCTATTGGTAACCAACCATACTTGCCTCATGAACCCAAGATCGCGAGTTCAAATTTGGCCAGGGTCGATGGATTTAAGGGCGTAAAAATTCTAAGTATGACTTCCTTCGGAAGAGAACTAAAACTGCTGATCCTATGTCATAGTTTTACGTAGCAAAGCTATCACAATGTATCTGAATCCCACATATTTACAGAACATCATACCACACATTACTGTTGTTTTTCGGTCCAACTTTGAAATATATTAAATAGATATCTACTGTGATAGTGGGTATACATTTCTTTGGTCCCTATATAAGTGCAAATAAATACAATTTTCAGATTTGTGTTCTGTTGCAAAGTAAACGAATATAGGGGAAAAAAAAAAAACATACTTAGAAGCACAGTCATTAAATTTACCTTGTACGCACAAAGTTATCATACGGCACTCTCAAGTCAAAGTAGAACAGTTGACTTACTACATTCGTCGATGCAAATATCAAAAATCGCTTGTTACAGTTAAAAAGTAATACGTTTGTTTTTATGGAAACTCTTGAATGATACATCGAAATAATATTGACACATTTTTGTCAGACAGACAGATAGAGAGATCAATCAGGCTATATGTTTTGCTTTTGGTGTTTTCTTGTGGGTAATTAGCAATATTAATTAATTGAGCTAGGTCCATATGAAACTTTGTATTAAATATAACAAAATAGTATTAGAATGTCTGCTATTAGATATAAATTAAATATTAATTTCGAAATGTTTAGTCTTCTCGGTTGTCGTAATTGTTAACTTATATATATATATATATATATATATATATATATATATATGAAAAATAAAAATAAAGAAACACTATTAACAATGTAACAAATTAACACTAATAATAAAAGTAGATAAAGATAAAACACAGAGAAAGAGTCACACTTGAAATTGCTATATTTCAGCTTGCTTGCCATTGAAGAACTCGCAGTAGTTCGAAATATAGCAATTTCAAGTGTGACCCTTTCTCTGTGTTTTATCTTTATCTACTTTTATTATTAGTGTTAATTTATATATATATATATATATATATATATTTGTTTACCTCCTGTATCATATTTTAATTTCACTTAAAGTTGTGTCCAGCCAGGAACGTTTTGAGTTTCGGGCACTCGAGTGAGCTGGATCAGATTAATAAGACGGAAACATTTCAAACCATAATTAGTCAATTTGTCCTGAGAGACGAAGCTAAAACGCACCGGTGCATTGTCATGATGAAACAACACTTTCTTTTCCGCCATTTCCGGACGTGTTTCCGTGATCGGTCTTTTCGATCTCGCCTTAAGTGATAAGTGGTATTCTCCAGTAATGTTTTCCCCTTCTCCAAGAGAATTCCTTTTGTGTTCGATAAAACTCAAGCCATCACTTTTCCAGCGGACGGAACGCCTTTTGCCTTTTTCGGAGCCGAATCGTCTGGTCCCGTCCACTACTTAAACTGCTATTTCATTTCCGGTATATAACAATAAATCCACGTTTCGTCCATAGTCACAAAATATCTTAAAATATGGACTGGATTCTTAAACATTGCTGAACATATGCAATTCATTATGTAAAATAAAATTAATGCATTGAGATGCCCGTGGTCTCTGCTAAGTGGCGCATTTTCAACAGTCTGTCAACCAAAACTACATAATAGAATTTATCGACGACTTCTGCAGCAGTTTTAAATAAAGAAAGGGGTGTTAATTAAATATTTAAAGTGGAGGGAAAGATTTTGGAAGGATTTAATTTGATTATTTTGGGTTCTCAGCGGTAACGTTATTTCCCTCTCCGAAATATGGTTTCCGCTGACTTATATTATGCCACGGCTGTTGAGACTCTGTTGCTGGATACTTTTATGGTCCTATGACCATAGGGGAAGGAAAATATGGAGATTTATCGTTATGGGAGATGAAACACGATTTATTCCACATAAAATGTACTGTCGTTATTTCCTGGAGAATATGTACCACTACGCACTAACTATGGCGATCACTCTGACGTTAACACACTTTAATACCTTTAAACTTCTGCTCTTGAATTCCACTAAACTCAACTAATTCTGAGACACAACTGCCTACTCTTCACTGATAGTTTTTCACAAATGATACTCTTCTACTGAACTAAACTAACACAGATAATTGGACTGCTAGTGCCTACTTTTCCACACTGACTTAGAATCGAACGGAGAATGTCTTTTCTTCAAACCAACTGAACTGAATGGAATGTGTCCCTAGGCCGCAAAACGGTAAGACCAAATAAACATGGCAGTCTGGCGGCCACACGAAACTATCTTCATTCTTTCAAATATGTTTTTAGAAAAGTCAAGAATATTTCCCTAAACTTCGCATCTCTATTGGGTAATCTGTTCCCTTCGATTTTTTCTGTTATTTTATTGGTCAGATGACTTACGTGACTTCTTACATATCACCGACATCTCTTACGTATTTAATGGAACCGTTAGGCTCTTCCTTCTAGGTTATTTCCTTGTCTCATCACCCCCGTAATCGCCATATTCTTTATTACGTCTTCCTTGTTTTACAATACCCTAAAAGTATAAAAATAAAGCTCTTATTCAAGGATTCTGCTTTAGGAAATTTCTCCAGAAAATGTCGTTTTGCTTTCTGCATTCTCGCAAGAAAGTAACACCACAAACAATAATTTACCACTTGTACATGACATTACACTCATAACTATAATAAGGAAGTTATATAAAATTACTTACTATAATCTCTGTAATTAAATTTGGGGGTGGAATCTTCTAAATACTGCTTCATTTCCAGCACCATAGATGATTTTGGAGCTCCAGGACATGGTGCATCTTCTATGCTTATTCTCGCGCTCTTGAACTCATTTACTCAAAGTTGAATGGTTTCACACGAAATGTATGCATCATCCAATGTAGGTAAATGAATGTCCTTTGTTGTTTTACTCTCCAGAATAAAGAATTTAATCACCCACGAATTCTCATCTTATCCATTTTTCACTGTCACTAGAAACGCCTATGTTAAAACAACTGTTAAGCAATTAATTAACTTCATAATGCCTTGTGACCATAGTAAGCAATCTTTATGACCACATATACAGACAGATGTGTCTTTTTTCTCTATTAGTATACGAACCAAGTTACTTAACAAACCATTCTCATATTTTAAATAGGTAATATTCAGACAGGGAAGTTTGGAACTGAAAGTCCTATATACAAGAGGCAAAACTGTTTTGCAACTGTTTTATCAGGAGTTAACTTGCAAATCCATAAAGGTTGGATAATTACGTGACTTGAGAATGTCTTTTAGCCCGAACGCCACTGCTACTGTAGCTATGGTGATGAAAAAGTGGACCTGTATGTATTAATACGACGATCGCTTGAAATTAAACGCCTCATCTCTCCATCATTCTTTCTCTTTTTCTTTCTTACCGATATCATCTCCCATAATAAGATAAAAATTGGCGGCGGTGGTGGTGGTAGCGTGTGACGTGAATCAGGAACGGGCCCGGCGTATCTCCTCCCAATGTCAGGTAGCTTTTGCAAGCACACGCGCAGTAGACGGAGTCAACGTAGGCAGAAAATAATTAAATTTAAAAGAAAATCAGATACGCAGGATCTCCAGCCTTGCCTTTGTGCTCTAAGAGGGCGTTGAACGATACCAAAGGTCGTAATCTCTCTTCTTTATGGGTTATGTGCATATAGGGCGTCAACTGTAAAATCAGGGCGTGAAAGATTTCGGAAAGAGACCAAACAAGGAATGACAAAAAAATCGCACGATCAGCGGGTCTTAGTTCTCATTTGCGTATCAAGTTACGACAACCTACAGATAGCTGAATCGCAGCAAGAGTTAACCAGATTTGCCGCCTTAGTGCGGGTTTAATCTTGCAGTAAAGAAATAAAAAGTTAGCATTAAATAGTTCCTGTTTAAATTTCAGTTCTCTTAGCAATTAAGGATAGAACTGCGGTTACAATATCTTTGTACTTTAGTTGCCTATTTGTTTTACGAGCGTCGTTTGAAAATATCTCAGCATGAAACACAAAATGACGGTAAAGTTTATAAAGTGTTCTTAATTTTTTAACATATTCTCCTTTGACGCTAATGTACTTTGTGGAGCCCTTAGCTCATCACAAAAGTCAAGATTCCTCCAGCACTGCAAAATACGCTATAACTGGTGATTTAAGTTCTTCATCAACGAAGATGTCTTTCCAATAAGGACTTCACCCAGTTTAGGGAACAGATGGAAACCATAGAGTCAAGTGAGGGGAATAAGGTGGATGCGGCAGCAAATCGTGCTCCAGTTTATTGATATTTGCCATTGCAATGAGGCTGAGCATTGTCTTGATGCAAGATGACTTCCTTCTTTGTTAAAACCTGCTTTTAACACCCGGTTTTATCTTCAATGGATCCAAAAGGTCATCATAAAACGCTCCAGTTATAGATAATTCAGTGGGAAGATTATCAATTTGCTTTATACCTTTGGCATCCCAGAAAATCAACGCCCTGATCTTCCCGGATAATTTAACAGGCTTGGTCTTAATTGGCGGCGGAAAATCGTGCCATTGCCTTTGTTCAGACTGCTATTTTGTAGTGCACGCGCATGTTTCATCATTGGGCACAAATGGACACAAAGTCAGCGGGATCTTTCTGAAAACGGGCGAAACTTTGCTGAGATATTTGCACACTCATTTGCTTTTGATCCAACCCATCGTACCGATAAAATGTTTAAGAACAATTTCCCCCTCAACATGTGAAGTATGCGTTCCACCCAAATGCGCAGAGCTTGAGTATTGTCAGCCACCTTTAATCGGCGATCCTCCAGAACAACATCATGCACCTTATCGATAATTTCTGGTGTCATGCCGGCATTTGGTTGTCTGCTGCTTGGTGCACTTTCCAACCTTTCACAGTCTCGTTTAAACTCCGTTATTCACTTAGAAACAGTTGAAAATGATGACGCAGAGTCCCCTAGAGTGTTAATAATATCTGTATGGATTTCTGTAGCATTCATACCCTTCTTTGTCCATAAGTTTCCGGCCTAACCCTTTTCTAGGTACGATAAAGATAAAAACTATATTTCACTTTTCAATATAGCTAACCTTTATTGCAATACACTTTTCACATCCTGAATTAACATTTCAACCCCCCCCCCCAAATAGTAAGAAGTCTCGTCTGAAAAATGGGCATAAACATCATCCATCACTTCTTCGTCACACTTAAATTTCCTTCCTCGTAGGTCCTTCTTGAGTTTTGAGAAGAGGAAATGGTCACTGGGAGCTAGATATGAGCTGTAGGGTAGGTGGTCAGTCTCCTTGAAGCCACATTTCTATAAAGCTTCCTTTGCAACAAGAGCTGTGTGCACAGGCACGTTGTCGTGAAGATGGCGCACACCACCACTCAGCTTTCCTCGCCTTTTCTCTTTGTTGGAAGCACGTAGTCTGTGCAGTAGGCCAGCAAAGTACTTTCCATTTACTGTTGTGTTTCGCCTTCTTGAAATGAAGAGTATTCCTTCACGTGCCAAAAATTGTGGTCATGATCTTGAATGACTTGAGTGACCTTTAGAGGCGGTGCTTCGCCAGGTTTACGCCACTCCGTTGATTCTCTTTTACACAAGGGATCATAGAAGAGGACCATAGTTTCATCTCCTGTAACAATCGTTTGCAGAACTGCTCTCTCGTTGCCACGGCAGAGCTCCAAAAATTTCTGACAACAGATGACCCATTGCTGCTTTTGGACTGAGGAAAGAAGTCTAAGACACCCATCTTGCGCTAACCATATATATTTAGATGTTCATGAATAATTCGAAGGACTGTTGTTTAGCCCAAACATGCTGTTATTTGTAACTTTGTGCCGCCGGTCTTCCATAATATTTCCTTCCACAAGAGCGAGTGATGTTTTCAGGAGTGAGCACCTCCAAGGACCAACCCGCACGCTCTTCGCCTTCAATGCTTTCTCCACCCATTCGAAAAAGTTTGACCTTTTCTTTTAGGTTGGAATATGAGGAGAATGCTTCCCCATATACACAATTTAGTCGCTGTTTAATTTCATTTGGAGTAAGTCCTTTTGGGAAGAACTTAATAACAGCTCGATACTCCATTTTGAACATGTAACCATATTTTACACATATCCTTCTTTATGCAACTATATCTGAACAAATGAACACAGCGGAGCGGAAATTAGAGTTGCCATTATTTAGTTAACAGTTAAGGTATCACATCAGATAAGGGTTTGTGAAGGCGATAACCCTTATTGTCGAGGCCGGAAATTTATGGACCTACCCTCATATTTTATAACAGCACGATCACAATATTTGCCATTTTCCCCATACATACACAGAATACAACGCCTGTGCTGCAACAAACAGTCATAGTTGCTACCATTATTACTACTATTCCAAATATTACTGCACGAATTTTTGTGGAAGATGGCGGATTTTATAATAAAACTGCTTAAGAACTGCTGCTGCATCTGTGGGTTATTTCAAGAACTTTTCAAATAATCTTCGTAAATGTAACTGAATAATATATTGGTTACCACGTTCACTCCTGCATTTAAAAAACAAAGAAAAAGTAAATACTTTTAGGTATACATTTAACCATCCATCCCGAAACGAAGGCGGTCATTTTCTACAGGAAATGGTCCAAGGTTCACGTAATTGGCGCTGTTTCTTTCATTTGGAGAGAACAGAGGAAAAAACCTGACAAGTCACATTTTACCACACGAGCAAACTTCATAGTTTAGACTCACTATATTTTATGTATTGTTTTCTTTGTTATAAGTCACCTTTTTGCCTCATAATAGTAAAGTATAATAAGAACAAGTACATTTTATGCTACTATACACTTCACTTTAAAGTAACAGTGATATAATCCATGTTTTAGAGCCAATATAATTTCACATAGGGAAAGCCTGATATTCGCGGTAATTTCTTGTATTAACACAAAAAACTATACACTTTGTTATGTATTTTTTCAACATATCTTAGAACCTAAATAAACAATAATGATGCTAGTTTATTAAATGTAACTTTAGCACCTGAAAGTAATTAAAATGCTTTAAAATCCAGCTTTCAGATACATTGTTGTCAACAATAGTGCAGGAAACTGTACAGTGTACAGTGCAGGAAACTGTATTTTCATTATATTCTCTCACATATCAGATTTTATTCTGTATGCTGTTTTAAAACGTTCAGTTCTTATAGTTTTATTCTTCACAGTTAAACCATGGGCAACTATAATACCTGAATTACTAAATAACATCTAAAACAAATCATAATCTCGGATTTGTCAGTACTTTTTCCTGTACTGTCCATTCAACAATACTCTCTTATAGGAGAGTTCATTTGTCAATTTAAAAATTAGCACAAGAATGCCTGGAATTTATAAACGCCCTGTGTGCATTTCAAGTTCACTATGTCATAGCAGCTGGTAAAATAAGTGCTCTTAGCAAGGAAAAATTGAGCCTGTGAAACAAAGAGCTGTGATCAAATACCTTCAATGCGGATGTAAATGCGATTTTACGCGTAAAAATAACAACAATGTAGGGGGACCTTTATCTTACGCCTGATGCACAGAGCGATCCAAAGAACTATGAACCAACTTGCGGTTATTTGCCTACAGGAGAGAGAGACGGTTATTGCCCTTTGCGAGTATCGTATTGTGGCTTTGATAAAGCATACAATAGAGGATGCTGTTCAATAAAGAAGGACTTGTTTTTACTACACTTTACTCATTCTCATATTTTTATCATCTTTCTCAAAGTAATTCCCAATGGATCTAATGCACCTGTCCCAGCGTTTCTGCCAGTCTTTAGAGACTAGAATCATCTCTGCAGTATTTCTCAGTTACAGTTGGGTGTTCAACCACGTCATGCTGGCAAATCATTTCTTGATTATCGAAAAATGAGATAATTTTTCTTACAGAAACAACCACTTTTACTATTTTTGCTGTTGGTAATGGTGGAGATTTGCACACAGCCCTTTTCTCTTTGATCTCAGGATCGAAGTGATGTAGCCAAGTTTTATCAGCAGTGATTATCTTTGAAAGAAAACTCATCTTCCTGTAACATGGTCTTCAACTAAATGCAAACCTGCACGCGAACGGAAATCAACAGTTTTGGAACCCACCGTGCACATACACATCTCATGTGCAATTTTCAGTTACCAACATGTAGGTGACACTCAGTGAAATGTTCAAAATTTCTGAAAATGTTCTTAATGTTACTCGACGATACTCTCTCACAATGACATCAGCGGTGTTAACGGTTTCTTTCGTTAGAGCACAATTTTCAACGCCGAGTTTACAATGATTGCTCCCCTCTTTAATATTTTAACCATTTTTCAACTGTTCTACACGGAAAACAAAAACAAACTCTCCATAGCCCTTTAGTAACACTGCATTGATCTCAGCTGAAGATTTGTTGAGGAGAAAGCAGAATTTCAGAGCAGCACATTGTTCGTCGCGTGTTACCTCCAGTTTGCTGTAGGCCGAACTGAACGTGTTTCAACTTGCACCCTCTCACAGGCGAGAACCGGAAACGATAATATTGAAACTAGTATTACTGTGGTATACAGTTGCGCTCATTGAAAAATTGATTATTTATTACTGAAGAGCAATGAGGAACAATACAAAACTTGCAGTATGTGATATTTTTATTTGATTGTATTATAATGTCATTATTTCAGTTGATTGCATACTACTGTGATGTAGTTCAACATTTTTCATATTCACAGTTACAATTAAACATTGTAGTTGATTCTGTTGCAATATTTATTATTATTATTATTATTATTATTATTATTATTATTATTACATATGCAATGCTCGTGTTTGTTCCATGTAAAACGTATTTATTGTTTATTATGGATATAAGAAATTACAAGAAAGTGTTTATCATTTCGTAGTAGTTGCTTATCCGATAATATATTTATGTATATATTTATGTATATACATGATATATATTCGCTCAGTTCGGTAGAATATGAGGGGAATGCTTCCCCATATACACCGTCCACTTGCTGTTTAATTTCATTTGGAGTAAGTCCTTCTTTTGTGAAGAGCTTAATAACAACTGAAAACTCGTTTCTGAACACGTCGCAATCTTCTACACACAGCCTTTTTCATGCAACTATATCTGAACAACTGAAGACAGTAGAGCAAAAATTATAGCTGCAATTATTTACTTAATTGATAAGGTAAGACACCAGATAAGGGTTTTGTGAAGACAATAATCCTTATCGGCGAGGCCGGAAACTTATGGACCTATTATCGTACATTGAAAAATAATATCTGAATATTTGATTTGGTCGCATCTCATAAGCAGAGAAGTGCTGAGACAATGAATTAGCATTTAAATCGCTTTTAAATAATTAACTAAACAGATTAATTTATTAATAAGTTAAACAAGGCAGCTTTAAACCGGGTTTTCTTTCATTAAAGTGATAATTATGCCTTTTATTAAGAAATTTAAACGGAAAGTCTCTGGCACTTTTTTTTTCAACTCCTTAGAGATTGACATCCAAAATGCCCGGAGGGTGTCCAGAGTAAGAAAAAAAAGGTCTCGGAATGAAATCACAGAGTTGAAACTTCTCCTTCTAGGCATGATGTGTTTAAAAACAGCTATTATTATATCAGAGTTACTATAGTGGACGCTACAAAGGCGAAAAAATTTAATGGCAGTGCACTAAAAGAACGTGAAGGTCGATATAAAAAGAGATGCTTTTACTTAATGTTATCGTTAGCTTTAATGAACATCATTAACATTGAAAAGGCAGGTACCATCCAATTGTTGCATTAATTATTCAGTACATCATAACATTCCATAGTCGCCAAGAGCTTCCATGCTTGCAACACATACTACATAAGCATCGCGTATGCAGAGTATATTGAGGTTTGAAGTAGCGCAGGTAAAAGCAAATGAACGTACTGTGTGGCACAGACACTGCGACAAAGAGATGCCGAAGATCAATGGAAAGCCACAGTAGCAGACGTTATCTGATACTACGCGACGTGTTTTATATTTGAAAGCAAGCTAGTTCAGAACTCAAGGTGAACTTGAGATTTCCGAATTTAGCTGTGTGTGGTTAAAGAGAATGCGGATACAGACTGAATGACGCAAGGTCAGTAAAGGTTATCTAACATGGAAATCAAAGTTCAGTTAAGGAATACTTGAATTTTAGCAGTAACACAAACTTTTTATACACACACACAGAGTACAATACAGGTTAGTGTTTGCACAGGGGAAATCTGCCTTAACAGAAGTTTACGCATGACTTTGCTTGCTATTAATCAACAAATAAATGCAAAAGTGGCTTTTATTTTCCAATGCCTTAATGGTACATAATACAAAACAAATATAAATAAAGTTAAGTACTAGCAGATCAAATCTCAGAATTAAGGCGCAGAAACTGTTCCTGTATAAGAGATCGCAAGAGAACAAACACATACCGGGTGTCCCTTAATTCAACCGATAAAATTGGAGGGATTATGGAGTGAACACAGACAAACGTTTTGAAGTAAGAAACTTACCGTCAATAAAGACCAGATGGGCCCCGCCTCCCCATAGAAAATGCTATAATTATTTATCGTTTTCTCTTCTCTTGGTCAACTTTTAAAAAAATATATAAAAACAGCGATGCATAATTGATTAATTCTTAATTGTATCTTAGTAGCACAATAGGAAGATGTTTTATTCACCGACTTTGTCGACTTCACTAAAACCTTTGATGGTGTAAATCGGAACGTCCTGATGACAAAATTCTCTGTCATTCTAGGACAATAAAAAAAATTCTCCTGCAACTAACTCAGAGCATGCTGGCGTTCAACCTGCTGTCAGTTACTCACAGACTAAGCCAATCTAGGCCCATAGTCCAAACCAACGGGTTCTCGAAGGAGACCCCCCCCCTTAGCCCAGTACTACTCAACTTACTGACCCATGAGGCAGTCAAAGAAGTAATGTCAGAGGAAACCGCAACGCTTCTTTAAAAAGCAGACAGCCCTGCAGGGAGGACTGAACAAGTTTTACAAGTGGTCGCAAAGAAATGAGATAGATATAAATAGTAACAAAACAAAAGTAATGAAATTTAGAGAGAAGGAAACATCTACAAGACAGACAACTTCCACTGTGGAAATGTTCAGTTAGATTGGGACTAACACTTCAAGTCACGGGGAAAACTTTCACGAAGCATATACATGAAAAATGTTCAACAGCTATTAAAGCCACCTCGACAAAGTATCACTTGGCACAGCCTTGAGTCTATTTTCACGTTAAGATTGCCCGGTCACTAAAATTTGGAACCACCTCAGTCTCGCAAATCTAATTAGATTGGAGGCAGTGAAAGTACCTACTACGCAGAGCCCTTCGACTATCCCGAATGACAAGCAGTAGACCCGTTTATAAGTTGGGTATCACAGACTTCTTCATTAGGGTAGTAGCAATAAAGTACATTCCGATACATAACCAGCATACGAAAGTCACTTAAGAGAAAGGCAATAGGAGGCAAGGCAATAGATCAACGCTTTTATCATACTTAAGCAATGAATACAGAAGAATGGAAGACTAAATTTCCCGTTGTGACATATGTTTACTATAACGGCAGCACATGGTTTTCACTTCAGAATCTGCAACCAAAGAGAATTTCATCAGGCGTCACCTCAGTGTTCTTGTACCCTATGTGGACAACGTTGTGAACGGTATCGCCTACTCATTGCAAAGCAAGGACATACTTCCTAGCGTTTTACGCAGAAGACAGAAACTTTGTGTAATTATAAACTTTTCTTGTATACAGTGTGTTTAATAAGCATTTAATTAGTTGTATCTTACGCAATAAGCGCATTTCCTCTCTACTGTAGTAGCGGTAGCATGCGGGTGTTCCGTTAGCGAGGGGAGCTCACGGACCAGCCCGGAAAAGTTTACGGTTTAAACCTTCATGTGCCAACAAAATTTTACAAGCACTTATATTGTCTTACTCCAAAATGAAGCATTCTTTCTCCGTTATCCTGGGCCAACAGAAAGATGGGCTATAGCCAGAGCTCGGTATTCTCTCTTTTCTTAAGAATCAGATGTTGAGGGGTACAGACACCACACATAACTATTAGAGGTTGGTTTCGCTTGTTTGAAATTGGGTGGTTTTCTCACTGTTTATCAATGGAAAGTTGACTTTCACAGTGTTAACGTTAAATTACAAAAAATGTAACCATTTTGTGGCAATTAATAAAATAGACGATTTATTGAAGACTCCATTTTGGCGTCTAAGTTCAACTGTTACGTTAAAAGAGAAACGATTTGGACCTATCAACCGAACACTATAGGAGCTTACTCAGTAAGAGAGCACAAAATTAATAAGGTATATTTTGTGGTTTGAAAAAACATACTAGCTGACAGCATATCAAGTGAGAAACGATGTTGTCTATATAAATAAGACCAGAAAATAAATTTAAAGGGCAAATTTCGTTTCTATATAGGCCGACACAACGACAGATGTTACATGCATGACACAACTTGTTGTAATATTACGATACACCAGTTTGAAAAATACATAACGTTCATGATGTCTCTCAATTTACTTCAGAAGGCTTGAGGCGCACTTTAACAGTTGATTTGGAAGAGTTTATAGCGTAAACATATGATGGAGTTGCAGTTATGAGAGAATGTCGGGTAGGAGTGTAAGTCTTAATAAAAGAGACCATCACCTACACCCACCTTTTACAGGAGACACGAGCAGTCACTCTACAAGTTGAAAATTTCGCATAATAGCATAAAAAATATTCAGTGTTTACACGCCACTGATCTGATAATAACATGGCCAGTGATCACTATATAAGTGATTAAAATCATTTACATCTTAATTTATATAGTTTATTAAAATTTTACATTTTCATTGTTTAAAATCATTTACATCTTAATTTATGTAGTTTATTAAAACATTACATTTTCATGTCTAGCCATTAAGTTCACTGCACTCTGTAAAATACTATGATTAGTAATACATGCTTGAACTAAAATATAAAGCAATTTGAAAAAAAAAACTTCAGTTTGTAATGGAAAAAATACTGTAGACCATTATAAAAAGTATTCAAAAATCATTGTGAGTACTTCTTTTTCAAAGGCAGGCGAATTTTTCCTGAACCATCCTAATTCGTTATTAGTAATTTAAATAAAAGGCATAATAAAAATCAAAGATAATCTAACCTAGCAAGAAACAGTTTCAGTAATTCCAAACGAATCTTTAACGATAATGCATTTACAATGTATTGTAAATGTATGGATGAAACACACATAGACAGTCGAATACTCATAACCTAGTTATTTTCCATAAGATCCAGTGATCCAGGCGGCTGGTCTTCAGATTAAAAATTAGAAATATCAGCACTCTCACAGACAGAGCAAAGCTTAAAAATAAGAAAGTCCATACCTTTCAAAAATCTGTTTAATGTGCATCGTTACTACATTTTCAGTATTACCTGAGCAGGAAGGAAACTTGTAAAGTGAAATAATATACAGATATTGCTTTAACAGCGACTTATCTGTACCAATATCCAGCTTCAAAAGCTCTCCACTCTTCAATCCCTTCAATTTTGTCGGTTGAATCGAGGGGCAAAGTGTGTATACATTTAGTTGCCTATCAGTGAAGAAGACATGGAGGTTCAGCTGAACACGGGAAGCTATTGTTGATTATTGTCGAAAATTATGTGCACTTAAAACGCCAATACATGCACGTACATAATATGCAGTAAATTTGCTTAAGTACTTTTTCATAATAACAGATGAACATAAAAAAGAAGAAAAAAAAAATCGTCAGTATTATGACAGACGACTAGATTTAACAACAAACACTATAAATTTGTATTTAAACGCATAAACCTTTGCAACATTATAAACTTTTACAAGATGTCCTGGCCCAACTTAATTCTGCTATCCGCATAAATAAACTTGAGCATAGAAAATCCTTATTATAAGTGAGAAGACAAAATAATGTGGCAACAAGCCGCAATTAACGTGCTCATTACAAAGCGAGTACATCATGCGATCCTGAGAGTAAACAGCAAAGCTCTGTATGGAAATTTCCATAAAAAAAAAAAAAAAGTTGTTGCTTCTGATGGGAAAGTTTGGTCATTTCATATTTCGATATTCAAGGAATAGTGTTACCAGCTTGCTGTACTTACACGCACAACTGTAACTGGGCAGTACTGCAGAAATATTCTGAAAACTCTGCAAGATTATATCACACACATGAAAAACATCACATTTCCGTGTGAAAACTGAATGTGCACCATGATAATGCAGGACAGCACATCGCTAAAGATGTTGCTAAATTTCTCACAAAAATCAATGTGAACTTTGTGGTTCACCTTCCCTATAGCCCACTTTTAGCCCCATGTGACATTTTCCTTTCCCCCAAATTGAAGAAACGTCTTCGCGGGAGGCATTTCCCATCATCAGAAACAGCGCTGAAGGTTGCGGAGACGATACTGAAGGACTTGTTAAAAAAGTTTTGTTTTCAGCAGTCTTTGAAAAATGGTAGAAATGCTGGGACAGGTGCATTGCATTCAACTGAGATTACTTTCAAAGCGCCCATAAAAATAATGTGAACGAGTAAAAGTGTGATGTCAAAAATCTTTTGATCATTCTTTATTGTTCATGTAGATATCAGAGTAGGTCCATAAGTTTCTGACCTAACCATCTTATAGGTATCATAAAGACAACAAATATATTTCACTGTTCAATATGGTTATCCTTTATTACAATACACTTCTCACATCTCTGAATTAATATTTCAACCCCCCCTCCCCGAATTGTCAGAATTCTTGTCTGCAAAATGGGCATAAACAGAATCCATCACTTCTTCGTAACACTTAAATGTTCTTCCTCGAAGGCCCTTCTTGAGTTTTGACAAGAGAAAATAAGTCACTGGGAGCTACATCTGGGCTATAAGGTGGATGGTCGATATCCTTGAAGTCACATTTATTCACATTTTCCTTTGTAATAAGCGCAAGAAGCGCACAGGCGAGTTGTCGTGGAGAAGGCGCACACCAGCAATCAGCTTTCCTCGCCTTTTCTCTTTGATGGAAACACGTAGTCTGTGCAATAGGCCAGCATAGTACTCCCCATTTACTGTGGTGTTCCTCTCCTTGAAGTCAATGAAGAGTATTCCTTCACGGTGCCAAAAGATTGTGGTCATGATCTTCTTGGATGACTGAGTGACCCTTGGCTTTTAGAGGCGGTGCTTCGCCAGGTTTACGCCTGCCACTCCACTGATTCCCTTTTGGATAAGGAATCATAGTAGAGGACCATAATTTCATCTGCTGTGACAATTGTTTGCAGAACTTCTCTCTCGTGACCACAGCAGAGTTCCAAAAAGCCTGACAAAAGATGACTCGATGCTGTTTTTGGGCCGGGAAAGAAGTCAAGGTACCCATCTTGCACTAACCTTATTCATGTTTAAATGTTCATGGATAATTCGAAGGGCTGTTTTAGGAAGGCCCAACCTTGGTGCTATTTCTGTAACTTAGAGCCGCCGGTCTTCCATAATTTTTTCTTCCACAAAAGCGATGCTTTCATGAGTGAGCACCTCCTGCACGCTCTTCGTCTTCAATTTTTCTCGACCCATTCGAAAAAGTTTGGTTCATTATTTTACGGTATAATATGAGGGGATGTTTCCTCATATACACCGTCCAATCGTGGTTAATTTCATTTGGAGTAAGTCCTTCTTTAGTGAAGAACTTAATAACAGCTTGATACCCATTCTGAGTATGTCATAATCTTGTACACATATCCTTCTTAATGCAACTATATGTGAACAACTGAACATAGAAAAGCGAAAGTTAGAGCTGCAATTATTTACTTAACAGATAAGGTACAACACCAGATAAGGATTTTGTGGAACTTATGCACTTACCCTCTTAAGTAACAGCCATAGGAAGGCGTAACGAAAAAATGGTCATATTATATTGTTTACAACTGTACTCCGTTTATTTGCTACTTCCTGGGCATTATCTTCTGAAAAAATCTATTATTAATTTTCTGTCACATATGTAAGGTTTCAACTAAGCATAGACGTCCTTCAATAATTCATCTAGCGCACACATGCATTCTCGTAACTCTGGCAATGTGAATCTGGAGTCGTTCTTGATACAATTGCATGCAAGCTTGCGGATTTTTGATGAGATTACATTGCTAGACTTTCCAAAGCTGTTTATGGTCCATCAGTGCTAAAGAACCTTAGCAACTGCAAGAGAACATCCAAGGACACATTACACAGCGTAAGTTGGAACTAGAATGCTACATAGGAATGACTTTAGAGAACAGTATATCAAGGAGCACTTCAATATGCCAGAACGGTAGCTGGCGGGCTTCAAAGGCAATCGGTGATTTCTCTAAATGAGTTTTGCGTATATTTGGGTGATAAAAACCAACCCCGTGACATTTGCTATCGTTCAATGAGCCAAAAGTGGCGTCATTTATTCGGAAAAAAAGGAAAACTTCCTCAAGGGATTCATTGTGCTTGCAATTACTATGACCGACTAAAAATCAGAGTTGCAAATAATGTCAAGAATGCAACCCACTTTTAGAAGAACATTACGGATTATAAATTGGATAGTAGTGCTACCTCAAAAGTTTTTGATCCACATGGATAAGACATCAAGTCTCACTGCCATCAGCCCTCACCTTTCATCACCGGGAAGCTGCTGAGACTGGTGACCATGTGCCACCACGAAGTCACCGGATGCCTCACCACGGATGTCTGGTTTCTAGAGTCCCAGCGCCATTGAGGGCCTTTGGAAAGTTTGCCGGAGACTTGAAATAACATTCTTTCCTACGCTGCGGTACAGTCTTCTACAAGAGTTCAGACCCGTAAACTTCACATCGCGCACAACCGGTGAAATATCTCCATGAAACAAGGTAAGAGAGAACGTCTTCCCTTTACTGAAGCTCCATATAACAGGGTTGTAAAAGTGTTATCATGTACAACGTCTGTTCAAAAAATTCCGGAACTTTGTCCACAAATTTTTTCTACGTTTACCTTTTACTTATTGTGCATGGTCTCCTTCGAAATACTCTCCTCCACAGTTGATACACCGCCCCCAAAGCCGTTTCCACCTCCGTAAACAGTCTTGGTACATCTGCTTCTGGATCGCCCGAAGCGCCGTATGCGAATTTTCTTTTATCTCGTCTATCGTTGCAAATCTTCGTCCTTTTAACGGGGATTTCAACTTTAGAAATAAATAAAAAAAAAAAAAAAGTTCACAGGGGCTAGGTCTAGAGAGTACGTAGGATGAGACAGCTCAGTGATTTCGTTTTTTGTGCAATAGTCACGCACCAAAAGGCAAGAGCCATAAATTGTCTAACCACATTTCAGGCCGTTTCTTTCTCCCAGCACGTCCCGATAGTACCATCGATTAAGTTCGTCCGTGTGGCACGAATTCATGAAGAACTAATCCTTCAAAGCCAAAGAAAACTATCAGCATGGCTTTCAAATTTGACCTGACCTGACAAGTTTTTTTTTTGTCTTGGAGAACCTTTCCCGACACATTGTGAAGAGTGAACCTTGGTCTCAACATCATAACCGAAAACCACGTCTCATCACCAGTTATGATTCTCTTAAGGAACATCTCATTCTCTTTTGCGCGATCCAAAAGCTCTGCACAGATTGAGAGGTGATGGTCCTTCTGGTCTTGATTCATGAGCCGTGGGGATGAACTTGGCGGCAACACGATGCATTCCAATATGCTGTGTCAATTTCAATACATGATCCATCTGAAATGTGACATTCTTCAGCAATCTCTCTGATAGTCTTCGATTGGCACGCACAATTTCGTTGGTGCTCCTGACATGAGCGTCGTCGATAAACGTCGAAGGGCGCCCTGAACGAGGGTCACCTTTAACTTCCGTCCGGCCATTTTTAAACCGCGTGAACCATTCGTAACACCGAGTACGATTTAAGCACTCATCGCCGTGGGCTTCCTGCATCATTTGGTGTGTCTCTGTAAAGGTTTTCTTGAGTTTCACGCAAAATTTAATGCTGACACGTTGCTCCTCCAACTCTGCCATCTCGAAATTCGCAAACTGTGCGACACAACGTTCTGCTCAATACAGCACTGAACAATAACTAACAGACATACAATAATGAAACTTCCGGCAGATACACTTTAAACACATGCGTGTGCAGGGATGCCAACCGCATTTCGTTCCAACACTCCATTGGCGCGAAATTAGAAATATTTCGGAATTTTTTGAACAGACCTCGCATTATAAATGCTTTCTTTACAATTAACAGCCAGACACCGTCTATGTAAAGTTTATAATGAGTCGTTGATAATGGACTTTTTTGTCTAACTCTCCGATTTGTATTAATAACATGTGTCCATTTTCTGCTTCTTGTTATATAATTCGATATCCATTACAAAAAAAAAAAAAATGGAAAAGAATGAAGAATGTAAAAAAGATAACGGAACGAACAGTGAACAATGCGTTTAATTCTAAAGAGGGGGGGGGGTAACTTAGAGTATAGTTCAAGAGTATAAGAAAAGATGGGAAGCGGTTCTTGCAGAGACAATTTGTGAAGGCGTATAACCGAAGTTAACACCCTATACTACTGGAGCTAGTTGGCCAGTCAGGCGGAACATAATGAGATGGGACATTTGCATTTTTATTCGTAACATGTGACGGTGGGTTTGGCTACCGATGTGTCCACCTCGACGTATCAACATCTCCCCACGTATGTACACTGCCGCCAGAACACCTGTCGAGATCTTGGCCCACAAATGCTGATCTTAAACTCTTGCAGCTATCTACCATTCTTGACATCCACATATGCATATACCATGCGAAGTTATTGGTTATGCTTTGTAAGTACAGCGTTTAATGTAAAATCAACTCTGTTTCTTTGCTAGTGCTACCTTAAAAGAAATTATTGTAGATAAAGAAAAATCTGGAAGTAATGCATTAATCGTCTTTAGTACTTTTCTTGTTCCTACATTATGTGTTACAAGAAGCAGTTATCAGTTATAATATGTATTTATTATTTGCTGATTACTTAAACAACCACAACTATATTGTAATCTTAGACTTGAAGGGTACAGGGGAAAACCAAAGTCCACATTTGGTGAAATTTGAGATTTTGGTGCAAATGGATAGTAGATATGTAGTACTGTATCCCAATACATTCATACGGCAAAAAACCACACGTAGTCCATAAAATAGGCATATAAAAATAGTATACAGGGGAAAAACAATCAGAGTCCACATACATTAAATGCTTGTAGTTATGTATTACTTCAGAAGATTCTGATTTAATGTTATCAATTGGTTTTTATTATTAACCTACATTTTGAAGCCGTCCCTGGCTCCCCGTCAGTTACAGAGTAATTAATATAATTAATATTTGTACTTTTAGAATCAGTAACTCAGTAATTATGCGCAAGTATGTTGTACCTTTTCTTTCAATGAAGGAACTTTAATGATATATGTAAAATTAGTATTGTGTAGTGTTTAAATGCGTTCATCAAGTGTAATTTTGGTAATATTAAGAAATAACATGTTGTAATATAGCAGGGTAAGGAAAAATTCACATCTTTCTACGGACACAGAAAAACTCGGAAAAAAGTTAGACAATGCAAGGTAATCCCTTCTGGTATGCAGCTAGGATTGGAAAATGCACCCGCTTCAGGGCAGACACGCGGCAAAGTTGCAGGTGTCCGAGTAAAAGAGTCGTTGACAGTAACGTATGAAATCTGTTTAAATTCATCCTATTGACGAATAGCAAAGCACTTGGCTTGACCAAAATTTTCCAGCGAATAGAAATGGAATTCAGTGAGGTAAGCACTGCCCTATGAGTGACGTTAACACAAAATTGAGGGGAATATTTCGCGCCGTTGCCCGTGGATAGCGTCATTTTGTATTGTGTATAAAAGAAATTGATTTTGCTCAAAAGTGACGCAGTCTCAGAATTTTCGGGTCCAGATACTTGTGGCTGCTGTTGCCCAGAGATAGCGGAAGAGCGGCCTAAGTACCAAGTACCTGTTCCGGTGACAACGAAGCTTGAGTATCAATCACCACGCTAATTGGCGATACAGCATCATTGAGCTGCGTTAAGAATTCTGTTGTTTGCCAAGATTACCTTGCCTGTGGTTCGACAGTGAGGCGCTGTTTGCCTGAATATCACGTTAAGGAGAATAAACGATATCACCAACTAAACAACGGAGCGTTATTTATGCAGCGGAATCCGCTTTACTCAGACCCGGCAGGCTCACAGCCGCCAAAATCCAGCAAACGCCCTCGAGAGTCTCATCGAAGAAGAGTAGGGATGGTCTGCAGCAGCCGTAGCGAAACCTGAGATCAGTGAACCTAAAATATATTTACCGCAGCAACCATACAGCCCAATCCCACCCCCACCCATCAAATCCCTTTCAAACTGCAGCCCAAAGTGGGGCCAATAATAAACATTCCGTCATCCACAATCTTATATTACAAACTAGAACCAACGTGGAATATACTCAAAGCATTTAAAACCAACACTACCCGCGCGAGCCACCTTCCCACAATATTCATTGTTTGTGGCTTATATTTTAGAACTGCAATTTGACTGCATTGTTGTACAGGCAAGGCTGTGTTACTGTTGTGTGCAGACAGGTGGTTTAAAGTTTGACATGGAATCAGGTGAATAAAATAACACTGTTCATCAGAGTGGACCAAAGAAAAGATTGAAAACGATAGAGTAATAGACTTACTGATACTAGCAAACGCATTAGATCATATTCCGGGTGAATATTACAAATGTAGAAAAAAGTTTTTCTTGAAAGTTACAAATTGGAACGGGGGCGATTTATTAATCAGTAAATTCAATTTACTTGGTGATAAAAGCACACACTACACATATATACATATAATTAATAATAATTAATTCGAAATTTGCACAATTTTTGTGATTTGTGCCCCAGCAAAAATAAATTCGCCTCATTCATGCTGTGGTTCATAAGTATAACAGATTTGAATCAGCAAAAGTAACTTTTGCCATCGGATGCCACTGTTACATGGAATGTAACAAAGATATGGCTTTAATAAATAAAGGGGGGAACATGCTGAAACACCCAACGATTGGAATAGGCACATCAGAAGATGCATCGTGAAACCATCTCCCTTCAATATCATTGAGTACTTCCTGGAAATGTAAGTGTGACGAAGAAGTGGTGGATGCTGTTTATGCCCATTTTGTAGACAATTCTTCTGATTATTTGGGGGGGAGGGTGATTGAAATGTTAATTCAAAGATGTGAGAAGTGTATTGCAATAAAGGGTAATAATATAAAAAAGTGAAATATAGTTTTTGTCTTTATCATACCTAGAAAATGGTTAGGCCGGAAACTTATGGATCTACCCTCGTATATATTTAAAGTCCATATGCTGCTCATGATAGACCGTGATCTCAATAATGGACACACACAACTGTTGTAAAGAGAGTAGTGCGAAATTCAAACGAAAAAGATAAGCTCACCAAAAGAACCCCTTTTTGGCACGACATTTACCGTATTTACGTGAATATAATGCCCTCCTTTTTCGATCAATAGTAGCATTATGTTGCGCATTAGATTCGACAGTGTGTTAAATTCGAGTGCAAATCCATTCCGTAGTTCGCCGGAAACTTCATTCGAATTTATCGTTTGCTACGTCATAATGCACTACTGCAATTTTCGTCTTTATTACATTTATTGCATAAAACGTTTGAATAGAAGGTAATCACGAAATGGAGGACAAACAGAGAATAACATCTAATGATGTTACTTTCAAGCGTAAAGTAGTTCTTTATGCTGAGAAAAATGTTAATAGAAGGACAGGAAGAGAGTTCAATGCAGCTTAGAGCATTGTTCGCTTGTGGCGGCAACAGAAATTGACATTATTTGCAACTAAAACTAGTAGGAAGAAATTCATTGGTTCTCGCAAAGGAAGACATCCTGACATCAAAGAAAAAGTTTTGGAATCCATACATGAAAGGAGGAAGAACGGACAACCTCTGACACCATAAGAAATAATTTTTTCTTCTTTGACCTTCGCCAAATGTCCTGGAAACAGCACTAGCGATGGATTTTGTCCTATGTGCTCCAAGATATAACAATAGTCCACTTTGAAATTCTGTGTTCTGACCGTTTTATGAAGCGAATGGGATTATCTCTGAGACGACGTACAACAATATACCAAATTCTTATTTATTATTATTTTAAGTTTCAAATTTGGAGTGCGCATTACATTCGATGGCGCATTAGATTCGCATAAATACAGTATTTGATTCAGAAGTTTGAAAGTAGGGGTATTTTTAATACATCTCGTATACTAAAAGTATATCTTTATTCTTTTAGTTACATGCTTAAGTGTTAAGTTAGCATTTTACATTATGTACATCTTCTAGAGGTCATCTTTATTGATCGCTATATTTACTCGAATATAGTTTACCGCTAGCACGTACAAAAATGGCGGAAAGATATATCGTTCGCTTACAGTCTACAGAGAGTGCAGCTTGCATGTATAGAGACTGTCGCTTGTTAAGTGGTCGCTCTAGAATAATTTGTGTTAAATAATAAATATAATAATCATAATCATAATCGCTCAATCATACAAGAAAAAACAACCACAGTTACTTTAGTAAATCTTCCCGAGATGCTGTCGAACCATCAACCTTGCGGTCACTCAACTATCATACATTTTACATCTAGAAGTTAGCTCAAACCCAACTTAAATTATGTTTCCGCACAATTTGGTTCCTCGTTTTTTACTTATTTTCTTCAATCATTTTCTTTTAACCTTACCTAAATAATTCCCAAAACTTCAAGATTTTCTCTTTGTTTTCATATTCACCAACTTGTTTTTCCTTATCTTTTTCGTCGGTCCTGGTGGTATAGTGGTTACCATACTTGCCTCCTACACCCAAGATCGTGGGTTCGAACCCTGCCAGGACCGATGTAAGTATGGCTTCCTTCGGAAGGGAAGTAAAACCGTGGGTCCCGTGTCGCACATTTACGGCACGATAAAGAACCTCAAGCCTGAAAGAGAGGCCTCTGAGCAAAATTTGTCGGCCGTTTCACGCCCTGAGTTGAATGGGACGCTGATGACCTGAGATGTTAAAGAGCGTCCATAAATAAATCAATCAAATCCCTAATCTTTTATTGGTAAGTTATCTCACTTCTAAATCCCAAGTTTTGCTTTCATTTCTTTAGTTCCTTTACATTCCACAATTGCATGTCAGTAACTATCTTGCATTCCATAGCACATTCCTCTATATTTAAACCTCCTTTTATTTTTTTCAGATTCTCTACCCCTGTACGGGTCCATGCAATTCCCTCCCTCGTTCATCTGTCACCTTCATCCACATAATTCTCTCTGCCCCATATTTCCTTTAACTCCCTATAAACCCTGAATGACATTTTACTACTAAAACCACCAAATATCTCCTGTCTTTCCATATCATCAATTCTTTGTTTAATTTCTCTCCAAAAACCTCTTTCTTTACTTTATCACGCCACACTATACCCAAGTCAACTTTTTTCCGTGATCCCATTCTACTAATACAAGTATTTCCTTCCCTCAGTTTCTCTTGCGTCACTAAACAGAGTTTCAAAATACAATTCTCCTCTAAATTCTTAAACCTAAACCAATAGTTCAGAGTTCTTGTCATGATTTTTCCTTTACTCCTTTACTTCCTAATTTAGCTTGTGCAACCTCGTTTGGTGAGCTTTTTGGTAGGCCCATAATTTGTTTGCAGAAATTCCCGTAAATCAAGTATATATTTAATAATGATGATGATGATGATGATGATGATAATAATATAACGCAAGGAGTTTGAGAACCCATCGAGAGCGTTATGTTCTTGCAGCTGCATTTAAGTAGTGAACAGAACCAGCAAAAGATGCTCATTACGACACTTTATACTAAGCCAGATTAGACGTCATAAAGAAAACTGTTAACTATTCTTTAATTATTGTTGTTTGTGACCTACGCTGATAGTCAGGTGTTGTTAGCTATTTCTCAGAAATATTGCATGCTTAAATCGAACGCTGCAGGTGTGCAATTTAATAATTCATGAGATTAAAATTTAAACGGTGTAATGAATAAAGTTGACATTTACGAAGGAGAACAGAGTTTACAGCTACTTTACATTAGAGATGTGAAACATCTAATGACGTGAGTTGGGATTTTCTATGTAAGTAAGTTAACAAACACAGATATACAATTCATGTCTAACGAGACATTTAAAACACAGAGCTAATAACAAAAATATAATGCTCTAAATACGAGATGGTTGCAAAGTTCCTCACCCCTCAATATTTTGAAGTAAATAGAAATTATAGATTATGAAATTTATTTTTCAAGCATCGAAACGTTATGACAACCTACCATGATAAAGGACATGTCGTTATAATGTATGTTATTTATATGTTCATACTGCTATTATTATTGTATACTGCTGTCTTAAGGGGGGTCAGGCCGAGTTGAATTCCAGTAGCATACTGACTTGTTCTTGTGTGTTGCTTGACAGTGCATTAAGTATTCATTTGGAGGCGTAATACATTATATTAATTACGTTAATATTGGTAAATTCGGGTATTCTATTCCCAAAGAGTATTTTACGATTCGTACGGTCGTACAGAATCAGCTTGGAGATTGTTTCTGGAGAGATTCCCTGTTATTCAACTTCCGATTCCAAGTTTGATTCACGGATTTGTAAATAAATTTCGCAAAACGGAAACATTCTTTGCAAAAAAGCGCACACAGCCACGCACATTACTCACAGAAGAAATTGAATATGCTCTGGAACGGTCCCCAAAAAATCACCCCCATGTCTTTCTCAGCTAATGGGAATTTCCTATTCCTCTGTTAGAAAGGCTACAAAACTACTGAAGTTAAAACTCTTAAGATTACAGTATTGCAAGAACTTAAACCGGGTGACCCTGCATCTAGGAGTATATATTGTGAATGAATTTTGAATAGTGTGCATGACGGAGAAATTGACTCTAATCTAATTTTCTTTACTGAAGAATCTTGGTTTTATCTAACTGGGTATGTTAATTCACAAAACAATCAATAGGTATTGGAGTTCAGAAAAACCTAACCGGCTTCACGAGGAACTCCTGCGTGATCAAAAGATTGGAAAGTGGTGTGTCATTAGCGGTGAAGAACTAATTAGCCCTTTTTTTTTTTTTTTTTTTTTTAAGAACAGACAGAATGGTGTTTAACGCCCATTTTTACTACTGAGGCACCGCAGGCTATGAATACTGGTGATACATGAGATGAAATGATAAATTGGGAAAAAAAATTTTTAAAGGAAGAAAACATTCCAGGCCTAAGTTTAGGTACCTCCCCGCCATTTGCCATTTATGAGGACTGAGGAAAATCTGGAAAAAACCTCAGTCAGAGAGGACGGTCCTGGCGGGATTCGAGCCCCAGACCCGCCACTCATAAGTCCGCGCCTTAACGACCTCGGTCACCCGTGGCGGTATTTTTTAAAGAAACAAAGGTGATAAGTATGTACAGAATGTGAGAGAACGTAGGTTTGCGACTCTCCAACAGGACTCTGCGACGACACATACAGTCCATGTCACCTTTGCACGTAATTCGTAAAATATTCGACGTTAAGAGCCATCACTAACAGCATATGGCCCCCTCGGTCCTATGGTAAGCCCTGGTGCTTGCCTTCTAAACCCAAGGTCGCGGGTTCAAACCCAGTCAGGATCGATGGATTTTTTCGGGCGTAAAAATTCTAAGTGTGACTTCCTTCGGAAGGGAAGTAAAGTCGTGGGCCTCGTATCGTACATTTACGGTATGTAAAAAAACCTCAAGCCTGAAAGAAGAGACCTCTGAGCAAATTTTGTCGGCCGTTTCACTCCCTGAATTGAATGGGACGCTGACCTGAGATGTTAAAGAGCGTTAGTAAATAAACAAAATCAATCAATCTCTCCCACGATTTAGCGCCCTACGATTTTTCTGTCTCAGGGGGCATTAAAGGAAAATTTATACAAGTCAAACCCAAACACTTTAGATGACCTGAAAAATAGTCTTCGTGAAAAATGTTCTTCGATTTCTCTGAGGGAACTGCAGAAAGTAATGATTTATTTCATAAGCCGGTGGCAGAAATGTCTGGGAAATTAAGAGAAACGATTCCAGCATCTTGCTTGGTAATGGGTAGAAAATGTACCTTTTAAGTGTTTAGTGTTATTATAATAATAACTTAGCTACAACCATAGCTGCGGACTTAACTCCCGTCCAACCGCGGTACAAGCTTGAACTGACCGACCGATCGTTAAGCGTGGAGCGGTCCCGCAAAGGAAACACCACCCATTAAAATGCTTCATCCTTTCTGTCCAGAATATTTACATTTTATTAAAATTAATATAGTGGTAAAATTATTCTGTCAGTATTTTGCGCCTTTCTTGTAGCGGTATTTGGTGTATTAATTTTATTTTTATAGGTTGTGATTCGGTTTGGATTCGTTGTGGATAAGGAGGTGATTAAAGTTTATAAATGGATTGGTATCACAGGGGTGATTGGTCGACCCTCCATTCAGTACCGCAATCTATTAATGTTTCTTCCTCGGCTATAAGCTCAATTTACCAGTTGAAAGTTTGTGTGATACATTATCACAGGGAAAGGAGATGATAAACAAACCAAAATATAACAGGCGTATTTCCAGTTTCTCTCTTTATTAACACTTTCGCTTTTTCTTACACTCCTCCCTCTCACTTCAGCATGAAGTAACAAGTGACAAACAAGTAATCTATAGTCTATTGCAACTACTTTTATTAATTTGCCTGTCCGTCGGTCTAAGCGCTATAAATATATTCAGCATGACTTTCCAATATCACGTGATTTACTCTTCCTGCACCTATCTTCCTATTGGTGGTCTTTTATGCTAATTTATTATCCTTTAATTCTCATAGGCTATCTTCTAAGGTTTTATTCGGGTCCACCCACAGCAAAATCTTAAGTCTTAGATTCTTAACCTAAATTAGAGAGCTGTAACAGATAGTTTATGATTCCATAGGGATGTTTATTGCATGAGCTTTCCATGCATTGTTAACAAAAGAATCACTCGTTCTTTCCAAATTCCTAGGATAGTGTTTTATTCAATATCCGGTTGTTTTCCAAGTTCTAGTTGACCTGAAGTAACATTACAAAGGAATCCTCTTATTCTACAAGATTACAATTACAATGATTGTCTCATTCTCTATACGATTATTTTAAAGTTCCATTATCTCACGAAAATTTCCAACTAAGAAAGATTTGACATATTATTTCAGTAAAACTGCAATTTCTAAATTGTAATATTGCAATTGGAATATAAAAAGAAATATATATATTTCAGAACATTTTATTCTTAACACTTAAATCAAATTGCAGAAAGTGGCAGATGGATAAATTTTGATACAAAACGAAATGAATTTAATTTCTGAGCCTCGGTAATAGGGAAAAAGCTCCAAAAAGTGTTTGAAATTTTATATAGAAGGCAAATTTCACTGCAAAAAGCAAAAGTAGGCTGACAAGAACTTGGAGATAGCAGTAGGTACTGAGAGATGGTGTACGTAACAACACGTATCACAGCTAAAGATAAAACAGCATAGGAGTCTTGTTCCTATTTGTGTTCAACATGTAAGTCCGTACGTGTGTAGTGTTTTTCTTGCCGCCGTAACAGCAACAGCTCGTTAGAGTTGGTTAATTAAAGACCAATTACCCAAGTACCCTGTCCGTCACCGAGAAACCTTACGTGCCCGTGTCCATACCGTGTTAATTGCTCATCCTTTCTCTGTAGGTCTTGAAAGATTACCTTCTTGTTTAGCCAAAAACAATAAACATACACACCTGAAGGATTTAAGGATTACATTTTTGTTTCTGTGATAGGGAGATAAATGCATTTATACTTAGACTTCTTTAAGGAACTGACAATTGCTAAAAGCGGTGTTGCGACAGTGTGGCAGTGATGGCATCATAGCTCCACCCTCTTCTTATCCCTTCAAGACAGTATTTATGAGCTGCCATTCCCATATTTAATAAAATGATTATAGCAAGTAATTTTGTGTAGCTTCCTTATTTTAAGCATGAGTGTGGTTTCATTTCTATGTCACGTACAAGTGTTGAATTGTTGTTCACATGATATTATTTTCTCACTAGAGTGCAGAAAGCTAGCCCATCCATAACATCTGACCTGGGAATTTCTGTTGCTTATTGTAATAATATTTTGTATAGAAATCCCATGCAAACAGCAAACTGATATTTTCTGGAGAAATTCTTAAGCAGGGTTCGTGGAAAAGATGTTTCTTTGTACTGTATGCAAGTTTTGCTGTTATTATATTACAAAAGAATAGTCAACATACGGGAGTGAAAAGACAGACCGATAACCTCTGGAAGGGAGATCCTAACGGTTCCAAGCAATACTTATGTGGGTTACATGTAAGAAGTCACGTAAGCCAAAAGACCAGTAATGAAGCAGAGAAAAAAGTGGAAGAAACAGATTAACCAATTTTTAAATTTTTAAATTTTAATTCTGCAATATTTACATCCTGATATCTTGGTTCTACATCAGGACGTAATACTTTCATTTATTTATTCCTCTTATATCTTTCAATACAATTTAAATTACAATTAAATTTTACAGATTTTAAAATCTACACTACTAGTACTATGACTAAACAAAATTAAAACTTCAAAAAACAAAACCGGTACTGGAATCCAGCACTACGGCTATTTACTATGACTTATAATGACATCTACAATTGCAACTGGTACCCAGTAGCAATGATTACATTTAAACTTTATTAATTTACAAATATTATCCAATTTACTCTATGCGTCTTCATTTCTGCTAACGCTCGGTATCCGGGCTGCTCCCCATTGGAATTCCTGGCAGATTAACTAATAGAGACTCGAAGATGGGAGAAAACAATCTAGATTTTTCTAAAAACATTTGAAAGAATAAAGATAGCTTCGTGAGATTGGCAGACTGCCATGTTTATTTAGTCTTGCCATTTTGCAAGCGAGGTACACTCTCCGTTCAATTCTCAGTTCAGTTCAGTTCAGTTCAGTTCAGTTGGTTGGAAGAAAAGACATTCTCCGTTCGATTCTAAGTCAGTGTGGAAGAGTAGGCACTAGGAGTCCAATTATCTGTTTTAGTTTAGTTCAGTAGAAGAGTATTGTTTGTGGAAAACTGTCAGTGAATAGCAGGCAGTTGTGTCTCAGAATTAGTTGAGTTTTAGTTGAGTTTAGTGGAGTTCAAGAGCAGAGTTTTAGAGGTATTAAAGTGCATTAACATCAGCGCCATAGTTAGTGCGAAAGTGGTACATATTCTCCAGGAAATAAAGGCAATACATGTTATGTGGAACAGTTTACGAACAATAAGTGATGTTTCATCTCCCATAACGAGAAACCGCCTACACAAATTGATTGCAATACGATAAATAGACCGTTTAGTTGACCCTGTGACAGAACAATTATTGGTTATATGATCAACTACAGGAATAAGAGGGTGTATACACAAATATGCAGATTTCCATAAAATTAAATACAAAGAACTGTATGCTATTGCATCTTGCTGTTTAATAATGGACCTAACAATTAAAATACTAATAATGACACCCATCATTATTGTAACAGTAAAGTATTCTTGAAGTCAGTAATCGCGAGCTTTGCACGCTCGTCTGGCGTATGTGAAACAGGAATAGCAGCCAAGCTCTTACATGCGTCTAACTGCAATATTTGGAGATGAAGAAAAAGCGTCAGTCTGTCTATAGACAGAGGTGAACGGATTAACATGCACAGTTCCTCTCCCTGGCCATAAATGCGTCCCAAGAGTATAACACATTCGCATTGCAATACCAAGAGGTAAGATCAATAAAGTTGCAGTAAAATCAACTGAATTTACTATCATTCATTATATTATTTGTGTTCTTGTCTGTTGATTTTACTTATGTTCGGGATTTTTAGGGATTAAAGTCAGGAGAGTCTCCCTAGTGTCTAACCTCGTGCTAAGTTAACCAAAACGAATAAAATAAAAGCGAGTTAATCTTTCGGGGTTGCAACAGTATAATTACAAAAAAGTATTTTAATTAATTTTCTCATTCTTTTCACCATAAATACACTTTTGATTGTGTCGGTCCTGGTGATCTAGTAATAGATTTACGGCAAGTAAAAAAACCTCAAACCTCTTGAGCAAAGTTTATCGGCAATTTCACGCTCTGAATTGAATGGGACGCTAATGACCCAAGATGTAAAAGAGCACCGTTAAATAACTCATACAAACTTTTCGTTGTGTGCTGTCACATAATTATTTGTCAGTTAAGTGTACTTGCTTTCCTCCACGATCCATGTAACCACAAATACAAAGCACAGCATACACCCGCAGCGCTTCAAATGTGAATCTTCTCCGATTATCACGAAATCAATTCTTATATCGGGAAAAACTACTACACATCGCAAGTTGCGATAGGAGAAAAACGAAAATAAGGTACAGAGTTAGTCTGTGGTTGAGAAACGCCAGCGGCGGCTAGTTCTGTTTTACTACTTAGTATTGCTTCCCTTATTTCACGTATTCTTAAATAACCACTATTTTTTTTTCTCAGAATGGTGTTTGATTTTTGTTTCACTTGTTCGGTAATAGCCGTTACAGATGTCCGATCAATTACTTGCGCCATTTCATTTACTAGTTTTATGGCTTCAGGCATCTGAAGATTTGATTTCTTAATAGTATTAGAAAACGCTACAAAATTATTCTGTGTGATAAACTTCATCTGTTGCAAAAGTATTTAGCAGATAGTGCACTAGTGTAAAACTTTATCAGTTATTTCCAAAATTGAATGGTATCGTGACTGACTCTGGTAGTTAAAAGTCTATGTGTATTGATGACGAACAACCGTATCATACTGTTGCTTACTCTCCAGCTACTCACAAGAAAGGATCAACTATAAACCAGAAGCCTGAAGCTGGGGCTAAACGTATGACCCAAGCTTCTAGCTATTGCGTTCTAATCAGAAAAGTAATTTATTTTCTGGTTATAACGCAATAGCTACTGTAATTATAAATAATGTAATATGTTTCCATTCATGCATTTATAAATATCGTTCTTCCCATTTTAATGCTTATTTATTTATTTTCATTAATATTCTTTATTTATATTATTATTTGTTCCTCTTTCTAATAGTGTATTATATTTAACCATGTATCGTCTAGGACCCATGCATAAAATGTATTTTAATGGGTATATAGAAGAAACATCTATTAATTAAAAATTCACATATGTTGTCGCTAATTTTATATATATATAATTTAATATAGAAACGCAATATATTGAGAGTGCCAAAAATGTATATACACTTTCACAGTGGATATCTATTTAATATATTTCAAAGTTGGACCGAAAAACAACAGCAGTGTGTAGTATGATGTTCTGTAAACAGATGTAACACTTCATACATTATGATAGCGTTGCTACGTGACAGGTTATATATATATATATATATATATATATATATATATAGTCTTTTAAGAGTAAAATATTCCTTTATATTTTTTCAACCTATCTCGTACTATATTGAGAAAGTCCCAGAACCCGTGAGATGAGTTAGATTTGCAACAAATATATTTTGTAAATAAATATACTGCTACTGCTGCTTTAAGATCCAGCACACAACTCTTTTCTGGCCGTACCATAGCAATTATATATTTATATTTTGTTTGATCCTCAAGAAAACCAAAATTCTCCGAAACAACTGTCGTGACGCTTCTTTGTCAACCATAGATAGATGTTGTTAACCTCAACCCATAATATTTCGCTCTATTGGCCTCGACAATTAAAAGCTTACTCATTATTATTATTCTTGTTACAAATATCATCATGAATTTACAGCTAAGCTCCATATTTCGTTAATGTATACATTTAAAAATTAAAAATGTTGCGTTTTGTATAATATTATCACACCTAGCTGAGTTTTATGTGATAAATTTATTAATTAACACATATAAAAAGAAAATTTTCATAAGATTTACCTTTTTTTTTTTAAACTTATGTTGTATGTTTAAATTAATTTTTCCCTTTGATATTTCACAATAAAATCGGAAATATATATAAAAGGAATTCTAATGATCAAAGCCTCCTAGTGTGCTTTATAAAGTCAAAAGATCTGCACCTTTTTTAAAAGATGACGGTATATAAAGAAGGCAAAAATAAGAAAAAATTAAAAAAAGGCTGATTACCATTTATCCAGTGTCCTGGACTGAACTCTAGCTCCTGGTCTAACATCCCCCCCCCTTGCCTAGTGATGACCTTGTCGCAGAAATCCTATGAAGTCTGCCGCCTTCTGACCTTACCACTTTCTGCTAACTTTGCCGAGGTGCCGGAACGAAAGGTACAACGGCAAACAGACAAGGAGACAAAGAAAAGGAAGAGAATTTAACGCTACTCTTATTTAGAAAAAAAAGAAAAAGAAAAAGAACACGTGTATATTCAAACCAGAGTCTATGCGTAACCGAAACGCCTCAAGTAGAAAAATGCATTAGACAGTGCGATCCATCAACTGAGATAACACTAATATTGTAAAAGAATAACAAAAAAAGAATACATGCCAGACACACCACAGAATGTGCAATTTCTCTGAACTTTATCTTTGTTACTTACATCAGCTTGACTTCTTACTGTTACTGTTTTTAGTCATTCGGTGTTCATTGGATTATTTCGCTTTAGTTTTAAGAAATGTAATGTGACAATTTGAGGTCCATTACTAAAAATGATCAATAACAACATAAAAACCAAATAACTCAATGGAAGGTGTTAATATTCTCCAGTGTTGTTCCTGGATTGCATATTTATTATTCCTGGTATAGTTAGGCGTGAAATGCTATTGCCAACGTATTTATCATTTTTCTATCAAATTTAATTAGAAAATCTGATTTTCCTAACTTTAAAAAATTACAGGACCACCTCCATGCTCTGGTGGTAGCGTTTGCGACTCCTAACCCGGAGGTGCTGGGTTCGAATCCTGGTCAGACTAAACTGTCTGGGTAAGGTTTTTTTGGAGTTATTCCTTACCCTGAGAAGATGAATGTCAGATAGCTTTAAGGCTACCATAATCTACAGACGTCGCGAGTAGAACAGTGCAGTGAAAGCAACAGTAAATAGAGCATTGGAAAAGAAGTTAATACTGTGTGAGAAAAAAAGTCGCTTGATATATGGTAAGAGTAACTCTATTTTGAAAATCATAAAACGTAGATATCTTCTTCTGCTTCTCATTTGGCGCTACAGCCCGGTGTGAGCCTTAGCCTGTCGGGGAGACCTCTGCTTTCCGATGACGTCATATAAGTGAAATAGTCTGCAACATTTTATCAAGAGGATAGCAATAATGAGCAATAGGAAATAAAATCAACGGATCCCATGCCTAGCTATGGATGCTGGTATTAACATGTTAGTACAGCAGAATTTCAATTTATTTTATCTTATTATTTCTTTTTATCGAGAGATTGGGATCAATAGGGAATCTGCTCACAGAGTATTGAAATCAGCTTGTATTATCCCTACAAAATACAGCATGCAGGGAAAATACGAGAATAGGTTCATAAATTTCCGGCCTCGCCGATAAGGAGCATCGCCTTGACATAACCCTTTTGGTGTCACACCTTAAGTAAATAATTGCAGCTGTAACTTCCGCTTCGCTGTGTTTAGTTGTTCAGATATAATTTCGTAAAGAAGGCTATATATATAAGATTGTGACATGTTCAAAATGCGTATTGAGCTGTTATTAAGTTCTTCACAAAAGAAAGACTTACTCCAAATGAAATTAAAAATCGATTGGACGGTGTATATGGACGGTGGGAACTATCCCCCTCATATTCTACAGCAAAAGAATGAGCCAAACTTTTTCGAATGGGTCGAGAAAACATTGAAGACGAAGAGCATGCATGTCGGCCCTTAGAGGTGCTCACTCCTGAAAACATCGCTCTTGTGGAAGGAGAAATTACAGAAGACCGGCGGCTCAAAGTTACAGAAATAGCAGCATAGTTGGGCATCTCTAAAACAACAGCCCTTCGAATTATTCATGAACATTTAAACATGAATAAGGTTAGTGCCTAGACTTCTTTCCTCAGTCCAAAAGCAGCAACGAGTCATCTGTTGTCAGGTATTTTTGGATCTCTGCGTCACAACGAGAGAAAAGTTCTGCAAACCAATGTTACAGCAGATGAAACTATGGTCCTCTACTATGATCCCTTGTCCAAAAGAGAATCAACGGAGTGACGTAAACCTGCGAAGCACCGCCTCTAAAGGCCCAGGTCACTCAGTCAACCAAGAAGATCATGGCCACAATCTTCTGGGACTGTGAAGGGATACTCTTCATTGACTTCAAGGAGAGGAACGCCACAGTAAATGTACTGTACAGACTGCGTGCTTCCATCAAAGAGAAAAGGCGAGGAAAGCTGAGTGGTGGTGTGCGCCTTCTTCACGACAACGCGCCCGTGCACACAGCTGTTGTTGCAAAGGAAGCTGTGAAGAAATGTGGCTTCAAGGAGATCTACCTCCCTGTGACTATTTCCTCTGCTCAAAATTTCAAGAAGAATCTTCGAGGAAGGAAATTTAAGTGAGGCGAAGAAGTGATGGACGCTGTTTATGCCCATTTTGCAGACTAGACTTCTGAGGAAATGTTAATTCCCAGATGTGAGAAGTGTATTGCAATAAAGGGTAACTATATTGAAAAGTGAAATATAGTTTTTGTCTTTATCATACCTAGAAAATTGTTAGGCCGGAAACTTATGCACCTATCCTCGTACCTATATATTTATTTTGATTGATTTATTTATGGAAGCTCTTTCACATCTCAGGTCATCAGCGTCCCATTCAACTCAGGGCGTGAAACGGCCGACAAATTTTGCTCAGAGACTTCTCTTTCAGGCTTGAGGTTCTTTTTTGTGCCGTAAATGTACGACACGGGACCCACGGCTTTACTTCACTTCTGAAGGAAGCAATACTTATGATTATTTTTACGTCCGAAAAAATCTATCGGTCCTGGCCGAGTTCGAACCCGCGATCTTTGGTGTAGGAGGCAAATATGGTAACCACTTCACCACCAAGACCGACTCGTACCTATAGATGAGGGTAGCATAGCATATTGCATCTGGATCACACAGCATTTGACGAATGCTTGTTTATTTCTGGATGGGCATGCATATATCTACAATGCGCGAATTGATCCACAGAAAATCCCAGATGGATGCGTGAAACTAACTATCCTGTTGCTATGGTGTGGTGTGACACATTTTTCTTTTAAGCATTATAAATCAGAACAAAAGTAGTGCCATGTTGAACCGCATTGTAACGGAATTTCTTCATAACATTATGTGTTCGGTTTTCCAAATTTTCACCAAAAATTGCATTCATACAAGCAGTATTCCGGATTGCAGATGCTCCTTGGCGAAAAACCTTTGCTGTCCCTTCCCTTTTTCTCTTTCCATTTGTGTGTACTTAATTGTGAATGGAAATGACCATAAATGAACTTTTACTGACATTATGACTACAAACAGATTAAAAATATTAAACAATTCAAATAATTTTGAAACCATGATGCCATTCAAACATACATTATCACCAATGGTAAAAGGGGAGAAGAATATAAAAATGATAGGGAACTATTTGGGCAAAGTTAGAGAGAAATGAATAAGAAGATAGAGGAAAACGTAGAAGTACAACAGGCCAGATAAGTATAAACAATGATAGGATAATACAGCAATATGATGGTCACCAATACATTAATAGCCTGGAGTTGTATGTATTGGGATCATAATGTAAACATGCAGCTATAGAAAGAAAATATCTAATAAGTAGTGTTAGTAGTATTTTATTTATTGCTTTTATTTTGTAATGGATTGATAAGTGTGTATAATTAACTGTAGTGTATTATATATTCTGTAGGGATATATTTGCAATAAACTTCATTTCAATAATATCTGAACTCAATCTTTTCCTATTCTAGAAGGAAAATGCTGATGAGCCGAAGACAAGCGCTCAGTAATTAGTTGAATAAGTCAAATAAAAGCAAAGGAAGGGAGGAAAATGTAAATTTAATTGTAATGTTATTTACTGAAATAAAATTCATTCATCAGCAATCGCACTATGAAAGAGATATTATGGCGAAACGAAATAATGTTAATGTCAAAATTAAAAGCACATTTTATCTTGGAGTCACGCATGAGATCATCACCACAGTCAAATTCATTCTTGATTCCTGTCAAAATATTTGTTACTGCTGTTGTTGTTGTCAGTTATACCAATGAATATCTGCGAGGAACTCTGCAACACACTGGTGAGGTGTAAAGCATTTTTTCATACTATTGCACAGGTTTCAGAAGAGCGGAAAATGATGCAGGCAATGTATTGTAACATTTACAGGTGTTGAATATACGTATTGTAGAGTCCGCTGAAGAAATTGAAACACTTAATATTTCATTAAAGATATTACTCGCTTTAATGCGCAAAATGCAAATGTTTTCAGCTAATGAAATTCAGTAGACCATATAACTAAAAAGTTTAAATTTTTAATTCTGATTTTCTTCGTCATTTTTACTAAACAAAAAATTATAGGTACTTGCATGAATATCCCTATGTGTAAGTTAATTGTCTACTGTGAAAGAAAAACCAAGGACATTAAATAGGACCCCTTTTCCATGGGAGGTTAGCAGATTAAACAGCATGTTCTATTTAAGGGTCACACACAAACGCATAAAAGGTTAGAACCACTTCTGCCCAGCAAGAGAATTGATCCAGTACGTTATAAGCCCCAGCCTGCGGTTATTAGGAGGGAAGTTTCATTTAAGAAGCTCTCGTGTTGCTGAATTTAGGCAACACAGCCTTGTGAGAATATGCAAGCAAGCAGGTTCTGCAAGAAAAGAACTGGATCCGGTCGGTATAAGCCCTTTGGGGTGTGAATAACTACAGACCACTTGTTCGGAATAGAGGCCAAGCAGACACCTTCCGCTGGCACGCCTCGTTCGCATAGTTCAATTTACTGCAAAGTATGTCAGATATATAGCATGAAAATATTTTCAAAATAATATCACAGGTTTACAGAAAGCTCTAGAGGGACATATCATGAAACATCTTTATTATCTGTTTATTGTTCTTTCTGCCTATTGGACAGCTTCTACTTATTTGATTTTTTCTTCTGTTTGGGTTTTAACCCGCTTCGGATTCAAGTTGTTGAAACCATCTGGATTATAATAAAAAAACTGCTTAGGGGATTCTGTTATCCGGCATTCTGTTCAAATGTTCTTCCCAATGTTCTTTGTAATTATTAATTACTATATTTAGTTTTTCAATTTTAATTTTTTTCTAATAGCTATATTTTGTGCTACCTTTCATTTCATAACCTACTATCGCACTAAGGTACTTAATTTCGAATTAGGTCCTGGTGGTGTAGTGGTAACCATACTGCCTTCTAAACCCAAGATCGTTGGTTCGATCCCAGCCAGAATCGTTGGCTTTTTTCGGGCGTAAAAATCCTAAGTATGGCTTCCTTCGAGAGGGAAGTAAAGCCATGGGTTCCGTGCTGTATATTTACAGCACGATAAAGAACCTCAAACCTGAAAGAAGAGGCATCTGAGCAAAATTTGTCGGCCGTTTCACGCCATGAATAGAATGGGACGCTAATGACTTGAGATGGTAAAGAACATCCATAAATAAAACAAACCAATAATTTCGGAAGTTTGAATTCTATTGTAATGCCCTATAGTCATTGTCACATCTCAGATCCGTAAGTAATCGTCGACATCGCCATATCATTATACAGTTTCATTATAGAGTCCTGTATTGTTCCTGTTCAGGGACCGAGCCTCCGAATGTGTTAAGTTTTATTGACAAACTGCAATGTTTCCCTATTTGAACTAGTCGCTATCCATGACTAACAGCGGATCACCAATACCGTGATCGAAGGCTCTGTCTGCCTTACACAAGAGCAGCAGTGACTTTTCAAGTAAAGGTGAAAGGAGTCTTTCATTACTATATAATACACTTGGGCTAGGCCCAATTGCTTAGCTGCTCTCTTCTGGATTTTGTAGAACTTGTAGCCCAACATTCAGGTAATATATACAGGATGTTAGAAAAGTCACTGTGTACTTAAGACTACGGATTTAAGTTACAGTGGATCTTCGAATCAACGTTAGTTTTTTCCTACATAGAATCTTCACACAATTGGCATAATTTATTTTTCATAGATGCGTGGTTGTTTTTTATTGTTTCCAATCTTGCATAACATTTAATTGTTTAGTTCAATTATTAGTTAATAAAAGTTATTGAAAGCGATATGTATAGTGTTTAGATAGTTTTAAATTATGTTGCTTTCAATTGAGGGACGTATTTTTCTTGTTAAGCAATGTCATTCGACTAGGCGATAATATTTAGTGCAGATGACATTTGCTGAAAAATTCCCATAAACAACTGTAAGTTGTCGTAATGCAGTTCGTGGACTTATTGAGAAATTTGGAGAGACGGGCTCATTGTTAGATGCCGAACGAATTGGAAGACCACCCTAAACTAAACGAAGAGAACACATTTCTGACTCTATAAGGGGGAGCGCATCAAAAAGATTGTGCAAGTTGGCACAAGAAAAAAGATACCGGGCTTGCAACCGCATATAAAGCAGTTAGGAAAACAGAAATTGTTACCGCATAAAATGACAGCAGTGCAAGAATTGAAAGATGATGACCATGAAAAGCAAATTCCTTACTGCGAATTATTTACATCTTTTAATGAAAGGAACTTCATTAATATTCTTGACGTCCCTTCTATACAGACTAGGCCTGGTTCCCCCTCTCTGGTATAACATATCTGCAAAAAGTGTTTCCCAATAAAATTAAGCGGATTCAGGATTGTATATTTGCCCGCGGACATTTCCAACATATATTGTAACTGCGCAGTGACTTTCAGAACGCACTGTAGTATTGCGTTATCTTTAGTCGTATCGTGATAATATGGAATGATGTACTTTATTTTCACAGTAAATGATACTATGTTGTATTATTTTTAAAACTTATTCTTAACACCCTCAATCATATTTCAATTTACGTGAGACCACGGATCATAAGTTAGGTTGGAAACTCTTCATTTATAATTGTTTCTACTTCATTTCTAACAATTATAAACTACAGCGGAAAGGCACGGCATCTTACGATTATAGAAAAAGAGACATTAAAAATTAACTGAAATGTCAAGAAATCATTTCAAAATACATTGATGTGCGTGCAAAAAAAAAAAAAAAATAAAAAAATACACCGGAGCAAAAATCCTATACACGAGGTGCATTCAAGTTATAACAGCTCCGATTTTTCTTTCATTAATGACACAAGAACTATGAAACGTGTGTCACTTTTCGACGTAATCTTCCTACAGCAATACACGTTCTTCACAACGTCGACGCCATGATTCCAAAGCTGTTGCGAATGCTTCTGTAGGATTCTGTTTTAACCACTGGAAATCTGAGTGCTTCCAATGAGCAGACTGGCGCTTCGTTTCAGTATTGAAAAACGGCATCTTTGTCTTATCCATTGTCACACTGAATGAAAAGAACGTCCCATTCATGCCGTCATGCAACATGCCACGCGCGCAGCCTTGTGGTCGTCCGTCAGCATTGGTGGCAACCACCTGGAGGACACTTTTCGCATTTTCATGCTTTCAACAGGCCTGTGTGCACAGATCCCACGTAATGGCAACTTTGGAGGCGATGTGTTCTACACTCATTGAGCTACTCTCCAAAACAACTTTCTCCATTGCTTGATCATGTCACCAGACCAGCTTTGGTTCATTGTCACGCGACGGTCAGCCTTACTTGAGCTGTCGCACTCATGAACGCATATCATCACCACATGTCTCACTCAACTGACGATGAATTTCAGTCGGTGTCAAACACGCAAATGGAGATAATGAATGATAACATGCTGTTCTTGTAATGAAAACGTCGCCATTTGAAGTATCAAAACATTCCTCACTCTCGCCGCTGCCGCTAGAGTTCTGTGTGTTATAAAGTGTTGCCATCTCTGTCACCCATTGCCAAGTTCTCGCTTATTTTAAAATAAGTCGCATGTTTCTATCTGTTTCCAGTCCTGAGAAAAAAATCGGAGGTGTTATAACTTGAATGCACCTCGTACAAGTAGATATAAGCGGGCTTCGCGAAAATGAATTGCTTTTAATATGACGCATAGGTGCCGATTACATGGGGGGCAAAAGAGCATGTATATCCCGAGCAACTCGTTGCTAGGCGTTCCGAGAAACTCGCCTATTATAAACTGATTTATTACATACTTACAGCAGTACATTAGGAGATCATTCATACTATAGTCTTAATTGAATCGTTTAGCATTAGCGACAATATCAAAGAGGGCATTGCGCATTTTAAATACGACGGCTTTGTTTGTAATCATCTGAAACAATGCTGAGGAGACAATTCTAAAGGATTTGTTTATATGTCCTTGAAGACTGACAGAAACGTTGGGGCAAGTGCATTGAATACAACGGGGACCATTTAGAGAACGATCATCAAAATATGAGGATGATTGAAGATTACGATAATTCTTTACTGAACAGTCTTCATATAAACAAGTTGAATGCATAATCATGGAATATGAAATTTAATTTGATTTAATTCCATGTACATTATTGATAGTTGCAATTTAATTATTTTGAACACAAAATCATTTAATGATAACATTACAGAGGTATTATGAGGTAAATTTAAATTGAATTGCATTTTATTAATTTCGATATCCCATGTCTCTGCCTAAACTATGCAAAAAATGTTTCGACAATGTTTACATCACAAGTATGGCTTATTAGATAGATGTAAGAGGGAACAATTCGAGAGGCTTTGACTGAAAAGATCCAAAAGAGTTGGACTAAATTGTGCTGCTCTGGAAATAGGTCGCATTAATATAATATTTTTAAGATGATAAACAAAATAAAAGAGGGAATTTTTAAGTAAATTAGAACATGCACTGATAAAAAGACTAAGTACGCAAATGTAAGTGCTAGGTTTTATGGAAGTAAGAACTGTTGAATGAAAATATAAGCAAATGCTGAACAGTTTTACTGTTACACTTCAATTACTCTTTATCTACAGGCAGTTTAGCAGAACAAAGCCATGCATTAAAAGGGCAGTTAAACCGAAGTTGTTTATAGCAAAACAAGAATCAATGAATGGGACATTTCTCCTCCAGGACACAAAATGTACAACATCCTTTGTTTATCGGCAGTGCTTAGCACGCAACCTCAGCCCCTGAGAACTCTCGCCTGACGTACTCGGCTATTTTCATTCCTAAAAGGGTGACATTTACGATGTGGAAGATGAAGCAGCCAGGCAACACTAACTCTGTCCCGACATCTTATTCATCTCTTGCCGCAACAAGAACCTTTTAGGCTCCTTGCTATTCTCTCACGGAAATGGGCTCTATGTGACAGCTCCACGAATCCATTTGTCTCTTGAGGCTTTGTTCCTTACTTCCATTTCTTTTTATTCTACAGAGTCACTTAAGATAACGATTTAGGTAGTTTCCAGGCCGCATTACAATTGAGATTGTCGAAAACATACACAGATAACGCATTCGACTAAGAACATCAGCACGTGTACACAAATTAAGACCTTTTCAGATTGAGCGTATTAGAGTAACAGATAGTCGTTTCATTTGCTAAAACACAAGTTTCTTTAACTCATCGTAAAGTTCTTTGCATCTATATCAGGTAGAACTCTAACGAGGCACAATCTACATTAAGATATTCTTATAAAAATTGAAGGTTTACGTTTTTGATCGCTCACTTACCCAAACATTTCTAAAAATTTGCTCTCTGAGACAATTTTATTTATTGGTTTAATGCATAAGCTCTTGGCATCATTTAGCTGTGGTAAATGTTTTATTTTATTTATTATTATTTTATTTGAATATTTTATCATCTCATTTGAGATTAAAACAAAAGTTAATCAGCAATATGTTCTGCATTATCTACTGATTGCCAATAGTCAAGTCTGAAGAAATGTGCTGATTTGAAGCTAAAGAAGTATTAAAGCAAGTTTGAAGAACATCAAGGAAGTTCCTGGAATACTGTTGAATGGAAATGGGATAGATGCTGAGAGCACAGATTGGGTGATCTGAAATAACCTCCTAACCAAGCTCTGGAACGTTTCCCAAAACATACGGAACTCCGGAATGCATTATCTCTTCATTAGTGCTTATAAAGTGCACGTTTTCTCAGAATACATATGGTTGATTTTTACTGTAACTTAACAACGTGGTTTTTGAACCATAAAGAAATTATGAGATTTATATGTAAAGAATTTTACCACATTTTATGTAATTTTCCACATAAGATTTCCTGTGCCAAAACGGCATTTTAAGTTAAACATGTCCTGAATTTTTGTGAGCTTCTGAGAAAACATGCTTTTGTGTGATTAAAATCGCACCCTTCAGTGCGTTCCAGCTCCACAAGATCTTCTGCAAATCCCTAACAGGAATAACTAAAGACGCCCAAGTGTCTATAAAGGTACTGCATGTGTCTATAGGTTAACCACATAATTTAGTTTCCAAGAAATCATCAAAATGTATCTCATATGCGGAAAATTTAAAAAGAAAAATTAGTAGTAGTATGAAAATAACAAACAGAGGCGGGCTCACATAAAACATGTTTAATTTGAGATATTGGCGTAAATTTATATTTTAACACCTGCTAAATTCATTGGCATGATAGAAATTAAACTATATTAGGTAATGTTTACTAAATTTAACATTTATACAGCTTTTTAGTGAAGTTTAATTTTTTTCCCCCATTTTCTCAGTTAAGAAGAAGTAAGTCCTTCTCTTACAACATATGGAGAGTCCAGTATTGAAGTTCTTAAGCTGGGAATAAGCAATACAAAGAAGTACAGCTGAAAAAACTTAAAATTCAAAAAGTAAATAAAAGAATGTCGATATAAAGAAGTTATTCATTCATATTCAGAAGAAGCTTAATCACTCTTCCTATTTGAAAGTGATAAAAATAAGTAGGCGTTAACTTTCATGAAAACATTATTTTCAGGATTCATTTAGGAATTGTATTTATTTATAAAAGAATATGCATATTACTATAATTTACTTGAAGCATTCTTTTTCAGAAATTTATATTAGCTGCATAAATGATGTGTATTTTTGGAAATTTAATGAAAAATTTATATCTCTTCTGATAATTTTGACGTTCTTAAATATTAAACTTTGTAAAAACCCCTGCTTTTGTCATATGCGAGCATACATTTTCTTACAGCAACAGGACTTTAAGCAGTTGTTTTTCTTGAATTTTAGTGGTGATTATATTCCTGAGAAGTAAATCATCATACACGACATTTTTGTCGCATTATATTATCTTCAGGGAGTGAATACTAGCTTTAGTATAGGGAGTTACATTTTAATTAATGTTCAGCCATTAACAACATGTAAAGAAGAACAAATGGCCATCCTTCTGACTTCAGTATAAGGGTCCATACACCCAATTTTTTAACCTTGCAAATGGAATGCAAATGTCACACGATGGTTCATTGGCGACAGGTGACATCTGCTTTAATTTTCAATTAAAGCCTTTGACCTAAATATGCGAAATTCAAGGCGTACTCAGAAATTTAGATTTAAAATGACGAACGAGAAACTAATTCCTACATTGCAATGTTATCATAACAAAAACAAACGCCACCAGCTTATGCGTATATCTAACAAATATTCAAATTAATGTGTACCAAATATCAGGAAAACCATTGTCAATAGATTGATGGACCTATAGCGTACATTGCAGTTTTGGTATACAGAGCGGTTGTGAGGTCAATATGGTGTAGTACGGGGCCGAAATTTGGGAGTGGAAAAACACCGAAAAACAGAACCAGGTACACAGTTTCGAAAACGGTTGCTACAAATAGAGAGGGATACAGCAAATTGTGGGGTTCTTAAAGAGTTTGGTATTTCTAACGAAAGTGTGATTTTAAAAATAAGAACATTTAAATACTGGTTAAGAATGATACGAGGGAATCAAGCTCTTCGAGCAGTCTGTCTAAGGAAGGAAATAAAGGAAGGGCGGGACATGGATGGGCATCAAAAATGAGGAAAGGCTTAGACAAAATTGGATTTGGTATATTTAGTTAAGGAGAATGGCATTAGACGAAATAGCTGGAAAATAGTTATCAGAGGTTTAGGAGATATATAGACAAAATATTGAGTCTCAATGCGCAGAAAAAGTAACGCTTAACCTGCAGGCTTAAATACACCCGGGTGGGGGAGGGGACATTATTTAGATATCTGTGGCAGAGAAGAAAGAAGTGGTCTCGCACGGTTCAGATTAGGGGCTTGGAAAAGAAACAAAACAGTTGATGTTCTGGGGGAAGGAATTTGTCCATTGTGAAAAGAAAGCAATGCCTGGAGGCATATTTTGGCAGAATGCAGGGAAACAGATATTTTAATAAATGAGAACTTATCACCGGAAAATTTTAATTCCAATAGAAGTTTGAATTTGCCGAGAAGTGTTGGTGCATGCGAGATACACAATTTGGAAATATTTCTAGAGAAGACTCGACAAAGAAAGTTAACGGCCATAATGAAGAGTTGAAGAGGGGGGTGTGAGTAAATGGAAGGGGGGCTCAAGAGTAAGGGTTCCATTCATATTTATGTATTTGTACATAAAACTATTAATAGAAAACGTAAATATATCGAAGTGTTTGTATATTTGTATATATGTTTGTATGTATGTAGGCATGTGTGTATGCATGTATGTATGTGTATGGCCCTTTTGGTTGTTATAAGAACGACATTAGCATGTACGGCCGTAAGGCCCATGGGACAGTTGTATTTATTTGAATGTATTCTGAAACGTGCAATAAAACGTCCATTTCTTACTACAATATAATATTACAAATGAATTAAGAATGAAACATGGTAGTGTGAATGTAATGTAAAATTAATTTAAATTCATATGTAGTTTCTGAACGTGACGAAGAACCGAACGGGTTTCCATCAGTGAGGAACAACTATTCTCTTTCGCAAGTGTCACGTGTTCCATGAAGATATATCTCATGTAAACTAGAAGACTGGGTGGGAGCATCAATGACTGGAAGTAACATGATACTCTTTTCTTTGACGGTAAATAATAAATCTCAGGAGCTTTGAGTTACGATGGAAAAGGGCGAACAGAATGAGAGAAAATGGGGCTACAAGAAGGGACACAATGAAAGAGAGATTGCAGACTCTTTTGGTTCAATCCTGTTCATATGAATGATGGACTGAAGAATCCATATCGGTATGCTTGACTGGGGACTTCAATGCACCGATAAGACCGAAACATGTTATTCGTTTAAAAACTGTGCACTACAGATGGAGAAAGAAGACAGAAAACCTGGACTAAAGAGAGACTCGTGTTTATTTAGTTATTTATTGTGATAGAACTAAGGTCATTGCTTCCTCTTCTGTTCTATATTTTAATGATAATGCCACATAAACAGTAACAAGAACAATCACTCCCTTGTAAAATATAAATGAATATTAAAAAAAAATAACTTCATGAGGGCTGTTCATCAAACCATTATCACTTTTTTTTTTTTTTTTTTTTTTTTTTTGCTCCTATACATTCTCGCTCTAAAATTTTTACTTTAAATATTTTGTTAGCCTAATGCGTAATGTACACGTGGTAGTAATTTCATTTGTTGTTACTTCCGGTTCCCATCTGTGAGAAGTGAGCAAGTTTGAGACCTGTTCAGTACCACTTACAGCAAAACGATGGTGATACGGAAAGAACAATATGCTGCTTTGAAAGTCTGCTCTCGTCTCAACACAAAGAGTTTATTTTCCCTATAGCTCAACTCGAAAATGGTTGAAAATGTTTAAAGAGGGGAAACAATGAATTTCAAAGGAAGGTGAACCCAGCTGTCCAGTTTGTGTTCGAACGGAAGATAGCATTAACACCAATGCAGTCATTGTGAGAGAGAATCGTCGAATAAAATAAAGAACACTTTCAGAAATTTTGAAAAATGTACATACGTTTGAACTGAAAAGTTGCGGATGTGTTTGTGCACGGTGGGTTCCAAGGCTGTGGACATTCGCATGTAGATTTGTAGCAGTTGAAGATGATGTTATAGAAACATATGGAGATTATAATCAAAGATAATCAAAGTTGGCTACATTATTTCAATCTTGAGAGCAAAGTGGTTGCTTCTGCTGGGAAAGTTATGGTCAACTCATTTTCGATATTCAAGGGATTCCAACCTACACTCAGATGTAACTGGAAAATAATATAGAGCTGCCCTGAAAAATCTGCGAGGTCTATCACACGCAAAATGTGCCACAAACTGGATGGTGTACCATCGCAAGTGCAAATGTTACTGAATATCTCACAAAAATCTATGTGAAGGGTATCACATACTCTCACTATAATACGTGTAATTTTCCCTTTTTCAAAACTGAGAAAACACCTTCGTGGGAGTCATTTTCCATCATCAGAAACAATGGTGAAGGCTGCGGAGGCGATTCTGAAGTACCTATCAAAAAACGGTTTCCAGCATGATTTGAAGACTGATCGAAACATGGGACATACGGATTGCATCCAACGGGGCCTTCTTTGAGATCATTCAGATTATAAGCATGGGTAAAGTTTGTGAAAAATGTGAGCATTCTTTATTTAACAGCCCTCGTATACATCTGAAATTTCGCCCTATTTAACTGTGTAATTTTACTCTCTGTATCTGTTGTAACTTCCATAAATATAAATAAGATGTATTACTTTCAGAAAATGACCTTTATGGGTACACTTTTGTAATGGAAATTTAGTTCCTTTATGATTCAATTCATTTCAATTAAACTTTTCCTCTTCCTCAAACTAATACTCGATTTTACTAAATGTATGTTTAATCCACATTGTAGAGACCACAAGGCCTTTGGTGTATAAGGCAGAGTTTCTGAAACTATAGTCCGCAGGGTCATATTCCCAATTGTGTATTTCACGTGCACCAACATTTCCCGACAAATGTTCAAATTTCTATTGGAATTCAGAAATTGCGATGATAAATGCTCATTTCTGAAAAGTTCCGTTTCCTTGCGTTCTGCCAAAATATGCCTCCAGGTTTCTCCGCACAATGGGCAAATGCCTTCCCCCAGAACATTAACTGCTTTATTTCCTTTCCAAGCCCCTAATCTGAACCATGCGAGACCACTTCTTTCTTACCTGCCATAGGTATCTAAATAATATCCCATCCATCACACCGGAAGTATTTGAGCCTGCAGGTTAAGCGATACTTTTTCTCTGCATTGAGACAAAACATTTAACAAAAGCATATATATATTTATTTCATTGTAAATTGTTTTTAATTATTGTAATCAGAAACAAATGGAATATAAATATTTTAATTCCTTAATTAAACTGATTAAAGATAGTCTGATATTATGATGATGATAATAATAATAATAAGTATGGTGATAAAATAAACCATATAGAGGCGCACCAGATGCTAATATGCCATACATTGTCGGTGACTAGCATTTCAGCTAATATTTACTACCATTTCAAATAGAACTTTATAAAAGCTAGTTGCATGCATACTTTAAGTCCTAACATGTAAATTTAACTCAAATTACTAGTTAGATCCCTTTATATAGGGTAAAAATAATTCGGTGTTGTTCATTTAACACTCTGGCATGTAGTAAAGAAAAGTCACTGTACCATAAACTGGTTTTGAGTTATCAGAAAATATGGAATGTGAGGTGATAGCATTAATTATACGGTGTAAAGTGTTTCAGAACCAGAAGAATGCAGTTCATGATTCAATGAAAAAAAAAATGTTTTTTGCATTAGTAATGTTTATTATTTATTTTGTTTTCAGTTTGGAAAAAAGAAACACTTTGGTAAACCTGACCGGAGAATGAAGCGACTTAATCTCTCTTTGTTACACGTTTTACAAAAAAAAAAAAAAAAAAAAAAAATTGTTGCTCTGCACACGTCTATTCATTCCATATTAAGGGAGTAAGAGATTTCACATTATTTATTTTTAATTATTTGTACATCCACATTTATACTCTCGATCGCATTTTAGCTTTACCAGATGGGGAAAATAGATTTTAAAAAAGAAATGAAGCAGCAGCAATGACATGGAATATTTTAACCTAGACCGGTCAATAACAGCAAGTGATTTCTCACATACCATGAAGCTTGGAATTGCAGTCTAATGATGGAGAGGAAACGTGATCCTTTCCAGAGGAACAGAGACAGACAGAGATATGGGCTCACTTGACGGGAAACGTTACTTACACATGGTGATTTCAATGCTCGTATAAGACAGACTAACGACCAAACCCTGTACTTTAAGTAGAGCGGAAGCCGTACTTAGCGATAAAAATAAAACATATGTGACACATCAACACGAAAAAAATTAAAATGGAGCGTCATTTCCTTACTAGTTACTAAAAGACGTTTATTCTGAAATATAGATGTAGTTATATCCAATGCTTTGGGATGACTTGTGAAATTAGCGTTATATTGCACTATTTATGCTAATATGAAAACGTGCAAAAACGAGAGGTGTTTGTGAAATGCTGATGAAGTTAAGCCTTAAGAAGTATAAGTATTAGCTGAACTCTTTAATGGTAGACAATTAAAAATATCAAAAGGTTTAGCGGGTGAAATTAAAAGTGTTAGATTAGAGAGTGGGAAATTTTGACGAAATATGAAATCAGTATCATTTAAATATGAAAAAAAATAGCATTAACATTTAATGTCCCTAATTTTTAAACAGTAAAATGTTACAGTGTGTTAATTAAAACCATAAAATACACTATTTCCACAATAAATTACAAACCGCCAAAGTTGGTCGAATCCGTTAAGACGCGTATTCATGAGCGGGAGGCCTGGGGTTCGATCCCCAACTGGACCCTTCTTTCTGACTGACTTTTTCATTTTTCAGGTTTTCTTCAGTCCTCATAAATGATAAATGCCGGGGAGGTACCCTAAATTTAGGCCTGTCTGCCTCTGTTCCTTAGAAAAAATCCTTTCCCAGTTTGTCATTTCATCTGAAGTATAGTCAGTGTCCATCGCCTATGATCCTCAACAGTTAAAACGGTATTGAAGAATAAATACAAAAATTACATTTTCTGCACGCTTTCTAGCCAGAGATTGAACCCTATTTACAGGATGGCGCACGAAATGTCATACAATGAAATCGTGTAATAAATATGTTATTTGCAGGTTGGCAACGTTGGAATTTTGTGATACTTAGCCGCATTCGTGAATGGTTCAACAGAAGACAGCAGCTGTCAACATCACGCATGCATGACTCCACCGCTTCAGTTTGGTAAAATGGCGGACAAAGGCCGGCTGACGCTAGAACAAAAAGTGAAAAATGAGTTGTTTTACGGGGAAACGAAGAGTATAGCAGAGACGCAACGACGATTTCGTGTTCATTTTCGTACAAGGCGGGCTCCCTGCAGACAGAGAGTGTATCAATTAACCACACAATTTGAAACAGATGGCAGTATTTTAGAACAAAAGCGACCTCGTGTCAACACAGTCCGTACTCCAGAGAATATCGTGGCTGTGAAAGTGGCTTTGACACGAAGTCCCAGGTAATCCACGAGACGAGCTTCAGTCGAATTGGGCATTTCACGTCGTTCTCTTTAAAGAATACTCCATGCTGACGTGAACTTATTCCCCTTACAAAATGACAGTGTTGCACAAACTGACGGAAAATGACATGGTACGGCGACTACAATTTCCGACTCAGGCTCTTGCAAATGATGATGCCGTGATTCATAACACATGGTTTTCTGATGAGGTCTACGTTTATATGAACCGTAGCGTCAGTAGGCAGAATATCAGATTTTGGGCACGAGAACCTCCTGGTGTTGTACACGAGATTGAACATTACGGAGAAAAAGTTAATGTATGGAGTGCCATTTCCAGTCATGGAATCATTGAACCAGTCTTTTTCAACGGCACAGTTAACAGTGCGCGCTACATGGACATGTTGCAAAATACTTTTCTTCCGCAACTTTATGCAACAAGGTTACTAATGGAGACACAATGGTTCATGCAAGATGGAACTCGTCCTCATACAGCAAACGTTATTCTGGATTTCCTGCACCAACATTTCGGGCTCCGTGGGATGTCCCATCGATATACAGATCGTTTCCAGGGCGGTTCAATATGGCCGCCACACGGCCGGGATATTAATCCCTGTGGTTATTTCTTATGGAGACGTTTGAAGGAGACAGTTTACCGCAATCATCTAATGCAACTGCGAGTGGCTATCACAAAGTAACAGAAGACTTGTTTCGTAGAGTGATCGGAAACGTCACCGTTCGTCTCGAAAGGTGTGTCAACAAGGTGGACACATTGAACATGTACTGCACACTCACTGAGCATACACATTCTGATGATTAATGAAAAAAAGAAAATATTGTCATGTTTTGTTTATTAAACGTTATATAAACAATTTGCATCTATGACATTTCGTGCGCCAACCTGTAATTGAGAATTTAACGGCTTAGTGGAATAAGAGAGTATCTCACAAACGTATATATATTATGTAGTGATTTATTAGATTATCTGTTAATTAAGCAAAAAATATGATTTACAAAAACATTTCATGTATTGTATTGGATAGTTATTGACCTAATTTTCTGCAAATATGCTCTATTTAACATTATTCTATGACTTCAAATTTAAATAAAAATTGTGATCAATTGAAGGTACAAGCTTTAACATTGCCAGTTTTTCTCGAAGACTAGCAGCTTTGATGAGCCCAGTAATGGGTATTTTCGTTTCATGACTGTTCCTGCTATTGTCCAATGTTGTTTATTTTTCTTATTTTGTTATTTCAGGTAAGATCTGTGCATTCTTGAGGTGTGTACACATACTGGGCACTGAATTTTAATTTCTCAACGATGCCAAAATCTGCAAATATTTATGACTTGGAACCAAGAACTGTAGGACCCGCCCATATCAAGCTTATAGATTCACAATTATGAAAGGAAAGTTCTTATTTTAACCTAGCTAGACATCACTATCAACTTCTGCCATGTTGCTTGGAAACCAGAGAAAGAAAGATGTTGCTCTCCCATAGGTTGGTTAGAGCAACAGCTGCGGGATGCCTCGTTATTCCGTTAGGCCTTTCAATTTCTTTGTATAATGAACAGGAGCGAATTTATATCGTACTATATTTTATAGTTTTATGTTTTCTGGAGTGTTTTACAATCTGTTTACAGTTAACGAAGGTCTAAAGAAACGATGAACGAATGTTTGATGAAATGAGTTTGTAAATGAGCTCAGATTTCATAACGCTTAAAGTTATCTGGCATTCATTTTTTCAGGATAGGGAAAAATTCCGAAAAAAAAAGCGTATGCAGGCAACTGACCTTACAGGGTTCCAAACCGGGACCTCCAGATTTACTGAACATTATCTGCTAGAGTACATTTTGCATTACTTTTTAGTGTGTTACTAACTTCAATACCTTGAGTACTTTCAAGATACAATTTATTCTTAAAGTAACTTCAGATGGTTTAAAAAGTCCTAAATTTTCATTATCTAACTTTCGGTTGGCAATGGAAGAAAAACTTCTAGCGTTTGTTAAGAATTTTCAATAAACGTGGTCTTCATTTTTTTTTTTGTTCTTCCTTTTTTACATCACACATTTATTGTCTTGCTGAGGAAATTTTATGTGTGCAGAATGCCCGAGTGAAACATTAAAAAGTAAGTCTACACTATTTTAAATCCACATACTTATATTATAAGGCACACAGACTGTAAAAATTTAAGCCTCTAAGTAACGATCTTAAAACATCAGATGTCATTCTTTCATCGTGTGATTTTACTATTCGTTTGTTAACGATATACATTTTATATAAGAGCACAGATTCTGTAAACAAAGATTATTTTTAAATATTATTTGGGATTTAGAAATACCATTTTTGGTACGAAGGTCATTCAAACATAGAGGGTACTAAAAATGTATACACTCTTGAAGCAAAGAAAAAAGTGTGTTAACATAATAAAACTGAATTCGCACAAACAGAAAATGATGAGCACTAATCATCATACACTTTTACAGTTACAACAGTTGCTCAATATGCCCACCATCGGCGTCATACACTTCTGAGTACGTTGAACTATTAATTGAGCAACGTTTGCAAAAGTGTTTACCGCGATTGCAGCATACACCGTTTCTATATGTTGCTGTGCGAAGTCTTCCAGATCTGCCCTTGTGAACATCACATACGGTGTCATTAGTCTCAAATTTGTCTGGAATGCGTGCAGTTGTTACTCGCGTTGGCGGCTCTTTCTGTACACACGTCTCCATTGCCTTTGAACTTCAACAACATTCTCGGTTTGTGTACTTCCAAAACTTAAGCCCACACCTGAAGCGATTTTGAGCACAGTTAGGCGCCGATCACTTTTCACAAGTTCACAAATTGCCTGGATGTTGTGCTAAATGACGCCCATTCGTGGTTATCGCTTTCTACAACATCACGACTCACTTGCGCCAGTCAAGCACTTGGGTTCGTGAAAGCGTAGCTTATCCAAACTGTGCCGAAGTATGGACAAAATCTCCTTCAGTTTGACTCCTTTTTTGGTTTGAAAGCGGATGTTGATCCGCTGCGCAACGAACGATGCAACCTATTGCTCAGGTATAGCGCTACTGACGATGGAACGACCAATGTGGAAGTAGCCGTTGGTTGGCTCCTCTCCACCCATCCCAATCTAAAACTACCACTAAGTTTCCGCTTCTTTCGTTGCTCTTTCCTAGCCCATAGAGGAAAAGTGAGTTTTAAATTTAAACTACCCTCGTATTCTCACAAAGTATGTAAATGATAACGTAATGTAATTCTGTGGTTTAGAAATCCGCTTGTATTTTAATAATACGCAATAAATAAAACTGAAATAAAATCACTTAATTACTCATCTACTTATTACAGTATTTGAATATCACCATCTTACCATCAGTTGTGCAGTACCTGACTTTTGAGCATGAACATCTTACAATTTCTTTCCGCGTGTGGACTGACCATGTTAAACAAAATAACGCAGGAAGCAGTGAAGTGAATATTTGTACTGAATACAGATTTGTGGTATCATTGCTTAACAATTACCAGAATAAACTACAGCATTGTTGTAGGATTGTGACTGGTAGATGACCAGTTTGTTAAAAATTTTTTTTTTCTTAGATAGAGCTAACTTTTTATCATAAGTTTAAGAAATGACATCCAGGTGTTTTATTATTTTTTAAATAATACGGGCATGCCTTTAGGAAAAACCATTTAAAATTATTTTACATACGATATATGTTTTGGTCTAGTACGTGTCATTTTAAAACACGTTTAATCAACTTTACATCTGCTGCCTCTGCAAAACTTATCGGCAGGTCGGAACAGTATCAAAGGAGAAAGAAATTAATGCTAATAATGCACATAAATGAACAGAAAGAATGCAGTACTTGCTTTTCTCATATGGTGTTTTTGAAGAATAAAATAAAACTTTGAAATGCACTTAACGTTTCAAAAAAAATGAACAAATATTAAGATTTGTTTAAAATATAATGAAATAAGAGAAATTAATTTTCGCTTACTGAATTCTATACTTTGCAATTAATGTTTTTCCGCTTTCTAGGAAAGCATAACGAAATTTATTGTAAAAGTAGTGCCAAATAATTGTATTATTCTCCATAAGAGGGAGCATTAGCAGTGGCGGCCAGTAAGAAGAATTTTTAAAAATATACGAAAAGAAAAAAGAACGAATTGGAAAACAGTGATAATCATGGTTATCAGTGTAATCTTAAAAATTAATATTATAGCGTTTAACGCCAATTCATTTTATTCCCTTTAACTATAAAGAATAATTTACAATAAAGTGTTTGAAAATATCAGCGACAATTTTTCTGCACGACCTTAATGCTTTTGTAGGCATAACTTTATTTTAATTGGAATATATGCATGCAGGGAAAGATTTACTCTCTTTATTCCGTTTGCAAATGTTCGTCATCAATCTTAAAGGAATAGCTCTAACATATGGAACAAAATGCCAAGGTCGCGGGAATGTAAAACGCACCTGCAACTGTGAAACATAAACATTAATGAAGTTACTTTCAAATATTTTATGTATCGTCCAAACTATCACTGCTTGAGTGTTTAAATGTTTAAAACAAATTCTGTGAGGTTCAATAAAAACAACCATTCTTATTATTACATGTTAAATAATGCGTTCGGCGCAGTTTTTTATGTTTATGTTCATTAATAATTTTTATTAGCTGCAAGTGGCTATAAACAAGTAATACAAAATGGGTGGGGAATAAACAGTGAAGAGAATAACAGAAGCCACTTAGATCGGACACATACAAAACTGTATAGAATTACGTGCTTGGAGCTGGATGCGCACAATTCATGTGATTTTCTTGGAACTAATTTTATATGCTAGAGTATGTAAGTGTGCAGCTAAGTTCTGATACATTTTAGACCCGGCATGTCATGGCATGCACTTTAATAAAATAGAGGTGGTTGCGAGGCTTTTTAAGTCTAGTCAGGACGGAGGCAATAGAAATACAACATCTAAACAAATTTTAAAGAGACGGTGGACATCTTAAAGGGTACATGGAAATCAGGTCTTAAAATAAACTCCCCCTTCTCCTATATATGTAATATTGATCGACCTTCTAGAACCAGACAGAGAAGAATCAATACTGCCGTCTTTCCAGCAGTCAGTTGTTCACCGTCCACTGATGATGCCAACCGCAGAAGTTGGTGAAAGTTACGGTAACATATTAAGCCATTTACTATAGCAAAACAACCCGGAAGATTTTCACTGTATTTTAATCCCTTATGCTTCTTTTAGAAATTAAAAAATGCTATCTCTTGTTTTTTTCCCCTTTATTTGTCATTTTTTGTAAATAACTATAGCTTTCTTTTTCCAGTGTGCAAAGCTATCGTCGGGAATTGCTTTCCTTTAGGACAATACACTCCCAAACACCACAGCAAGCTTCAAGAATTTCTACGGAAACTTTTTAAGCACTGATCATATAGCTCAGTCCTCGCATCCAAATATTTACATATTTTCCTTCACAGCCAGTGTTATAGTTGGAAAAAAATCTTACAAAACTGATAAAAGTATTTTCCATGTGTCAAAAAAAAAAAAAAAAAAAACGCTCCAGATGTGCTACAGTACTTTTGTGGCGTTTCTTTTCCGGCCTACAGAGCTCTTTCCAGATAGCAGCCAGGATTGTTAAGGTGTTAAATGTCAACAGTTTTGGGGGAAATATAACAGTATTTGTTTCAGATTATTTCTTTTCTTAGTACAGGTTATTGTTCATGAAACTAAATACTTCTTTGCATTCTGAACAGAATCTATAATCTGCACGAAACTACAAAGATCTAATAGTTCCATGTTGGTATCAATATAGTCTCTGAATATCTGAATGTACCGTGCTTGTCATTAAGAAGGAAATGTTCCAACAAGTTGTAGATGCTTGCATCACTCCACCTTATCTAGGTTTCAGGAGGCCAGTTTTTGTATTTACGACAGCCAAATCATTCAATAGCGTCTCCTTCATTTCTACCACACTGTAAGTGTAGTGTAAACAGTTTAAATAAAATACTAACTTTGGAGATTAAAAATTAAAGTGTTTATATTTCCTTTGAAAACGTTATTTTTTGGTATACAAAACCAATGTTTTATTTAAACTATTAAAATTTATGTTAATATATTTTTGTGTTTTAACAATTCGAGGGAAAGCCACAAAATCACAGTAACTCTTGAGGCGGCCGTCCATAGTTTTCAAGAAAAGTAAACAAGAACAAGCGTTACAACAAAGGAAATAAAAGGAAACTTTTTTTAAGATCAAAATAATAGTTATAATAAACGTAGTCTAATTATAAAGCTAACGATAACTTAAATCCTTAATAAAGATCAAAGAAGTATTTTCAATTTTATAATTTTTTGCCGGTACATTAACCCATGTTTATATGAATGCCGGTAGTACAGTTGCCTTCACTTCAAGAAATTACTTCGTTTTCCAAAGTTTACTGACTACGTGTTCTTGTGATTTGCCTGAAAATCCGGAGATCTCAGGTTCAAATACCGTCAGATCAATGTTTGGGCAAGGTTTTATTGGGGAGTTTTTACTTACTTTGCAAAAGTTAATGTCAAGTAACTTAAAGTAAGCTTATTTATGCATTCATTTAATCAAACTTCGTCTTATTTGGCCTTATTTGCTATGAATGACGTTAAACTGTAACAAAAAACAGTTAAGGTGTTGAAACAGGCCGTGGTAAATTGGATCAATTCCCAGATGGCGGATTTTATTTACAAGACATCTAAAAGTTGTGAAGTGTTTGGAAAGTAATGGTTAATTTATATAGAAAAATAAAAAAGATAACTAAAATATGTGCAAAAACAACAATTTTGTTTTCATTTTTTTTTTTAATTACAGGCTTTTACTTTTGATATTTATAATGTACGTTTTACCTATTCATTCATGCCGCATATGTTTTTTTTTTTCTACAATAAACTTTCAAAACTGCTCCAACCGTTTAGAATAACCCTGTATTTTGCGTATATGTATATATATATATATACTAGTTGCAAATTACTTTTTGTTTTAATGCAATATCCATAAATGGAATAGACTATATCACGATCAGATATTATTGACTTTAAGAGATCACACCCTAAAAAAAGAAAGAGCTGTTCGTTGTTCGAAGACAGGTCGAGCGTAATAAGCTTTCGCATCTGATCGATATATCTAATGCTTTCCAGAGCTGAAACGTGATCCCACAATGTGGACAGGAGAGAAGGAAAATGTGCAATGGAATGCAGTAGCGGCATCCTGTATTGCGAAAGAGTGCTTGCTTTGCTCTATGCCCTCATTGGCTTTACCATTACTGGAGAACTTGTGATCTGCTTGCTGTTTTGACTTCTTGGCTTAAGGAATTCATCAGATATCTATTTACAGATTGCTAGGACATCATCTGGTTAGACCATTGATACAAAACAAAACAAAACTGAATTATTTTCTAGGCCCTATTCCATAAAAGTATGGTATAAAACATTACAGGTGTAAGGCATGGAGTTATATTTTCTGTGTCGCCAAATGAAGTAACAACACTTGCACAGTATTAGTAAAATGTCACAAGTTTTTTTTTTTTTTGAGTAGTGTTTAACGCCCGTTTTTACTACTGAGGCACCACAGGCGGTGGACACTGATGATACATGAGATGAAATGATAAATTGGGAAAGGATATTTTTTTTTTTAAGGAAGGAAGCGTTCCAGGCCTAAGTTTAGGTACCTCCCCGGCATTTGCCAGTTATGAAGACTGAGGAAAACCTGGAAAAAACCCCAATCAGGGAGGATGGTCCTGGCGGGATTCGAACCGCAGACCTCCCGCTCACGAGTCCGTGCCTTAACGACCTCGGCCACTCGTGGCGGTAATGTCACAAGTGACGTTATATAAGAACAAGATGGAGGAACAGCTGTTCGTCACCTAATTACGATATGTCCACATCTTTGTAACAAAATTCTTATTTTTGAATGTACAGAAGAATATTGAACTCATATTTTCTTAGAAAAATAACAATTTAAATACTTATAATGCATTTTTAAATTTTCAAGTGTAACAATCCATTATGAGAAGACCATTGTAAATTTTCTTGCATGTGCCACGTACCATATTAATTATAGTCGAGAGATAGCACAAGAATCAATCTTCCCAATTGCGCTATAAAAAGTGAGGTTATTTTACTTACTGGACATTTCTTACTTAAAGCATAAAATGATAATACATTTAAACAGTTAATAATAAACACTAAATTGTGTTATAAGAGATGTTGAAAATGATGTCCACTAGCTATATTTCCGTAAGAACACGAAGAGGCGGTTCGGAGCACGTTTCTTGTCATTGAGAGATCTGTCTCTAGTACCTTTTAACAGTTTCTCTATCTGGATGCTCTCTTGCGGATGGTCTCCCCACTTCTCTGCAAGAATCCGTTTTTTCGCATATATCGTAGATAAAAATCCGTTCTTCAAGACTATATTTATGTAGTGGCATAACTAACGAACAATAATTAGCACATAATTAACACAATAATGAGAGCACCAGGTAACACAACCACTCGCTGACAAAAGCTCACCTAAACTACAAGCTGTTATCTGCGTATGCGTTATATGTCCCTTTGATATTATTGTCTCCCAGTAAGCAGCCGGTTCTGTCAACTCGTAATTCAAATAATTTCATTATACATACGGTTAAAGTATAAAATAGGGTATTGTAAACAGTTTGTGGTAAATGTGAACATTGGTCAAATAGTCAGGTAAAAGTTGGAAAAAAAAATTTAACCACTCTTTGACGAAACTCTTAGCAGTTGCCATCCCACAGTTGGTGAAAGTTGCAAATGTGCCGTTGTGCATGTTAATTTACATGACGCTATCGTACTAGTGTCTTGCACATGGGAAGAGCTGACTAGAAAATTATTTATGTGTATTTTGTTACATGTGGGTTGTGAAATAGTTACATTTATCAATTTGATGATGGTGTGTAATAATTTTTTCTTACTTATCAACTCACGATTGTGTTTTGTCTCCTAGTGGAATTTATTTGAATGACAAAGAAATGTAGTTCTTAGTTAAAGCATTCAAACTTCGTTGATTATCTTTCAATAAACATAATTTTGGTGGGGTTTTCACAAATATTTAACCTACAGTCTCCTTAAATTGAACTTAATTAAATCTCACTAATTTCGATACCATACTACCATAACCTAAAAGATATAAGTCAAAGCAGATGTTAATTAAATATGCTGATACTGCTCACAAATCATGTGTTGACGTTTCAGTAAAATTACCTTCAATGCAATATAAACATTTGCAGTGAAAATTGATTAAATTAGACTTACCAAATCGACCATGCTGCATTGGCAAATGTATACAGTTAGCAGTAAAAATGGAAAAAGATACAACGGTTTGTTTCTGTTGCCTACATTTAACAAGCAATAAGGTAAAGGTTTATAATAATCAGTAATTTTGAACATTTATTGCATTGACTATTACTGTGATTAACACACATCTGTATGTATTGTTTGCCAATCAAAATTCCAATCAAGCGAACTTTGCAAAAATGAAGTCAAAACGGAACGAGGAAAGGAAAGAAATTATTTTAATGGCAATTTAAAAGACATGACGTTATAGATATAAAACTTAAATGTGTGTCTGAAATATGAGAGACCAGTACTAGTCATATGTTCTACTTTAACTGCACGTAACCTAGATATTAAATGCACTCTAATAATTTTTCTATCTTTATACACACTCCCATATAGGACAAAAATAATACAATTAATATTTGAAATTAAAGGAACTGAATGTTTCTTACAAAACAATTTAACGGCATCCCCAAAATGTTGTGCAACTTTTTCAAATATAAATAAAAGTAATAACACACAATTAAATAATATAACAAATTCAAATGGACAGCTAATATAAATCAAAATCCTTCTAATTATTACTATCGTCACTTTTACTATTACATTATATATTTAGGCCAACAAATTATTCCCTAAATAATTTAAAGGTCCAGTTACTAATATCCGTATAACTGCAGAGAAATTTATTCTAGTTACAAGAGCATCAATAATGCAAATCTCTCTGTGGAACAAAATGGTTCTGTGTGGAGATGTAAAGTAAAAATGTAGAAGAAAATTATGTAGAATGGATCTAATAATAACTTAAAGTTATAATTCCTTACATTTGTATTGGATTATACCATTTGTGAAATATGGCGCTGCATTATTTGAAAGAGTACGTCTGAAGAAAAGATGAAGATAGAGTTTCTTAAAACATTTTGAAAGAACTTATTCACCTTTTAAAGACGTCTGCTGAAAATATGGTTATACATTGATGTCATACATATATTTTGGTGTTAAAGTAAAACCTTTAGGGATTTTGATACCAAATTAGATGGTCTAGGGCTTGAAGAATATTCTGCATTATCGATCCAAGTTTGAAATGTCAATTTAAAGAAAAGAAAACTGTTACGTAAATGCTCTTATCTGTACAAGTATAAGTGTGTAGTGCATTTGTCTCTATCATATGCAAGAATAAGCCATGATGCTCTTGTTTACATAATAAAAGAAGTTCCTTGCAACACAGTTCCTGCTAAAATGTTCGACATTTGGAAGGGTACGTGATGGTAAATCCAAATACAGGCTCCGAGTAGCAATATAACAAACTCCCCTTGTAATGACAATATTACCAAAGAGACACGATATTTTAAAAGCGTTATATTCTATTATGATCGTATATAGCTCACGTCAACCTTAAACATCATCTTCAGGTAAACATTTTCCCTACGAGGGTTGCACTTTTTGGATGTCTTCAAGGGGTACGGACATGTTCAATGGTTGAGAAAGAAGGAGAAGAGTCCCCCTAAAGTTACTAAAATTTGTTTTATGGAATGCCCTTAAATCTGCTTTAGAAATCTGTAATAAATAAACTCTTTAAACAATGATTTGATATTTAAAATAAATTGTTAACACAGGTACATCGACGCAAAAAAAATTACCTTGCTAGTTATGTCCCCTCTTTGCTTCTGGACGAGAAATTTTATTTGTTTATTGGCTCCTGAGGGACATATACTTGCAACCTGCCATTTTCCCGTGCTAACAACTTTAAAAACTTTTTCAATATAGGCAAGTTCAATTTCTGATAAGTAAACAAAATAGTGCAAACTTAAGGAACATGTTCCAAGCTTATGAATCCACACTTTAATTATTTTAAAACATTCTATATAAGAAACATTTTACAATATCTGGCTTTATTATTATTACTTTTAAATAATATCACAGATTACACAAACGCTTAATAAAACAATACATATTACATACATGCTTTCAGACAGTGATTAAAAAAAAAAAAAAAAAAGGAACAACGTCTTTATTTTCAACGCCTACAGCGTATATTCATTTCCGATCCATTCATTGAAGTCACCACTGCGAATTTATAGCAGAGCAGCTTGCCTGTCAATTTAAAAGAAATTGCTGCAGGTAAGCGCTTTCCATCCTAGTTTATGCAGCAAACTGTGGTAGGTAAATCATATACAAAAGATTCCTCGGGCCTCCCGGGTTTCATATGTGTACTCCATTTATTTGCATATACTCTCCGCTCGCTCTGTATTATGTTTCTCTAATATGTTTAAGAGCCGAGGTCGCTGGTTAGGGTTGCTTGAAATATTACGCCGCGTGATTCCACGGACTAGAAAGCATTCCCTGACCTCGAACCTGGCATTATAATTCAGCATAGAGCACAGTTATTACACCAGCCTCTATCATAGGAAATCTTGTAATGTACATTCCTACAAATATCTTATGCTCTCTTTCCGCTCGACTTAACTTCGCCGTACCGTCTACGGTCATGTAAAAAACAAGTTGGAAGATGAACATATAGCAAGACAAGCTAGAATAACTGTAGAAAGCAAACTCGTAGAAATCAACAGGAGCTTTACAAAAACTAAAGATGCTTTGAAAGCGAACATATATCATTAACTAAGGCTAGAGTTGACCATAAAAGGGATAATGCCTTCAAACGCAAGAAAGACCACCTCCGTGTTGTGGTGATCAACACAGTGAAAGTCCTAAGATATGCCAATTTGTAAAACATAACAGACTGCTACTGAAAACTATATCGTCATCATTATTGTTATTGGTACATAAACGATTTTGTGTGCCAAGCAATGAACAACGAAAATATAGATCAAGGTACATGTTGAATGAAAAACAGCACTAAAATGTAAAAAATGAAAGTTACTGTATCACATGAATCAAAGATTGTTTAACGGGAGTATGAACGGCCTATTCTATGTTAAATGTATCAACTTCAGTTCCCATTTTCTCAAGAATTATTGAAGCTAATGAAATGAACCTTTTACAGCATACAAAAGTACATAATGGAAATTTGCTGATCTATTTTCACTTCTATGCCGTGACTATAAAGCAAATTATAAATTATTTTCAATTGTTTCCTTTATTTCTATCTTTTCCCCAACATTTAATTTTTTACATTGTTACATTAGGTCATAGCTCTACCATAATAGATCCACATTACGACAACAATATCATGAATAAGTGGTAAAAGTTTCAAAGTGATACACCGATCCCAAAAAAAATTAAAACTTTAGAAAAAATGCAGTTTTTCAATAATTGTAGCCATAAAAATGCTTAAAAACTAACTTTTTGAGGAAAACTCCAGCTAATATCCTCCAAAGTTGTAAAACAAAAAATTGAAAATTTTCATAAAAATTTATGAAATGAAACTTTTTCTATCATTCCAGGCAAACCCATAGCCTTCTAGAGCAAATATTTTCGGAGATATAGAATTTTAACTGGACAAATGCTCGCGAAACCACCCAAAAATGGTTTCTGCAATGACATAATTAAAAAGTTGTTAAAAAAATTATCTGTTGGAATAAACAGACAATTCTAATATTTAAATGGTATAAAAACCAACATTATATTCCCTTTAATACTTCCCTTAAATTACAAATGCCCCTTCAAAGTTTGTAAGTAAATTTCTAAAGTCTTTAACAATTTGCTGGAGATGCGGTAATTTACATGAAAAAAGGACCCCAATTAGCAACGAAGGAGGCAATAGTATATGCAACAAATATAGAAGCATAAATCTGTTAAAGACAGGGTAAAAATATATTAAAACAAATTAAATAGTTCAGGAACCAGGCAGAATGACTCACTCCGTTCATGCTGACCTTGAAGTGGTCTTCGCTGATCGCTTAGGCGAATCCTGGGGCGGATCTTTACTTTCCACGAATTTTACACCCTCCAATTTTATTCCGTTGATTCTATCAGCAGGACCGAAAGTGTCATGTCGAGGTAGGCAGGCGCGGTGTAACGGTGGCTTGCGATTTGGGACAGTATGGTAAGGACTTCTGAGGGACTTGAACTCCTTGGAAAAGCGGGCCTCCACCGATGTAGGGATGTTCTATCTGCAATCATCATCTCCCGTGGCTTCCTCCCCTAATCTCTTCCACTCGAAATTGCCCCATTGGGGACGTTGGCACAAACGGTCTGCTATGAGCAAGGCAGAGGTATTCTTCTATGGAAATCGGCGCCTTACTGTTCTAGAAATTGATGAATAGTGTAGTATTTTGGTGGGGTTGTGTCACATAAGTTTCCCTAGACAGAAAAGTTTGGTATGCATCATGTTGCAGCAAAACTTGTCCTGCGACTGTTGGCACAAGAACCTAAAGACAGATCCTTGATCCCATTAATGAGGATGCAACTTTTATGAACAGAACAGCCACTGGTGAACTACTAAGATGTTGAGACGAAAGTATAATTATCAAAATGGGTTGGATAATCTTCACTATACCCAAAAAAACCTGATCATGTCAGGTCAAACGTAAAAGTCTTCTTCTTCTTCCTCTTCTGACCTTATGCATCACGAACTCCTGCCGGAGGCTCAAATTATGAATCACTGATAATACCAAGTATTTTCAGACGTTTCCAAGAAAATATGAAAAAGGAACAGGCCTGAACTTTGTGGATTCTGCAACATTATCACAAACCAGCCTACTCATAATTGATTGTTCGCGATTTTTGTGCTAAAAACAAGATGACTATTCTTTTTCACCCTCCATACCTCTTATCATCTGTGGCACCTCAATTTTTCTTTTTATTTCCAAAACAAAATTCACGGTTCACAATAGACTTAGCAGACAGAACTGTAGCTCATAAACCAAAGTTTCAATACAGCTGGAGATTACCTCGAGAGAAACAAAGGTCAGTGAGATGCACATAATACTACAACATTTTTAAAAATTAAAAAAGTTCGGTTATTTTTGAACAGACTTCATATTCATTGTTTATTTCTTTGTTTCTTTCTCATTCCGGCGTTCGGATTATTTCAGCTTTGTTTCTCAGAAATAGAGCGCTTTTTATTCGACTTTGAAGCAACGCGTTGAGATTTTAATACGTCTTTGTGCCGCCTCCTCTTCCCCTTTTCGGCGGCAAGCAAGCTCATTGCTGTTCACCATCCGTGGAGCTTCGCCATTGTCTCGGTGCCTGCGAATTCGACATACATCCTGCGCTTTGTGGTTTTTATAGATGGTGATGATTCAGGAGTTTTACCTACACAAACGTGGATGTTTTCATACATAAAAAAGTTGATAATGTGTTCTGGAGTTATCTTCAGTATTACTAAGACGGGTTTTTTTCATTAACAAGTAGGCATAGAGCGTGGAAAAAAAATATAGGAGCATTTTAAATTCGGATGAATGTTTTCAACCATTACTTTAAGAAGGTACTTCATTTTGTGAGAAAAGAATTACACATTTGTCACACAACAGCCAAAATCACATTCAAAAGACCAACATTTCGCTCCTAAGACACTAAGTATTTTAATAAACATATAATTTCACAATTACAAGTTTCTTCCAAGATTGATGTCCATTGAGTTAAATAATGGTTATGTCATTATTACTTTTGAAATGTATCAGCGCTATTTCATATCATTCACGTTTTTTTCCCTCGGAAATGATGCTGAAGATTAATTTAGTTTGTATGCTAATAATATTAGGTATGTGGTTTATGTGAATCAGATTTTACACCCTAGACTCAGGATGGATAGCCACTGGGGTGCAACTTTCAAGAATCTTGTAAGCATGTCCAAAACACTATGACATAAAAAAGACAACCTCGTAATAGCATCCTGAACGTAAGAATAGTGATCTACAATGCTGGACTGTTGATTCTGTTCGACTTCCCACTCGGATTACAAACATGGACAGTTAACCGTATTATAAGTCTGCAAGAACGGACCTACAAAGCAGTTCCATAAGTTTCCGACCTAAACATTTTCTAGATATGATAAAGACAATAACTATATTTCAATTTTCAATATAGTTACCATTTATTGCAATAAACCTTTTCACATCTTTGAATTAACATTTCAATCCCCCCCCCCACGCAAAGTCAGAAGTCTTGTCCGCAAAATGGACATAAACAGCATTCATTATTTATTCGTCACGCTTAAATTTCTTTCCTCGAACGTCCTTATTGAGTTTCGAGAAGAGGAAATAGTCACTGAGAGCTAGATATGCGCTGTAGAGTAGATGGTCAATCTCCTTGAAATCACATTTCTTCACAGCTTCCTTTGCAACAAGAGCTGTGTTCACAGGCACGTTGTAGTGAAGAAGGCACACACCACCACTCAGCTTTCCTCGCCTTTTCTCTTTGATGGAAGCACGTAGTCTGTGCAGTACGCCAGCATAGTACTCCTTATTTACTGTGGTGTTTCTCTCCTTGAGGTCAATGAAGAGTATTCCTTCACAGTCCCTAAAGATTGTGGCCTTGATATTCTTGGTTGACTGAGCGACCTTGGTCTTTAGAGGCGATGCTTCGCCAGGTTTACGGCCTGCCAGGTTTACGCTGGTTGTCCTTTTGGACAATCAAAAGGACCATAGTTTGATCTGCTGTGACATCTGTTTGCGGAACTTCTCTCTCGTTGCCACAGAGCTCCAAAAATGCCTGACAACAGATGACTCGTTGCTGCCTTTGGACTGAGGAAAGAAGTGTAGGCACCCATCTTGCACTAACCTTATTTATGTTTAAATGTTCATGAATAATTCGAAGGACTGTTGTTTTAGAAAGGTGCAATCTTGCTGCTATTTCTGAAACTTTGAGCGGCCGGTCATCCATAAATTCTCCTTCTACAAGAGCGACGTTTTCAAGAGTGAGCACCTCCAAGGGCCGCCCTTCGTCTTCAATGTTTTCTCGACCCATTCGAAAAAGTTTGGCCAATCCTTTTACGGTAGAATATGAGGGGGGATACTTCCCCATATACACCGTCTAATTGTTATTGAATTTCATTTGGAGTAAGTCCTTTTTTTTTTTTTTTTTTTTTTGTGAAGTGCTTAACAACAGCTGGAAAATCCATTTTAAACCTGTCACAATCTACTACACATAGTCTTCTTTATGCAACTATATCTGAACAAATGAACACAGAGAAGCGGAAATTACACCTGCAATTATTTACTTAACAGATAAGGTATGACACCAGATAAGGCTTTTGTGAAGGCGATAATCCTTATCGGCGAGGACGGAAACTTAAGGACCTATCCTCGTATTTACCTGGCGGAGCATCCTAGACCGTCCGCTTATTCCGCAATGCTTTCTTTCTTTCTTTCTTTCTTTCTTTCTTTCTTTCTTTCTTTCTTTCTTTCTTTCTTTCTTTCTTTCTTTCTTTCTCTCTCTCTCTCTCACACTTTTTGTTTCTTTCGTTTGTTTCTTTGTTTCTTTATTTCTTACTTTTTTCATTCCTCATTTCTCTCTGTCTTCCTGTTCTTCCCTTTGCAATACTTTTTTCCTTCTTCACTTTATCCTTAATTTTTTTCCTTTCTTTTTTCCTTATTTGTTTCATTTTTTTCTAACTTTCTTTTCATTTCTTCCTTTCCTTTTCTTTCTCTTTGTATTTTTTCTTTTTTCTTTTTAATTTTCTTCCACCATTTCTTATTTTTCACTATTCTTTCTGTTTCGCTGCTTCCTATACTTCTCATTTTATGTTTATTCATCTCTCCTTCTCTTTACTGGTGTGACACCTACTAGTCGTGTTAAAAAGTTAAATTCGGTCACTTATATTTTTCTTTTCGAGAGTCCAAAATCTGCAGCATATAATTACAGTATGAAAAACCTAAACTTAGCCTTTTCACCTAAGCTATGTAGTCTTGATAACAGAATTCTCAGTATCTAGAAATTTAAAACTGTAGGTATATTAAAGAATTTTAAAATAAACAATGCTACTATTTTTAACAAGAGCACGATGGGGCATTTTACTGAAATTACATAGTAATATAAAATTAATGTTGATATTCTGATTAGCTGTGCAGTAACCCGAAAAATGCTACAGCTAATGGAAAAATCTCGTGCTTACCATTACCACTGTCTCGCTTCCCTATTTTTCAAGACAAAGACCGGAAAACAGCAATCAGCCTCTGTATGTGTCACTTAAATTGCTTCATACCTCTACCTAATGGAAAACAAATCTCCTGGTAGACTCTTTCGAACAAGAGAGTTAGGTTTCCTTATTTTAAACCAAATAACCGGTTACTTAAACCATTTTGAAAATAAATACTAAGTTAAACATTGGGATTTTCTTATGATAAATATATAGCATTTAATAAATTATTTGTTAATTTCGAATATTTAAATGTAATATTTTAATATGGAGCCCAGTTTCCGATCCCGAATCACTATTTAAACATATACCCTAATACATACGTATGTGATATGGGTATATAAATTTAGCACGAGTCCTGTCAAACATCAAAATAATATTTATAAGCAAGAGAAAGCAGATTCGCTCCAGATGAGCTTTTGGTGCACAAAATTATTATCAACTGTTACACTGTATTTGTAAGAATCTTCCATTTTCTAATTCTTTCTCCCGCGATTACAAAGTTGCTGAATGTCTTACATGTGGTGACTATGAAAACGGGTCGGTCATTTCTTTATATCCCTGCTTCTGAAACGGCTGTATATTGCAAAAGGGGAAGATTGTAATTTTCTTCCAAAAGAAATGTTTATTTAACTTTGTTTTATTTGTTTTTAGGCACACTCCTTCCTAGTCTAATTATCACATTTTCTACACCTTCTACTTTATATACGCTAATATTTAAAACATTCAAAATAGGAAGGTGATACTGAAAATAGTGAGTAACAATTTTTAAAACTCTTAATTTTTTTTTTAATCAAGTAAATCATTGTAATCTACAGACTTTTCTTTTACTTTTCAACACAATCTTCATTTCTTTGCACACATTTTCCCCATCGTTCTGTAAGTTTGAAAATACACTTACGATAGAACTCCGTTCCAGCTGCACGAAGACACTGACGCACTGCTTTCCGAATGTCTGCCACCGTCTCCTAGTGTTGGCCTCGCATCTGTCCCTTAACAGAACCAAAAAGATGGTAGTCGGAGGGTGCTAAGTCGGAACTGTAGGGAGGATGTGGAAGAGTTTCCCATCCAAGTGTTCTGACCTTCACTATTGTGACACGGGCAGTGTGAGGACACGCATTATCCCGTTTGCAGGATGATCTTCTTTCCAGGACGCTTATCGCACAATGCATGATGGAGCTTCCAAAGTGTCTGGATATAGCGGGCAGCATTTATGATTTGTTCAGGTTCAAGGAAATCAACCAGAATGCAACCCTGTACATCACAGAAGACGCTACCCACAACCTTCCCAGCAGATCGCACTGCATTCTTCTTCGATGGCGAATCCAAATGGTGGCATTCCTCTGGCGTTTTGTTTCAGGCTCGTAATGATGGAATCAGCTTATATCGCCTGTCACAATACTCGTCAAAAAATCATCACCTTCATTTTGAAATATCTGAAGATGGTTTTGACTGATGGTTACCCTCTGAAGTTTGTGGTCTTCGGTCAATAAACGTGGGGTCCAACGGGCACAAACTTTTCGATTGCCTAAACTTTTTATTATTTCTTTCATTGCACTATGTCCACTGCAAGTTTTGCAGCGATTTCATCCACAGTGATACGCCTATCTTGTCTAATATGCTTATCAACTTGTTACGTTCCGTGAAGACAGTTCGCGGGTGACCGCTACGAGGTTCATCTTGGGTACTCGTTTTCCCATCTTTGAAATGTTTCGCCCATCTAACAGTGCCAGCAAGCATGCAGACATCTCCATGGGCACGTTGAAGTCTGAGGTAAATTTCAGCAGCAGATTTTCCCTCTTTAACAAGGAATTCAATGACAATACGCTGTCGAAACGAAACATTGATGTCCATCATTTTGGAAATACTGCCTGTGGTTACGTGGTTGAAGCTAATGACGTCACAACATGGCAACATTAGGTGTAAAGATTACTATCCTGCAGTCCTTTTTGTTACATTGTTGTAATTTGAATTTTAACAATGGGTTGCTCGCGACTTTTAGTATGACCCTGGTACCTATACAAAAGTACATGGCAGATAATTCATAAAAAGAATACAAATATGAAACACTTAAAGGAGTTAAAATCAAGAGCCCTTCGGCTTACCTGAGGTTCGACTATAATCGCTAATATCTCCCAAGCTAAATGTATATATACTGGAAATGCCTACGTTATCTTGTTACAGATATTTTATCCCTTAACACCTTCAAGTACCTTTGGCCCAAGCTTCATAGTTAACTATACTAATTAGAGTTCATTTATACAGTGAGGTCAGTTTAAAAGTCCCGATATGATCAATAGGTAGACCACGCGTTGCCGCCGGTATTTTCTTGCGTAGACTCGCGGAGCTCTACCGCTTCACGATTTAAAACTTTGGTACAACATATTAAGTGACAGAATTTGGTACTCCACCTCCTTACAGTATGTGCTAGAAATGTTGTCCATTTTCCCCAACACAAATCCACACCTTCTTAGGAAATTATCATTGACACCCATCAGTAGCCACCACTAAAGTACATAACTTGGTTTCGAATGCTGAAGTTCCTACAGTGTGTGTGAGATTAGTTGAATAAAACCCATTGTTCAATGTTCCCAAAAATAAAAATAAAAAATTATAAGATCTGGGAAATAAAGGAGGTCATAAACCAGGGTCAATAATTCTGGGCAAATATGCCGCACGTATGGATTGTTCAGTAATCTTTAACTTTTTTTTTCAGTGAGCTACAGAACCTGTATCATTAAACATTTGTAATAAATTTAATATTGTTTTAGTGTTGGAACCGGAGTGCCAAGAAATTTAACCTAAATGCCTGTCTTGTTCTGCAACACGACTTTCTGTGCCTATTGTATGTCTCGAAGATGAATATATGATGACACGTGAGTATCTCAGCATTGCACTATTTAATTAAATATTACTCTGAACTGCACAACGCAACTGCCCAACTATCTAAATCCCGCTCGCAATTGACTAGAATTGAGTGAAGAATCTCAACAATTGTAGGATATGGCAAGTTTGCTGGTTTAAGTTGTGGACAGGGCTCAAATGTATTAAATACGGTTTCTCACACGACAATCCTGTATTAGTTTAAAGGTTTCGAGTTTCCTTATGCGTAAAAATGTATTTAACAAGTAACCTTAGTCGAGGTCTCAGATGAGAAAATTCGCTGTTAGTGTCCCGCCATGATGTCGAATTTTATTAGACAATCCGAATAACCATACAAATCATATTCAGCCTAAAAGAATCTTTCACAAAGAATACATAGCTTAAAAGCATCCCGTTTATGTGTGTGCACTGTAAACAAATACAGAGGGGGTCATAAAGTGTATACACACTTCAAGCAAAGAGAAAACTAACATAACAAAGCTGAATTCACACAAACAGAAAATGATTAGCACTATTCATCTTAGACTTTGACAATTGCAATAGTTGCTCAAAATGCACATCATCGACGCCGATACATTTCTGAGTACGTTGAACTACTGGTTGAGCAAGGTTTGCGAGAGTCCTCAGCGATTGCAGCACATGCCGTTTCAATTTCTTCCCGAATTACTGCTAGTGTAGCTGGTTTCTACGATGAACAACATCCTTAATCGCTCCCTATAGGTAGAAGTCCAACGGAGTTAGATCCGGAGAACGCGGTTCTGTTCTACCCACGTCTTCATTGCCTTTTAACTTCAACAACATTCTCGGTTTTCCAACACCACTTCAAAATTGCTTTCCGCTGTTCAAACGATAATCTCGGCTCCATTTTGTTGTAGCAAAGCTAGCATAACGTACTGTGAGTCACATCTGTTTATATAACATCATACGATAATCTTGGCTTCATTTGTTTATTGTTGATTTATCTGTCATGTAGCAACGCTATCATAATGTATGTGAGTCACATCTGTTTTCAGACCGCCACGAGTGGCCGAGGTCGTTAAGGCACGGACTCATGAGCGGGAGGTCTGCGGTTCGAATCCCGCCAGGACCGTCCTCCCTGACTGGGGTTTTTTCCAGGTTTTCCTCAGTCTTCATAACTGGCAAATGCCGGGGAGGTACCTAAACTTAGGCCTGGAACGCTTCCTTCCTTAAAAAAAAAAAAAAAAAAAATATCCTTTCCCAATTTATCATTTCATCTCATGTATCACCAGTGTCCACCGCCTGTGGTGCCTCAGTAGTAAAAACGGGCGTTAAACACTACTCAAAAAAAAAAAAAAAACATCTGTTTTCAGAACATCATACTACACATTACTATTGTTTTTCGGTCCAACTTTCAAATATATTAAATAGACCTCTAAGGTGAATGTGTGTATATATATTTTAGGTATATTGTTCTTTTTGATCAGCTGTGTGTAAGATTGCTGTTATCCTTTATGCATTTAAAAAATGCAATTGATCTCTGCAATTACATTTCTGTTTTTTTAACTGCATTATGTATATCAAAGGAAAACGTCGTTAAAGTATGAATATTATAAACTCTTGCAAATATCAGCTGTTTCGCCGCCGCCATATTATCTGCTGTGAGCAAGGTTCCACGCAGGCACAATGTCTTCAGCGACTGGAGGTAATGTATTGCACAAAGAGCGTGAATCGGACCTCAAGAGGAACACGCACAGAACCTGGTATGAGAATTATTAACATTCCACCGCGTGTGGTCTTTGTACCATCACCACAGAGCAACAAAACAGCCTGGCCACAGGGTCTTGCTACTGCACTTCCCTAATCTCTTTTTATATAGCTAGTACAATAATGCTGCCCGCCATGTTCTTTGCAAAACCCATTACAGCACATACCAGTCCGCGCGTGCTTTGGAGCCACTCTTCGATGAGCAAAAATACCATATGGTCTAAGTTCATTGACGTCGGGTAAACGCTTGCGATCGATCTATACAACGAGGCCGCCTTTCGCTCAGGAAGTTGCATTACTATTTTTCTTTCAGGCAGCTGCAATCAGCTGTTATTTACAGCTTTTGTTCTTCAACTTCCAGGACAATGACCAAAGAATATCTGTAATTTTTATTTTCAGAATTTAAAACTTCTTTCTAAGCTTCAATGTAATAAATGTACTGCCACCTAATAACGAATGCGAAAATGCATATTTATTAATTGGCAAAATTACCTGGTAGTTAAATTGAAAACCTTGCTGAAGGGAAGTCTTTAAAGCATGCCTTTTACAGGATATAAATATCAGAAAAATATTCCAAAAAGACTATTATAGTTGCTTAAAATTGTCAACTTGCCTGACGATAGTATGAAGATGATAATTAAGAACTGCAATTTCCAAATTTAACTGAAACCAAATGTACAATATTAACTTAAAGATAAATAAAGAAATTACCATCTAAATTAATAACAATGTTGAGGCCGAAAACTGAAAAAGAAGGTACGCAATTTACACATAATTTAGAATGATAGTCGCTGACTACATAATTCAACAGTTACTTAAGTGGTGCGAGGTTTTTACTAATGCTTTTTACATACGTACACGGAGAGTGCCCAAAAAGTATACACACTTTCACAGTAGATATCTATTCAATATATTTCAAAGTTGGATCGAAAAAACAGTAATGTGTAGTATGATGTTCTGTAAACAGATGTGACTCACATATATTATGATAGCGTTGCTACGTGACAGGTAAATCAACGGTGAACAAATGAAGCCAAGATTATCGCATGAAGTTCTGTAAACAGATGTGACTAGCATTACCAGTGTTGCTCAACAAAGATTGTTGTATGAACAGCGGAAAGCAATTTTGAAGTGGTATTGGAAAACCGAGAATGTTGTTGAAGTTCAAAGGCAATGGCGACATGTGTACAGAACAGAACCGTCAACACGAGTAACAATTGCATGCATTCGAGACAAATTTGAGACTCATGGTAGCGTATGCGATGTTCACAAGGGCAGATCTGGGAGACTTCACATAGCAACAAGCCCTGCGTCCTCGGCTATGGTTTTGGAACGTTTTGAGCACTCACCGCAGAAATGTATAAAGCAACGTGCACATGAGACTGGGATTAGCAGAATCAGCGTACGTCGTATTATTACAACAGCAAAGTTGAAAGTTTTCATCCCAAGATTTTTGCATGCATTAAATGAAGATGACCCTGATCGGAAGAATACTGTACTGTGAGTGGTTTCGGAACATCGCTAAGAGCACTTTCGCAAAAGTTGCTCAATCAGTGGTTCAAAGTACTCAGTAGTATATCGATGCCGATGATGGGCATTTTGAGCAACAGTTGTAATTGTAAAAGTATAGTGTTCATCATTTTCTGTTTATGTGAATTCAGTTTTGTTATGTTAACATAGTTTTTTCTTTGCTTGAAGTGTGTATACATTTTTGGCACCCTCTGTATATCTGAGCTACTATCTAAAGGAGAAACAGGTGACATTATTTGACATCCAATTAGCAGGCATTAGAGACAAGAAAATACAATGTATCTCACCCAAAACTTTTTATATATCAGCATGTACTGTAAGACAAATGCTAATTAACAGAAAAAATCTACAAAGGAAAGCATTAACAAAAAGAATGCATACAGGAATAAGATACAAAAGAGAGCAAAACTTATTTTGTAAAGGAACATATAGAAGGAATTCGTCACGAAGTTCCCAGAGCATTGGGAATTTCTTTGTAACACAAAAGAATTCGTCCTCACCACAATGATAAAACAATGAAATTAGTTACCTACAACAGTATAAAGTGTATGTCAATCTAGTAAATGTACGCATGGGTTAACAACTATTGAAAAAATAACTTTATTTTGTATTTTATAAGATAAAAAATAAACAGTAGTGCAATAAGGGTGTTTGGGGAAGTGAGGGACATTCTAAAGCGATATTCTGAGATACATGCTAGGAGAATTTTCGGGACTCCTGCAGTGGCGCTTGGCCATTACTTCGTGAGGAAATGAATATATTACTAAGTGGCGCTTATGAAACGAGATTAGTCGGTCCTGGTATTCTAGTGGTAGCCATACTTGCCTTATAGACCCAAGATTGCGGATTCAACCCCCGCCTGGGTGATCAATTTTTTCGGGTGTGAAAATCCTATAAAGTTTGGCTTCCTTTGGAAGGAAAGTAAAGCAGTGGGTACCGTGTCGTAGATTTACAGCATGTAAAAGAACCTCAAGGCTGAAAGACAAGGCATTTGAGCAAAATTTATCGGCCATTTCACGCCATCATAAATAAATAAACCAAATCAACACACAATGAAACGAGAAAGTTCAGCGGCGCTACGGGCATAATTCGATACCCCAGCTTTAAGTTATCCCGACACAATTGCTCTGAAAGTTCATGATGGACGCTCTGCTTCATGCATCACTATGTGCTGAGCTGTTTCACTGCTATCCAAAGACCCCCTGATATCCGAACCTCAACCATCATTTGCCGTTCTCGAAAAGAGGCTAGCATATGTTGAAAGCACCGCGGTGTCTCACAGAGGTATCTGCGGCATAAGACAACACAACTTCTCCGTCGATTAAGTGACAGAGAACAAGTAGACTGCTTCAAACTTCGTTAAGTTGAACTCAAATTTTGAAAGGTAATAGCTCGATGAAGTAACGGCTGTTATAGATACAATTCAGCAATTGAAATGAATTGTTTGCGGCAGAAGTTACTTTGTCACTCCAGCCTAGCTCACTGCTGATGTTTATATCAACGGCCACAATGAAAGCACTTCGGGAGGAAGGGATGAATGAGGGAGACACTGGGCAAAATAACTAGCATTGTTACTAATAGAACACCCCAACGCCGGTAGAGGCCCCCCACGAAGAGTCCTCGGAATGTCCCTATCTGCGCCATGGCAGAAAAAACCTTTACAAGCCTTCGCCACAACAAAATACCTGATCAGGATGACCGGTCCCTAAGGATATGAACCCAAATGCGAGTACCAAACTTTATCTCCTACTACATTTTCAGCTATTCCTTACAGTCCAGTCTATTAATAAACATAAACAAGACAAACAATCTTGTCTTGTGTATGTAAGGTTCATTTGACCCGGAAGCAACATGGTTATATTAAACCTCTACATCATTTAAATAACTTGCGTCTACAATAAATAATAATAATTCAATAAAGGAAGAAATGAAAGAAAGAATAGTTGAGAAGAACAAAGTACATGATACAAATAACATAAGAGTAAAATAGTTTGAGTGCGAATCAAGGTTAAAATATAATTATCAGGCCAATAGTGCCCAACAGCGCGAGACCTGGAGGCTTAAATACTCAAAAATGCAAAAATTTGTAGTGTTTGAGAGACGGAGCGTAAGACACGCGTGAACTAGTCAAAGACAAGCACAGCAGATGGAGAATTCAGAGGAATGAGGAATAAAATAAAACAAATCGCAGATATTGAGATGGTTTAGACATGTATACTGGACATCACTTGAAAGAATAGGAATACAGTGGAAACATCTTGAAATAAAAACTACAGGAATTCCAAAATGTTTGTCGGGGTTTCAAAAAGTTATTTCACATACTACAATTGAGACAAGAACACGAATGTTATTTTTTTTTTTTTTTGCAAAATACAGTTCAAAATGTTTCTAACAAATGCTCTCTGTCTCCGGCAGAAGCAGCCACAATTGTTTGTATGTATTGGTGCCCACACAGAACTTTGTTGTTTGCTCTCAAGATGGAAATGGTCCTCTTTCACAACAACAGCGACATTAATGTTTTATTCCGTTAGAGCACAAACTCCCCACCTTTGAGCTGTGCTATAAGTAAGAACAAACTCACCATGGCCTCCTGTAACATTACTGAGACCTCAGCTGAAGACGTGAAGATGTGTTGTGCGGCAGCAGAATTTCATAGTAGCATATGTTCATTTTACTGCAGAAGAAGCTGAATATGTCTCAACTTGCACACCTCTGAAAAGCGGGAACCGAAAATGACAACAATGAAAATAGTACCACGTGTAAATTAAGCAAACAAAATTCTGCAAAAATAAAATTTTAGAACGAGAAATTATGCGTGTAAAATTATGAAATTCTTTAATGAGTAGAATTTACTAACCATGCAGCACTTATGCACCCAGTGAAAATCGGGATTTGCTCAGTAATATCAGTACAGAAAATAATGGGTCCGCTTTTTTTCGATGTGACTGTGAACACTGCAGGATATCGATGCATTTTCATGCAGTTTGCTGAACAACCGGATGATGTAAACTGTAAATTGTGTTTTATACAAGACGGCGCCAATGCCATGTATCAACTGAGACTACAGAGTTGATTGGGAGTTTCTTTGACGACCGGATAATTTCCAAGAAATTGAGGCCATCATAATCTCCAGACCGGACTTTTTGCTATGAAGTTAGGAAAGACATACGCCTCTGGACATTGGACGATCTGAAGCAGAAAATTGCACATGAGATCGATGGATTGACAACAGAATACTCCAACAAGCGACCAGAAACATTAAGCGATATGTCCAGTTAGGCCTTCATCAGGAGGAAGAACAGTTTCAACATCCAAAGATAATCTACACTCGATATGTAGAAATTTGTTGTTAGTTTCATTCTCGTTGAAATAAATTTTCGTTCCATTTAAGCAAATACCAAGAAATGCTACAACGCTACAAGTTATAATTTTTCTTGCGAATATTAAAGTGGGTTCCAGAATAGGCGTATAATTTTAAAAACATATCCAGTAAGAAGTGAATATAGCCACATACAATGTGCTCTTTGAAAACAAGTGCACGATTTCTTCTCGGTCCAATTTATCGAGCATTGCATACAACCTACATCATTAAAAGTATTTCTACGGGTATAGGTCAAAAGTTTGTGGTTTGCTTCTTCCATTGTTTCTGGCCGTACACTAATTGAAAATCTAACCTGTACACATTCTTTCCCGCCACAGCACAATACGTTCCGTCCTCACATACCAGTGCATTGTTTACTGTAGTCTATCGAACTGCAGTCATAAAAAAGAAAGGAAAGATATCAGCGCCTTAGGGGCAGACCATACATCCGGGAATTTGGTCTGACCTTTCGAGGCTTCTGCGGATTATATTGTTCGTGTATCCTGAGTCATTATTTTAGAACTACGAGCGCTTTTTATTTTGAAATATAATGATACATAAGCTTAATAGTGTTACACTATTAGTTCAACTGGAAATAAACGGCGGTTTTATTATTGAAACTTCAATGAAGCACCAATAAATTTGAAGTTAGTTTTTTATTGTAATTTATACGTTTCTGCCAACGAGAACAGCTGGATAAACAATGATAATACTTTTTTAATTTATTCATCCTCATAATTTTGATGATCTTTCTCAAAGTAGTCCACGTTGAATGCAATGCACCTGTCCCAGCGTTTCTGCCAGTCTTCAAAGACATGCTGGAAACAATTTTTGACAGGTCCTTCAGAATCTCTTCCGTAGCTTTCATCACTGTTTCTGACGATGGAAAATGCCACCCACGAAGCTGTTTCTTCAATTTATGGAAAAAAAAAAAAATCACACGGTGCTAAATGTGGACTATAGGGAGGATGATGAACACTTCACGTTGATTTTTGTAAGGAATTTAGCAATAAAATTTGCAACATGTGGTCGGGCATTATCGTGGTGAAGCATCCAGCTTGTTGCATATAAATATGGCTCTTTTGAGTGTGAGCATAACCTTGCCTAGTTTTGAGAATATCTCTGTAGTACGGACAAGCTACAATTAGGAGTGCAGATACGACATAGTAGTGAAATATTCTTTGAATATTGGGAGAAGAGAGAGAGCTCAACTTTCTCAGCAAAAGCAACAACATTATTTTTATGTAGATTTCTATACAGAGCTTTACTGTTTGCTCTCAGGATAAAAATGATGTAGCCAAATTTAATCAGTACTAATTATCTTTAAAAAAAACTCATCTTCCTGACATGATCTTTAACTGCATGCAAACCTGCACGTGAACGTCTTGTTCGAGAATCAGCAGTCTTGGAACTCACCATGCATAAACACGTCTTAAATGCAATCTTTCAGTTATCAACGTGTGGGTGGTATAATTTTCAGAATTTAGAAGATGATGTTGACTCTGTTTATTTACGGACGCTCTTTAACATCTCAGCTCATCAGCTTCCCATTCTATTCAGGGCGTGAAACGGACAATAAATTTTTCTCAGAGGCCTCTTCTTTCAGGCTGAATGTTGTTTTACGTGCCGTAAATCTACGACACGGGACTCACGGCTTTATTTCCCTTCCAAAAGAAGCCTACTTAGGACTTTTAAGCCCGAAAAAATCTATCGACCCTGGCCGGGATTGAACCCGCGATCTTGGATTTCGGAAGTATGGTTACCACTACACCACCAGGACCGATATTTGGAAGATGGTCTATACGGGTATCGTTTCTCATAATAACAGCAGCAGTATTAAAGTTTTCTTCCCTTATAGCACAAATAGGAAGAACCGACCTTCATATGAAATTCTCTCTTTAAAAAATTTAAGCCATAGGGAAAGCAAATTCTCTGTAGCCTTATTTAACATTGTATAGGTTTCAACTGAAGATTTTTGGACACGAAAGCAGAATTTCAGATCAGCATACATTTCACCGCGTTTCACCTCCATTTTGCGTAGCAAGAACTGAATATGTCTAAACTTGCACAACTCTAATAGGCGGTAATCGGAAGTGACGACAACGAAATTAATACCATGTGTACATTACGCATTAAGCTAACAAAATATTTTGAAATTAAATTTTAGCGCCAGAAATTATGTTTGTAAAACAACATAATTATTCTTTATTGAATAGCTCACCTAGAAGTTTGTTTACCCCATTTTGATAAAACCCCGAACTTGTAGGACGATGCAATTTATATATGCCATCTCAGCCTTTTCTTGGTTATTTTATTCTTCAGGAAACTGTCAATGTGTTTGAAGATGAGTTTGTTAGCAGTCCAGTGAATGTGTTGCATAAAAAGTGTCGTAACTGAATTCATTAATCTTCTTTAGTATTCCTTGCGATGTATAATGGGAGTTATAGTAGAAGAATTGCTCATTTTCTATTGACTAGTGCTTGCAGCTACGATGCAAAGATTGTAGTATATTAAATCAGCCGCAGACCGGCTAGTGTAATTTTGGTTTTGTGAAGCGCTTTGATGTTTCGTCGAATTCAGTCATTGTACCGATCTTTTGCGGTTGTCCAAGAGAATTCACTTTTCATTACAGAAGACCATTTTGTTACGCAATAGCACTGAAGAACAGACTTCAAAATTTCTGTTTTTGATGTTTAATTTATACAGAATCGATTTTATCAATAGTATGATTTATTCCCTCTTTATCTAACTCAATACAAACAGCTGAATTTGCAAATCTAAATGGTTTGAGCGAATTTCTTCCTGAGTTGATGAGCATCAAATTTAATGTAATATATGTCACATTTCTGATAGACTTAATAGGCCTGGGCTCTACTCTAGTGATTCTCAAATCTTTGGCTGGGATCTCCAAGGTATAGAGGTCACGAAAGTATGTGTAAAATAAAACAATTATGTATTTTATATTGTATTTATAAACTATAAAATCATACGATAAATGTGGCTTGTTTTTCGGGATGTAGCTTCTTAAACTTGAGCAACCATTCGATATACACACAATGATATATCTAAGTCAGAGATATTTCTTATAGTTATAAGGCTGACATTTATTTTACATCATACGAGATTGGAAATGGCGTAAAACATATAAGAGTGTTTTTTCACGAGACAACGATATACTTTACATTCCTTTTATTCAGAACTGATCTATGCTCAATGAAAAAAGTAATTAAATATTTAAGCATACATACAACGTGTTCCTAAAACCATGGAGTAGAAATCGTTTTGAGTGGCCTTGTTTGCGGCAAAATCAAGTGATTGCCTGTGCCTGTTTATGTTACCATATGTGTATCTGATACAAAGAGATGTTGAACGAAAAATAAAACAACAAGGTCTGTTGTGCTACCGCGAAAAGTGGACATTTGCTGAAAATACAATGACAGACAGGAAATGATATCTCATTATGAAAGTAATGATACAACAAACTAAAAATAAAAAATTACTTATAAGTGGAAAGCAAACAATATTATATTATGTTAACGATAAAAAATTAAGAGAACATTTAACATATTTGCCTCGAGGAAGAATTCCACGAATACATTTTAACATAAATCTAAAGACAGAGAAGAGATTAATAAAGATGGATGAATAATTTAAGAAACGGTAACATGATAAATTCTTAATTCTTGAAGTTCAAGATTATGTTTATGATGCTGATGATGACAACGGTTTGAATTGGATTGTTTGGGACTGAGGCTACCTCCGGTACATGAGTACTGCTCATGCCTGGCTCTCTCTTCCTACACCAATGACGACACCTCCGGGAGGAAGGGATGCGGCGAGGGACACATCGGACGGACAGAATCCACGGACGCTAACTGCACGGAAGTAGACGGGTTCCTTAACATTTCACCAGATACGCCTGAGGAGCCGCTCTCAAGGAGTTCCAGCCCCTCAGAAAGTCCGCTTCCATACCAAAAGCAGGAACATAAACCTTGGTAAAGCGCAAGCCACCGTCACACCGCCCCACCCCATTTTGCCCTGGAATTTTCGATCCTGAAAAATAACCAAAATGAGAGGGGAAAATTCGTGCAATGTAAATATCCATCCCGAAATTTTCTAAGTGATCAGGGGTAGCCAAGAAAAAATCAAAATCAGAATGGCCGACCCCAAGGGAATTGGAAAGTGCACGAGGATTCAATTCTATAAAACAATGGAGATCCCCGGGAAACAGGAATCGCTACAAAGAAAATACAACCCACGATACAGATTTCAGAAATGAACATTCTAACAAAAACTCAATTCTGTATAAAATTAGACAACATATCCAACGAAGAAATCAGGAAAAAATAATTGTATATTACATTAATGACGATATAGAAAAATAACTGAATGGATAACACAGGTTAACAAAAAAAAGTTTTTCTCGTTTTTTATATTTTTATACATGGGTATGTGTAATATGAACGCCTTGAATTCATTTTTTTAACAGTTTTACTCTATCGGGTTAGGTTTTTAAACAAAATCACATCAAATATAATAATGTATTAAGTTTTAAGACCTATAGTTACGACAAAACTGTCTTTGAAGGTTTCATTTCAACTTAAGCATTAATGAATATATTGGGAAAAGAGAGCTATGTATTAATAATTATGAATTTCCAAACTTTTTTCATTATTTTTGAAACTCTGATATGTCCCTCACTAGTGTCTCTTCCTAAACAACAGCAATAATTAAACATCCTTAACACATCCCAATGGCCTTGATAGTGGTTTCCATTGTTTTAATGTCTTTATGAAACCGCTCACCTTGTTCTTCATTCAATGTACCAAAATTTTTAGGGAAATAATCAATATGACTGTTGAGAAAATGCACTTTAACATTAATTCTACACCCTAGATTTCTAAAATGTTGTAACATTTCCTCCAGAATTTATTTATAGGTCTCAGATTTCTTGTTACCAAGAAAATTTTCTGTCTCTTTTTTGTATGTCAACCATGCTGACTTCTCTAACTCGGACATCATGTGGTCCTGCAAAAGCTCAGGAATCTGGGGTCCATGGAAAATACCTGCTGCTATCTTAGCTTCAGTTTTCTGTGGGAACTTTATAACCAGAAAGTTGAAATAATCTCTAACCTTATTCAGAGCATTAACAAATTGCTTCATGAGGCCTAACTTAATATGGAGTGGTGGAAGGACATTTAGAGAAGAAACCAATGGTTCATACTTCAATTTTTTTTCTCCAGGAACTAAATTGTTCCTAAGTGGTCGATTTTTTCTAGTCAAATGCTCTGATTTAGCCCTGCAGTTCTATTCACGCAGTGAATAATTTAATATATTGTTTAAATATCTCAAAATATTTATTTTATATATCTGCTCAAAGAACAAATAAAATACGATTTCTGAAAAACTGTTGCCCGATGAGACAAAACTAAGGCTGGCTTGAGAGATTCCATGTGGCAAAGAGTCAGAAAATATTAACAGTTTTCATTCAGCAAACACTGTAGACCAGTGTAATATTAGACTTCCAAAACAGGCATTGGAATACAAACCATCACCAAAAAGCAACATGGATGACCTCTAAAAAAGAGATAGATTTACTTTGCAGATGGAACAGCGAAAATACATCCTTGGGAGGAAGAAGAAGAAGAACAATAATAATAATAATAGTAATAATGATAATAATTAATAACTTCAACTCGATAATTCCTGTAACATTTTTAAACTCGTTCAAATGTGTGAGTTTTGTGAAGATAAGAGACTGTCTGGGTTTCTGATTGCAGAAAAACTACCAAAGACATGAGGTATGTAAAACAATTCTTAATTTTAAAAAGCAGGTTCCTGTTCAACTCAAATGAAAATATTTTTCAGATACAAAGCTGAGAAAACAATAAAATTGAAGAAACGTTATTAATTCTATTAATGCATACCCTGGAAGCGATACCAAGATTAAATTTAAATTCTTCATGTTATATGCAAAATGTACTGAAATACATTGCATCGGGTTCACGGTGTATTTGAGTAGTCCAGGTTGCAAAACAACCAACTAGAAAAGCTAGTTATTTTATACAGTTCAATGCAATACAACAAATTAAAACATACTAATAACATGCGGATAAAAATAAGTGTCATCGTGCGAAGAGTGTCTTTACAAAGAACAAGCAATTCAAACATGGCAACATAAATATTTTTGACTTGTGACATAAATGGCTTGTGTACCTCTGGTAAGAGGATGAAAGGTGGCACAGAAACTCCAGAAATATGGCCACGGTCGCGATAAAATGTGTATGCAGGAAAAGATTATAGTACTGCCAGTGTTCCAACATAAATACCAAGGCAGTAACCCCCGGTACTGGACGCCCCACTGGGATATCTCAACATCGCCATTTCCTTCAGCTTCTTGCTACATTTCAATTTTCTCCTTACTGTAGCCTACCGCTGTTGCCACTGAAATGGATTTCTCCCTAGCTGTTTAACACAGTTTGCCGTTAAATACAGAATGCCAAATTTAAGAAGACTGTTCAATAAAGAATGATTCTACATTTTTTCAGGCACAATTCAATGTTGTCATTTCCTGTTCCCGCCTACAGCAAGATGGAAATAATACACGACGAACAATATATTGCTCTAAAATTCTGCTTTCGTTTCAACAAATCTTCAGCTGAGGCCTATGCAATGTTACAGGTGGCCTATAGATAGTTTTTTCTTATCTATAGAACAGGGTTTTTTTTTATTTTGAGTAGTGTTTATTTTTACTACTGAGGCACTACAGGCGATGGGCACTGATGATACACGAGATGAAATGAGAAATTGGGAAAGGATATTTTTTTAAGGAAGGAAGCGTTCCAGGATTAAGTTTAGAGTGCCTCCCCGGCATTTGTCAGTTATGAGGACTAAGGAAGCCTGAAAAAACCCAATTAGGGAAGGACGATCCTGTAGGAATTCGAACCCCAGACCTCCCGCTCACGAGTCCACGCCGTAACGACCTCGGCCACCCATGGTAGTATAGAACAGCTTGAAGATACGAGGATAGGTCCATACATTCCCGGTCTCACTGATAAGGACTATCCCCTTCACAAAAGCCTTACCTAGTGTCACATCTTATCTGTTAAATAAATAATTGCAGCTGTAACTTCCGCTCCGCTGTGTTCAATTGTTCAGATATAGCTGCATAAAGAAGGCTCTGTATAGAAGATTGTGACATGTTCAAAATAGAGTATTCACCTGTTATTAAGTTCTTCACAAAAGAAGGACTTACTCCAAATGAACCTAAACAGCGATTGAACGGTGTATATGGGAAAGCATCCCCCTCATATTCTATCGTAAAAGAATGGACCAAACTTTTTCGAATGGGTCGAGAAAGTATTGAAGACGAAGAGCGTGCAGCTTTGAAGTGCTCACTCCTGAAAACATCGCTCTTGTGGAAAGAGAAGTTATGGAAGACCGGCAGCTCAAAGTTGCAAAAATAGCAGCAAGGTTGGGCCTTTCTAAAAAAAAAGTGCTTCGAATTATTCATTAAAAATTAAACATGAATAAGGTTAGTGAAAGATTAGTGCCTAGACTTCTTTCCTCAGTCCAAAATCAGCAATGAGTCGTCTGTAGTCAGGCATTTTTGGAGCTCTGCCGTAGTAACGACAGAGAAATGGAAATGGAAATATGGTCCTCTACTATGATCCCTTCTCTGATGGAGTGGCAACCTGGGAAGGATCGCCTCTAAAGGTCACTTAGTCAATCAAGAAGATCATGGCCACAACTTTTTGGGAGTGTGAAGGAATACTCTTCATTGACTTCAAGGAGCGGAACACCACAGTAAACGGGGAGTACTATGCTGGCCTACAGCACAGACTACGTACTTCCATCAAAGGAAAAGGCGAGGAAAGCCGAGTGGTGATATGCGCCTTCTTAACAACAACGCTCCTGTGCACGCAGCTCTTGTTGCAAAGGGAGCTGTGAAGAAATGTGGCTTCAAGAAGATCGGCCATTCCCCCTTCAGTCCAAATCTAGCTCCCAGTGACTATTTCCTCTTCTCAAAACTCAAGAAAGACCTTCGAGGAAGGAAATTTAAGTATGACAAAGAAGTAAGTGATGGGTTTTGTTTATCCTCATTTTGAGGGGGGGGGGATTGAAATGTTAATTCAAATATGTCAGAAGTGTATTTCAATAAAGGGTAACTATATTGAAAGGTGAAATATACTTTTGTCTTTATCAAAAGACAATGGTCAGGCCGGAAACTTATGGAGCTACCTCACGAGAAGAAAAAAGTTAACACAACTGCTATTACTCGCATTATGAGAGGGGATCGACGAATAACATTAAGAATACATTCAGAAATTTTGAAAATGTCACTGGATGTCACACAAACATTGGTAACTGAAAAATTGAAACCGAGATGTATTTGTGAACAAATGAACGTTCACGTGCAAATTTGTTTGAAGTTGAAAATTATGTACAGGAAGATGAAAAGTTTCTTTCAGAAGTAATCTTGCTGAGGAAACTTATCTACATCGTTTCGACCCTAAGAGCAAGGAAAGCTCTGTGTGGAAATCTCCGTTAAAAATTATTGTTGTTGCTGCTGCTGCTGCTCTTGAGAAAGTTGAGAACATGTTTTTTTTTTTTTTTTTTTTTTCCCCATATCCAAGGAATGCTTTACCAGTATGTTGTACCTACCCACATAGCCGGGTAGTACTACAGAGATGTTCTGAAAACTCGGCAAGGCCATATCAGACTCAAAGGAATGCATTTACGTTCACCAAGCTGGATGCTGCAGCACGATAATACACGGCCGCACGTTGCAAATGTTATGGCTGAATATCTTACAAAAATCAATGTGAAATATCCCTCATTCCCCTATAGCCCCGATTTAACTCCGTGTGTTTGTTTCCCTTTACCCATATAGAAGAAACACCTTCTTGTGAGGTATTTTCCATCATCAGAAGAAGTGTTTAAGGCTGCAGAAGCGATTCTGCAGGACCTGACAAAAATGGTTTCCTGCATGTCTAAAAGGAAGCACCAAAATTGCAACAATATTTCATTTTTTTATCAAACGCTTATTATCGACTTCAACAGAGTTGAAAGAAATCTTTCCAAAGTTTCAACAATATTTTGGATTCTAAAGATTAGAAATACGAAGACAGAGAGAGAGAGAGAGAGAGAGAGAGAGAGAGAAATATCCAGCATTAGAATCTCAAATACTTTCCAAAAGTTTCGAGATTCTAACTAGTTATTCCTTGCATTACGTGAAATTAGATTTAAGTAGAAAGTTATGCTATTTAATTGTCGTATGGTTAAAACAGATTTCATGAAATAAAACATATAAAGCCACAACTTATAAATGATGATAACGAAGCTACAATAATTGTGTTCTTGTCACCTGGAAAGCCTGTGTTACGAATTCCATTAAAAAAAAAAAAAAAAAAAAAAAAAAAAAAAAAAAAAGCTTGGTAATACTCCGGAAAGGGGAATGCTGGTTACTTTCAAATACTATTTCGTGTTCATCGTTATAAATTTACTTCTTTCATCTTAAGGTGACTGAGGTCGTTAAGGCGCGGATTCGTAAGTGGAAAGTCTGGGTTTCAATTTCTACAAGAACCGTCTTTCCTTGACAGTTTTTTTTTCTAGGTTTTCCTCAGTCCTCATAAATGGAAAATGCCTAGAAGGTACACACAACTTATACTTGGAACGTTTCCTTTCTTAGAAAAAAAAAACATTTCCCAGTTTATCATTTCATCTCATATATTATCAGTGTCTACCGCCTTTGACGCTTCAGTAATTAAAAAGGCCTTAAACACTATTAAAAATCTTAAGGTAGGTGATATATTAGCAATTACGGCTTCCACAACTGTCTAAACTATTTTTAGATACGTCTTAATAATTGATAAATAAATTAGCAATTATGAATTAAATTTATATACTTATTACGGAACCTTCTTTATTTCACACAAAAGTCTGCGTAATTCTCACTAGGAGTACAAGGAAGGAACTAAATTTCGGTGTTTTCAATATCACAGCGGGGTAGTTAGTTATTTTAAATGTGTTTTGGGACTATAATACACAAATTAATCGTTAATTTTATTATAATTAAAATGCCAGTATGTATTATGCTAAATCTCTTTTTAAAACTTAATTTTCTTGTATTAAAACAACTTGGGCATGCGCAGTAATCGAATCCGTACCCTGTTTCATGAAGCTCGTGATCTAGTAAAACTAGTTTCCGTTCTAGTATTACTTGTTTATTTTACAAGTATGTCTTTCTAAAAATATGCGCTAAAACTAATAGTTACTAGAGTGGCAGATTGATATTATTAGCGCGATTTTGTTTTATCAGTGTTTTGTTTCACGAAACATTTGGTCTTGTAATATTGCGTATTGTTAAATTGGGGAATTCTACATGTGTATCTCGAGGCGAGTTCGCATACCAGTGTACATATTTTAGGTTAGGTATTGATTCTATACAATGAAGCTCGATGCATTTTAATTATAAAGCTCATTATGCAATATGCGATCTCAAATCCATCACTAACTCCAGCACTTCTTGAATGATCTATTTTCACCTTAAAAATACCACAGAAACTGAGCTACTTACACCATTATTTGTAGATAATAATATGAATAGCGAATATGAATGTAAAATAAAATCACGTACATTGTAGCTTTCTTGCTATTTGGCCAAAATGTATTCCCCACATTTGCGCAATCTTTTTATGTAATTAATCTCAACGCTTTCACTGTTTGCGTTAAATTTTCTACATTTTGACTTAGTCTTTATTTGTAGTTTTGTCGGAGAATTGCCCAAATAGTTCTTCTTTAGGCTCATTAATTACATGTAGCGCTGTTACTTTGTTTTGAATACTAGATATTCTTTTCGATATGACAGTATAATGCTATTACTTGGCTTGAATATACGACTTAAAATACATCCCGCATAAACAAAATCGCATCAACAAACAGTCCATGGAGTAATAAATATTTCCGAAACAGCCTTCTCTACGCTCGGACATAGTCCCACTAGTATTTGACAAGTAACTGATGAAACAAATTTACGATTCTACCATTGTGAATAAATGTTCGTGAAACTGGTTTCAGCGAATTCCTAAGAACATGTCTATCTACATGTATTTAACATGTTTCTAGATAGACCTTTTTAATAATCTAAAGGCACGTACAATTAAAAAAGTATCTAAATATATATATACATAAAACAAATTAAAAATTAAATAAAATTACGTTATGAACAATTCCAGTTCCTTAACCAGCAACATTGAACCATTGGGGATGGGGGTTGTATAGCAAAAATGGAAAAAATCACACTAGCGGCCGCAAATTTTTTTTTCTCAATGAAACTCGGTATATATCTTTAAAATAAATTGATAAAATTAATTTTTTGAAAAACTGGGCAATCGGGTTATTAGAAAACCCTGAAAAGCTAGTGGTGGTTAAATGATAATTTAAAATAGCTCTAGTGGCCGCAATTTAATTTTTTTTAAAATAAACTAGGCATGGGCCATTGAAATAAAGTAATAAAAATAGATTCGGAAAATCAATGAAATCGGACTATTAATAAGGAGGGGATTACCCAAAATGTAAAAATTGCTCTAGTGGCATCAATATTTTTTGAACGAAATTCCTATATAACAGTACAATAAAATAAGAAAAATTGTTCCTAAAAATCAGAGCAATCGAGCAATAAAGAGTGGGGGTTAAATCGCTGTAGCTGCGTTAATATTTGTTTCTTCACAACAAATTCGGTTTAAATGAAATAACAAAAATAGTTTCAGAAAATTAGGGAAATTGGACTATTAGGTTTATGGCTATACTTTAAAACCAAAACTTAAAAAGTGCTCTTGCGTTTAATTTTCTGTCTGTTGTTTTAAATAAAATAAACTAATTCAGCATAAACTCTGTATTTATAACGATATATACATTTTATATTTAACAAAAGCATTGTCATGAATATAGAAAATGCGAAATATTAACCTAATATGCGTTTGAGAATTATATTTGTATGCAAGATAGCTCTGTAATAACCTTTTTGTTAAATATTTTCACTACAAGGATATTTAAATTAAATTTCCAAGCCAATGAAAATTAAATAACTTTCAATTGTCTTATTGCTTTGTTCAATGTACTTATTTCTGAATAAAAACATGTTTATTGAAACATATGAACCTCTTCTTATTAAACATGCAATGTATTTCTATCTATTTTAGCGAATATTTCTTTTGTTTTTATTTATTTACAGACGCTCTTTAACATCTGCGGTCATCAGCGTCCCATTCAATTCAGGGCGTAAAACGACCGACAAATTTTGCTCAAAGGCCTCTTCTTTCAGCCTTGAGGTTCTTTTTCGTGCCGTAAATGTGCGACACGGGACCACGGCTTTACTTCCCTTCCGAAGGAAGCCATACTTCGCCCGAAAAAATACATCGATCATGGCCAGGTATGAACCCGCGATTTTGGGTTTAGAAGACAAATATGGTTACCACTACACCATCAGGACCAACTTAGCGAATGTAAAGATGATATCAAACGCTCATAAGGGTTCGTAAACACGGTTACATTTAAAAATGTTTAAAAATATTCGCGCAGTATAGCTTTATCATGGTTATATATTTGTTTTAATGAATAGTATACCATTAATTTTTGTTTTAATCTCAATAATAATAATAACAATAATAATGATGATAATAATAATAATAATAATAATAATAATAATAATAATAATAATAATAATAATAATAATAATAATAATAATAATAATGTGGTTTCTCTTTTGTGATACTTATAGATTGCAAGAAAAAATAATTTTGTTCCCCTGATACCACACAGTAATGCCATAACTTATTTCATTTCACGGTTAATAAAACCTAATTTGGATTTTTTATTCATCTAATTACAAGCTATTCAATCGGAGAGAAATTCACTTAGTTTACGCAGCTCCTGCACGAACGTAGAACTGGTAGAATTATATAGTAAGTAGTAACTAATACAGTAGTAGACTTGTTTGGTGAAACAGGACCCAGATGTTATTTTCCTTCAGTCTGACAAGGTTGCAGGGTAGGTAACTTATGCAAATAAATCTTAGAAACAAATGTATGTACTGCCACTAATAGCAATGTAACTGTAGCAAGTATAATTAAAGAAATCTACAATCGCGAACTATGACGGCTATTAAAGCTTTTTTTCGTGTCGAGGTTGATGGCTTATGTTTTGTTTTAAGTGCTGATATCCAAAAATGGAGAATTTGTATTGTCTCCCCTCCTCTCTTTCCGTTGTTATACTTTTATTTTTAAGGGACTTTCTTTTCGTGTATTTCTTCACACGTTTCTTCCAGTAAAATATTATGTCTTTCCAAGTGATGAATTTTTATGTTTTTACAGGTACATGTTTTGTGAGTCAAACGGCATTATAAAGTTAAATAAAAGAATGGAGGTTTCAGTAGCAGAATTACAAAAGGTAGAAATAAAGAAATAAAAGTGTACAAATAAGAACAGCACAAATTAATTCTGGCGGTATTAAGAGCGCAAGATTGCTGTTAATGAGATTCGTTAAGATAGGATTTTATGTGCGTCATGAAGACATGCCAAGATATAGTCTCTGTAAATGTGTGTTTCTTTGGTAAACGTAAAAAAAAGATGCAATTATATGAAAACAGACTCAATCCACTTCTGTGAACTGACTAACGGAAAAATCTCAACAAAACTTGTTTATATTTCAAATTAAATCGTAGAACTAATCCCCCCAACTAGAGCGCACTTTCCTCTTTAACACTATAAATTCCTCGATTTTGCTCAGTCCAAAAGAGTGCGTTTCTAAGAAGCATAGTTAATTTGTTTAAGTTCAACATTATCGTTTTTGTTTATTGTGAAATTTTCTCAATTATTAAGAACAAATGTTATAAAGTAAATGCCTAAGTATCGAAAATCTCATTAAAAGTATGGGCCCATATGGGAAAAATCTTTAAAATTTGCTTGGGAAATTGTTAACTGAGAGTAAAAGAAATGTAAAACAGGAAGAAGAAAAAAAAAATCGTTTCATATTTGGGAACATTTGAAAAGTTCTCAGAATGACCTACAGATTGCAGCAGCAACTCCAAAGCAAGTTTGTTATCAAAACCCGCCATCTTCCATATTAACATTTATGCAATAATACAAGGACTGGTCAAGAATCATAGCAGCTATAGCTGTTTGTTGCAGAGTAGACTTGTGTATACGTGAAAATTTGTAAATATCGTGCGGTTATAAGTACTTGGTAAAGAAGGATATGAAAGAAAAGGACTTTAGGGGACTGCGATATCATTTTCAACCATCACAAATAGACCGTGGAGTTTAAACGCGGCCGTGAAAGCTTGGAAGATGACAAATGTAGTGGGCATCAAAATTCCTCACATCAGAAATTATGGATGCATTTAAATTAAACAAATATAAGTTCAAAAAGTCTGTACATAGTGTTCTGTTATTCGCATCATATATTGTTCCTATTGCCTGAAAGCACGTTTGTTTCAACCGAGTTTCCCTCGAATATTAAATCATATTTCATAATGTAATATGCTGCTTCTCTGGAAGCTTCAGGAGTAATGCGACACAATAAACGAAATGAATTTGTTGCTGATTTTAGTTTTGGCATGCTCTATGTATACAATTTTATAATTTAAATATTTGTCAACTTGAAGACCTATACATTTGGTGTTTGTCTTGTATGTGATTATTAGCCCTTACATTTAACGTCATATCAAGTGTGTTATATAATGAATGTCATGATGCTCGTTTTATTTAGATTTAATGATAAATTATCAGCTTTGAAACAGTTAAAATTGAACTAATTGATCAGGTTATCAAAGTTACTGCTCAGCAATCAGAACATAATACTGATGTTATTTAATGACAATAAGAAATCATTTATAAAAACTAAAAAAGCACTGAACCAAGAATTGATCCGTAAGGAACGACATGTTCAATAATTCCCCAGTTTGGAATATTACATTGATTATTTTCTGAACAATTTAATCGTACCTTTTGTTTTCTGTTACCAAGGTAAGAGTTGGACAGCTTAGACCTTCATTTTTTATTTCATGAAAGCTTAGTTTTCCTATTATAATTTCATGCTTAATATCATCAAATGCTTTAGCTACGTCATTGAAAATACCGCTAATATGCAATTTATCATTCAGTCCTGACAGAATTTGTAAGTGAAATATAAATGTAAATAGATTTCTTTCAGCTGATTGTTATTAATTTGGTTAATTTACGGACATCTTACGTTTTCAGCATCCCATTCAATCCAGGACGTGAAACAGTCGATAAATTTTGCTCAAAAATCTCTTTTTTTCAGACTTGAGGTTATTTTGCTTGAAGTAAATCTACGACACGAGATCCACGGATTTACTTCCTTTCCGATGGAATCCATGCTTAGGATTTATACGCCGACCCTGGCCAGGATTGAACCCGCGATCTTATGTCTACGAGGCAAGTATGGTTACCACTAAACCACCAGAACCGATTTCTTTCAAATGAATTGGCTAGAATGATTTAATGAAAAGAGTTGCAGTGTGTGATTACTCATTTCAAGAAGCCATGTGTTAAAATGTTAACTGTTAATATTCTATAAAAATGGTGTTCTTTATGTCTGCCGAGCATCCATTGAAATTTTACTACCTGTTAATTTGTGTTGCATGTTATGCATTTATCTAAGTATTAAATGGTACATGAGATTAAATTATATCTATTTTGTTCCTGCAGTCTATAGAAGTGTAAAGAAAAAGTCCGTCACACAAGAGCTGAATAAACTAAGCGAATTTCTCACCAAGTTAAATAACGTTAAATAACTTTAAATAAAAATGAATATAAAATCAAAATTAGGTCTTATTCATTAAATAAAACACATTGTAGAATTGTTGTGTTGTATTAGGAGAACAAAATTAGAATTCTTGCAATCTATAAGTAAAGTGTGAGCAATCCTTCACGCAACAGGTTTCGCAGCGTGCGGCCGGCCGGCGAAGCTGGCTGTTGTGTCGGCGGTGTGGGTGACAGGAAGTCCACAGTAAATATAGTACGGTTTGTCGAGTAGATTATTTCTAACATACATAACATAAATACTTAAAAATTAAAGTAAATTACTCAAGGAGACGCTGGAACTGCCTCCCTTCGTTTTTGAAGCATTTCTGACACCTGCTTAGGAAATTTCTCATTAAACTCTGCAGAACCCTCTGAGAAATGGCAGCAATTTCCTCTATGAGTACTGTACGTGGTTGCCTATGTTTCCTGTCAAGAACATTTCCCATTTCACGAAATTTGTTTACTAAACGATGAATCGAACTCAAATTAGGAACGTAAACATGAGGAAATTCCTATTGAAATAATATCCTTACAACACGCGCTGATTCAGTACGCACATATGAATCATACATGAATATTCTTTGGCGAATAGAATGCTTTTATTGCCCCATTTCACTTGATACACTTTCACTCAATGCACTGTATTGTGTTGCCTAACAAACACGTGCTACTTGCACAAGATTTCAACTCGCACTACAGCCTCCTACAACGGAGTGGAAATGTACTCCCCGCCTCCTCCGACACAGCACTGCCGACCGGTACCGCGGTTGCGTCAAGCATTGCTCACCCAGTAATACAAAAGAGAAACCACATTTTTAGAATTGTTGTTATTGAGATTAAACTACAAAAATTAATGGTATACTATTAATTAAATTAAATGTATGACCACTAATTGACTATGCTGTGCGAGTATTTTTAAATATAATCATGTTAATAAACTGAGTCCTTGGTATCATCTTTACATTCACTAAAGTTTCGATTTATATTGTTTATTTAAGAAGAAGCCGTTCACAATTTCTATAAACAAAAACACGTTACTATTTAAAAACAATTACAATGTACTAAGCAAATATGCACTATCAACAATAAACAATCGAAAGTTTCATCGATTTACATTGACTTTTAAATTTTATTGTTGTAAAAGCATGTAACACAAATGTTTTCTGAGTGTTTATAAGAGCGCTCTACTTCTCAAACATATATTAGATTAATATTTCACATTTTCTATCTTTTTAAATATAAAACATGTAAATACAGTTTATATACTGAGTTAATTTGTCATTTTATTTTGAAACAATATAAAGATTATTAAACGCTAGAGCACTTTTTAAATTTCGGTTTTCAGATATACCTCTCTCTGCTCCTAATGGTCCAATTTCCCTGATTTTACAAGCTATTGTTCTCTTTTTATATAAATGGTTAGAGTTTTAATGTAAAATAAACAAACATTGTTGCCCCTAGAGCAATTTTTAACCTCCACTCGGTTTTTAGGTATGCCCCCACTCCTAATGATCCGATTTCTCTAATTCTAAGAAGTTATTTTTATTAATTTATTTTAATGAACTATACAGAGTTTCGTTGAGAAAAAACAAAAAGTGCAGTACTGTAGTTGTAAATCAGTAGAAAACCCAATTTCCTGTTTTTTATATAGATAGGTATAGAAATTAAGGACTTGACATTGGTTTAAAATCTGTCCAAACAGAACGCTATATTGCAGCAATAGTTACTTTTTTTCATTTGTAAATTTAGTTTTATCATTAATGGACAACAATATGTGGATATACAGCTGACGATGCCAATGGCATTGTACATTGAGAAAGTAAAAAAATATTTATTTAAAACCGAATATATTACGGTTATATCAATTTACAAATGCCTGTTACACATTGTAAACATTAAAATATTTACCTGTTCAGTTCTAAAATATTTGTTTTAAATGTGAATTTGTTTAGTTTGAATGCAGCACCATTCGTAATATGAATGTGCTGAAAGCATTTCCCGAATTATAAATGAACTACAGAAATGAAAAAGAAAACTCAATTTCTTCTTTATTGCCACATATTTGAAGACACACGAATAACGATGAATGTCATTATTCTGACATATTTAAATTTTGAAACACTTATTCCCCACGTCTAACACATGTTCGCCTTGAGAACATTGTACTCGTCGATGAAATATTCAGTTAAATTATAAAAAGGCATCTTAGTTAAATACAGAGAGTGCCAAAAATGTATACACACTTCAAGCAAAGAAAAAATTGTGTTAACATAACAGAACTGAATTCACACAAACAGAACATGATAGGCATTAATGATCTTAGACTTTCACAGATATAACAGTTGTTCAAAATGCCCATCATCGACGTCGATACACTTCTGAGTACGTTGAACTACTGATTGAGCAACGTTTGCGAAAGTGTCCTCAGCGATTGCAGCACATGCCGTTTCAATTTCTTCCCAAGTGCTGCCAGTGTAGCTGGTTTTCTACGGTATACAACATCCTTAAGAGTTCCCCATAGGTAGAAGTCCAACGGCGGTTCTGTTCTGTACACAAGTCTGTTCAAACGATAATCTTGGTTCCATTTTGTTGCAGCAGCGTTAACATAACGTAATGTGAATCACGTCTGTTTACAAAACATCATACGATAATCTTGGCTTCATTTGTTCTATCATAATGTATGAGAGTCGCATCTGTTTACAGAACATCATACAACACATTACTGTTATTTTTCGGTTCAACTTTGAAATATATTAAATAAATATCTAATGTGAAAGTGTGCATACATTATTTGGCACCCTCGGTATTGCCTTAACACTCTTTTAAAAGCATTAAATTTTTTTACATAGGTAGTTTATTAACAATTCTAATTGTAAGACTTTAAGATGACTTGGAATATTTAACAGTTTAAAATTGCAAATATGTGCGTTAATCCTTTGCCTCGTATGCACTTCTCTATTTCAGATTCTTCTTATAAAAATAACTCCATTTTATATTCCCTAAAAGCATTTCTCAAGCACTTAGGTTTTTAAGTTTAAAAAGTATTATTAGCGCTATCTTTTGTATTACAAACGACAGTAGCAGTACCCCAAATGACGACAAAACTGACTGCACTAAAGGAAAATAAGTAACTTTTAAGTTATTAATATTAAGACAGATTTTTAGACATCTAATAGCAAGGCATACTTTATTCGATTCATTATATGTAATGTAAATAAAATAACTAACCTCACTTATCTCCTTTAGATATTTTCTTTCTAGAGTTGCTTGTTTACATTCTGGTTCCAATACACACAATTCCAGGTTATTAGATTGGTGACCGTCATATTGCTGTATTATGCTATCCTTGTTTATACTTAACTGACCTATTGTACTTCTAAGTTTCCCTCTATCTTCCTCTTAATCATTTTTATCCATTTCTCCCTAACTTTGTGCAAATAGTTTCCTATCATTGAAGAATACTACGTAGATGTGTCGCGATTAAAAGTTAAAGAACATTAATTGCTAAAGTATAAACAAGCATTTTTATCTACAAATTATTAGCTGCACACCAACATATAAATTCATTTACAACACTTATTACTTTAAGTGACGGATACTGATGTAACATCAGCAAACATGGTAAGACCTAAGAAATTCTGGGATACATTGTGCGTAATGTTCACCATTAATATGTTTATATTTAAAAATAATAAAATATGTTAATTGGCTATACCTTTTATATTTAATTTACTTAATTTAACTATCAAAAATCTTGATTTTTAGAATTAAAGACCCTACTTAGATCAAAGTATATACGCACAAAACATGTCAAAACAACTGTGCAAAAAGTCAATAAATTTAACGCGTGCATCATTGGTTCAGTTACCTGCCCTAAAACAAAACTGTTTTTTAAATAGAATATCGTACTTGTAAGAAGCTTAGTAAAGTAATTGCTCTATCATTTCTCACTTCACAGTCACCTTTCTTGAAGATTGCATAATCAATTCAACTTTTTAGACGCCAGGAAAATATCCACTAAAAAGATTACATTTTCCATTGTAAATGTTAACATAGAAATCTAATTAATCAGTTAAACCTCAATCAAATCAAAGTGGAACGTCTGGAAAATATGTGAAATATAACACTTTGTGGACAAGTATGAAAAACAGTGCTAGTGTACATATTTTATGTATTCTCTCGCAAATATTGCAATTTTGTAAATAAGTGGAGGAAGACATCTTTACTTTGAGTGAACAGTGGTATTGACAACGTGGTTGAATACATAAGTACATACATACATTGTGTTAGAATTCTGGTTGCATCGCTCACAGCATTTGGCTGAATTCTATATCACCTTACCAAGTTCTGTAGTATGGCTATTGAAAATTTGAAAACCACTTGACCTGGCATGCTATTGAAAACTTAAACGGAACATTAAACCTAATAATAAATATTTCCATCAATTAGCAGATATTTTACACTGTGAATATCAATGAACTAGCAGCATTATCAACGCAGGTGGATATATCCAGAGACATTTCATGAGTTTCCTTATTAAATGGCATAATATTAAAAAAGGAACAGAAAACAAAACGAATTTTGAACCAACATCGTTATTCCCCCCATGTTTTCATTTATTTAATATGGGTACACAGAATTGATATAGAATCATTTTTTTTCTTTCTATTATCATAAAGGTTTACATAATAATTTTGTATTTCTATTTTTGGGCAATTAAATACCTGAAAGCAGGATATAAAATGCATTAATATATTTTAAAATATATATCACCTTTAGAAACACTTAATTGTATCACTACTAACATAGGAAAATTGCTATTTGAAACAATGTGCATTTATAGAATTACTGATATAATATGCACGGTATTTCATATTAGAAATGTTAGCATAAAAATTAAAATGTGTAATAAACTATTTTAATTGTAAAACTGAGTTCCATATTTAACAAGAACTTTAATGGGCTATTTCCAGTAAGGTATGATAAATGTTGGGTAGAATTTCCATCATAATATAAGTAATCATTTTTGAAAAATATGTTTCGATATATGCTAGCGTGCAATTTTCATATTTTACAGCTATATTTATTTGTTATATTAACCATAAACAGTATAGGCTTTATAACTATGTGTGCATATTAAGAACACTCTTACATAAATAATAAACTTTTCATTAGAAGTGGAAATAATTCATTTTGAAAACAGTATATTTTAACCTAAAAATAAAAGAAGGGCGCTTCTAGGTGCCCTTGGTCCAAAATATCACCACCTTCGAATTTAGTGATAAAGCGAGATGAATTTATTCGATCCATTAATTTCTGTATAGCGTAGTTCATTCATAAAATTGTGTATTCATAGCATTTATACTTTAATATTGAAGGCTTAATAATTAGTTACATATTTACTTCATAGATATATACTGAATATCATATAGATTTATTTTTTTATTCTTCGAAACCCTTTTATGTTAGTTGTAATTACATTTCAATTTTGAGACGTATACCTCATCACAATTGTAAAAGAAACGAATATATTTTAAAAGAGATTACAAATTGAGAAAGGATGAGAAATGGTAATTAAATAGGAGAGAAAAAGAGGTGGAAAGGAAATTCAATTATCTAGGGTAATAAACAGGAAAAATAAAATAGCAATAGTAAAACGAAAACCAGCTATGAGTGTTATGAAAGCATGTTTAAGAAAAGTCCCAGAGTAAATTGACTGGAAAATATTAACACAACCACAGTAGAAGCAAAAATGTTATATGGAGCAGAAATATGGGGTATAGAGGATGCATGGAAATGGTTGATAAAATAAATACATTTTTTGTAAACAGATTCTAGTTCACCGATAGTATCGTCAAATGGTGCAGTGCAGCTAGAATTGGGTAGATATTCTACCAAGATACAAATTATGAAAAATTATGAAATAAATATACAGAATTACCACATTGGAAGAGAGCGATATTAAAAAATGTTTCAATACCATGGTATCTCAAAGTGGAGGAACTTTTACAACTGATAGGTTTAGGAAACTTATGGATAAATAGAGAATATCAAAGCAGATAATTCTGGGAATAAATACACCTAAGATTGGAATATACAAATAAAGACAAGAAATATTTGATAGTATGGGAAAAAAGAGTTCGTTGAGACTTTATAGGGAAATGAAGACAGTATGGGATAGGGAAAAAATATAGAATAATGTGATAAGGCAGGTCAGGAAGGGTTTGCATGAGCTGGCACTGGAGTTATGAATTTAAAAGTGCTAGGATATGATAAAAGATATAGAAAAATGTCCACTGTGTGGAGAACCAAACACGAATTTTCATTGTTTATTATACTACAAGCTACAAAGTTATGGAGAGAACAAAAATGGAAGAATCTAGATGGGGAAATATTATTAGAAATATTTTAACTGTAAAGAGAAGCATGTGAAAAAAGAATAAGGAACTATTTGGGCAAAGTTAGAGAGAAGAATTATTAAGAGGAAGATAAAGAGAAACATGGCCTTAGTTAGAAGTAAAATGGGTACGATAAGTATAAAAAATGATAGGTTAATACAGTAATATGATGATCACCAATTCATTAATAACCTGGAGGTGTGTGAGTTGGGATCATATTGCAAACAGACAACTCTAGAAAGAAAATATCTACAGGAGATGTTGAAGTTTCGTATATTTTATTTTGTTTTAGACCCCATTTTGTAATGTATGTATACTTCAGTGTAGTTATGTAGTCTTTTGAGATATATTTGTAATAAATTTCAATTTCAATATAATTGTTAACCCAAGTCTTTCGAATATTTCAGTAGAAAATTGCTGATAAGCGAAGACAAGGGTTCAGTAATCAGTTAAATAAGCAAAACCTAATGACAATGTATCGAAAATGTAATTTCTTAATTGACGTAAAAAATATAACATTATGAAATTAGTTATAAAGGTAGGGAGGGAAAATGTTATTTGCTGAAGTAGTGAAAGAAAGCAATGAATTGAAATGAAAAAAAATTAAAAGGTTGAAAGTGATAGCATTAAACTTTACCGTAATGACAGGAGGCCGTCTGTTTGGAAACTTCTAGACGTCGATAGCAAACAAAGATGACATTCATCATGCTTGCAGCCGGCACTGATACTCGTCACGTTTTTACTACTTGTCCTCTTCTGCAGGCAGTCTCTCCAAAGTCAACAACAAATACATATTATGTTTCAGGTCAATCTTATCGACAACTGAAGAAAGAAAATCAAATAATAAACAAAACACTCGCTACTGCGCTACCTAATCTAGCAGTCAATTGTTTACACAGGAATTAAAGTTAGAGTTTTGGTTAATACCTGAGTGTAAATGTTTATCTTTGCACAAATAAATTCACTAAAACGTAACAGCTCAGTTCGTCAGCAATCACTGCGTGCTCGCCTCGCGTGTCAGAACAACGTGCGACCAAGGCGGCGGCGGTAGCGGCAACGAAGACGAGGACTGTGTTCTGCTCAAATGACAGCGCTCATTGCCAGCAAAAACAAATGACTGCTCCGCCTGTGCTGACCTCAACGTATAGGTACGAAATGATCACTTTGTACGCGCACGTTCAAAGAATTTGAGTTCAAAGTATACATATATACATCTAAAAAAAAATATATTTTTTTTTTTTTTTTTTTTGGCGATCCCTCCCCCTTCTAATTCCCTTGCTCTTGTTTGGGCCTTAACCCGACCAAGTCGCCGTCTGGGGACGGACTGAAGTTCTTGTGGATTGCCCTTGATCGCTCTCCGGTGCCCTCCCTCTCTGCACCTTCCCCCCCTCCTGTTCTTACCGGCAGCCGGTCTGTCAGTTGAGTTCCCTAGCTTGACTCCAAACTGAGCAAAGGAAGACAACAGCCTACCTTACTGGACCTGCCGTACGTCGCTATTCAGTGGCGTGCCAATCTTTATTGCAGATATTTCCAGCGAATTCGTGAAAGAGCAGATTTCCTAAACGATTTGGCAAAATCAAATCCAAAGTGCAAAAGTCAATGTTTCTGGTTTCGCACAAATTAAACACAAAAATCATTCATTTCTCATAATTTTAGTAGTAGGTGTAGTAGTAGTAGAAGTAGTAGTAATAGTAGTAGTAGTAGAAATAGTAGTGGAGGTGATGGTATTAGTAGTAGTATTATTAGTACTAGTAACAGTACTACTAGTAGTAGTAGTAGGTGTAGTAGTAGTAGTAGAAGTAGTAGTGGAGGTGGTGGTATTAGTAGTAGTATTATTAGTACTAGTAACAGTACTACTACTACTAGAAGTAGTAGTAGTAGTAGTAGAAGTAGTAGTAGTACTAGTGTTATATTCCAATGCAGTATTATAACATTTCAACAGGAATACATGGCCAACGTACATGCTTTTATAATGCTCTTGGTCTGTTTGATTTAGTACAATGCATTCTATAATAAAATAGAAATAAGAAATAAACAGGATGGCCCCTATAAAGGGTTAGAAGTCAATATTTCTTAAATGGACGGGTAAAACCACATGCTAATAGCCGTCTGGTCAAAAATTAAATGGGCCTCATATGGGGCTTTGTAGAATGGGGGACGGGTAACTGCAGAATATTAAATGGAATGATGATATCATTTTTAATATTTAGTCAATCCGTAACAAAACTTAGCAAAATATGTTTTAATAAAAGTTTACCTGAAACAGAACTTAACACAGATTGTGGATTCGAAAAGTTGCCGCTGAAAAAAAAGGATAACAGCAAAATTCTGGTAACTATGAGGAATAAATGACATACTTGAACCTCTAAGTGTGCTGGAAAAAGTATGGCATCAGGAAGATGGAACACCGTCACATTTTGCAGGACACACATGTGTGAATTATTAAACCACAATAACAAGATAAATTGAAGAAGGACGTGCGGGCCTGTTGCATGGCCACCCCGCATGATCACCTTACACACACTTAGATTACTCTTCAAGAGGCAACATTAAAAAAAAAAAACAAAAAAAAAACGCAAGCTTAAATCACCTTTAATAAAAGATCGAATACGAAAGCTTATAGCATTATCACTCCATGCATGTTAGAGAAAATCTCCGAAAAAAATGCTAAATATTTAAATGGTATAGGAGTATATTTAATAAAATATAAACTGATGGATTGGTTTGTTAATATTTATCTTTATAACGCCTTATAATCAAGATTCAAATTTAGAAATAAAATGGGAAACGAAAGTTGCTTAACGGAAGTTGGAAGGCAATTTGCATTTCCGACTTTTCTGAATTATCTGATATATTTTTATTGTGATATATAGCCTAGAATTAGCTTCATTATTATTTGAAAATATATCTAAATAGATTTAAAAACTCCTGATTTTAATATTGTCCATTTTAAAATTATATATCTTTTGAACCAATTCAGCTACATGATTCTGGCCTCTAACACTTTCTATTTATTCACTCCCATAAGATGAATAAGAAGAATTTCATTGGAACAACGGCTGCGGCGAGGAAGTTTGCATACAACTTTTTCTTTGATGGAAATTTTCCTACATATATGTACCGTAGAGAAAAAAAAAACTATAGCATCAATTCCCTCGCAATTTTCAATGGTATTTCTAGACATAAAAAATGAAACTACTAAAGAGAATTGTTAATAAAACGTCCATAACCTTGGCATTATTGTAGTTTTCGTATTATATTTTGACAAAAATAATCTTCAATTAATAACTATAATTGTTGTTCAAACTCTATTATTTCTGGTTCGACACAGAATAAAATGTATGAACATAAACTGCTTAAATTTAAATATTGTAGCCCTAATGGTTTGACCACAGTAAGAACATAAACTTAGTTAATTGGTAATATAGAGCCTTCCTATCCCCTTAATTTGTTGAAGACTCGCTAAATATCTAAAGCTATTCCGTTTAGTTTTTTCATTTAAAATTCTGGAATTAACCTCACCTTGAGTCCCGTAAGGGGTCTCACTTAAACGGTGCCCATGACATTGTTATAAATGCTCCTTACCGCAATAAGTTAGAAAAAGTCAGCATGCACTTTTATTCATTCATTTAAGATACTACGGGGCACTATGTAGTTTCATGTGTATAGTGGTCGTTTCACCGCCAGTAGCACTGTGTCTGAGCAAGAGGTTGCACCGTTCATTTTATAACAAAAAAGAGTAAAACCAATCCGAGGTTTTATCCAACATTTGGGAACAATGTTGATATACTATACACGTCATGAGTCAGTCATGACAACACTCAGGCCCTTTGTGACCGGCTGTGGAAGTGTGCACGCTATTCTTTCTGAAAGTGTCCCACGTCCCCTCACAAATGAACAGAAAAATGTTCGAAAGGACATCAGTTTGAAGCTTCTGGATCGGTTTGAAGAAGAAGGTGAGCAGTTATTGATCCGAATTGTGACTTATGACCTGTGATGAAGGGTGGGGTGACCACTACATCCCGAAAATAAGAGAACGAATGGAGCGAAGGAGTAGAGGGGAAGGTTCTCCTGCTAAGGTCAAGACTCACCTGTCAACCGGAAAAGTTCTTGCGACTGTATTTTGGGAATCCAAAGGGGTGTTGCTCAACGCTTCCCTTCACGAAAGAAGGACTGCGAATGCGGCGTGAGAGCCATCTATCGCAACAAAAGACCCCATTCTTGATGTCCTTCATACAGCATACAAAAGGAAAATTCACTGCACACGCCTAGAACACCCTCCATACAGTCCCGATTTATCCCCTTGTACTATTTACCTTCGGGCAACTGAAGCAGGCATTGACAGCGAAAAGATTTAGCGACGATGCAAAGGTTGAGTACATTGTGCGCAATTGAATGTTGACGTGATCATCTTCTGTTTTTGATGAGGTAATAAAGAAACTATCCACCTGGATGAGTAAAGGATTTCGGTTGAACGAAACTACGTAGGAATGTAATATACCGAGGGTGCCAAAAAATGTATACACACTTTCACAATAGATATCTATTTAATATATTTCAAAGTTGGGCCCAAAAACAACAGTAACGTGTAGTATGATTTCTGTAAACAAATGTGACTCACATTACGTTGCTAGCATTGCTAAACAAAATAGAGTCAAGATTATCGTTTGAACAGCGAAAAACAATTTTGAAGTATCCAAGACATTGGATAGGACGAATAGGTCCCATTGAGTTTCCCCCGCGTTCTCCGGAGCTAACTACCTATGGAGAACTCTTAAGGATGTTGTATACCGTAGAAAACCAGCTACACTGGCAGCACTACGGGAAGAAATTGAAACGGCATGTGCTGCAATCGCTGAGGACACTTTCGCAAACGTTGCTTAATCAGTAGTTCAACGTACTCAGAAGTGTATCGACGCCGATGGTGGGCATTTTAAGCAACTGTTGTAACTGTAAAAGTCTAAAATGATTAGTGCTCATAATTTTCTGTTTGTGTGAATTCAATTTTTGTTATGTTAATAGAGTTTTTCTTTGCTTGAAGTGTGCATAGCTTTTTTTTTTTTTTTTTTTTTTGGCAACCTCTGTATGTATTTTTAATAAATTCTGTGTTTTAATGACCCTTGTGTATAATATGTTTAAAAGCTTGCTTTGGAGCATTTAAATGGCCGAAATGGAAAAACTAGCAATGTAAAATTATTTAATATATATGATGTAGTCTTATGCTTAGATATTCCACAAGTTACACTCTCTCCTTCGTTGATACACTCTAACGTGTTTTATCAAAGACAATTCTCAACTTACAACTATTTAGTGCCGACTCGCGGCCTCTAAATTAAGTGGGTCACATGAGATTTTATATTTAATTCTGTGACACTGTGCATAAACGTCATAAAAAGTTTGAGATATTGGCGTCATCTGTTTTATCTCTAATCTTTCAATTCATAATCACAAGCCGCAAACGAAATGACAGAAGTGATTAGCAACTGCGAAACTGAAATAACAGCCAGCAGATGAAAATAAATTGGCAGATCACTGGGAGGTAGGAAGAAGCCGAAAGAAGAAAGGAGAAGTAGTGCGGGAATTTTATACAAAGACTATGCGAAAAGAGTTGAAGGAGAACATTGTCAGAACATCTAAGCGCAGCAGTTAAAGAAGCAATTAACGAAAGACACTAAGAACGAAGTAAATGAATACATAGATACAACTCTGCAATACTAGGAAAAAGAAGCAACGTGTGTAACTTTAGAACCTTGATCCTTACCTTAACCTAAAACTACCGGCAGCTACGTGTCTGATGTCCAGTGTGGGGAGCAGCCAGGATGCCTAGGGACAGCTGAAGTGCACATAGGTGGAAAAGAATGCACTTGCATTATAAAATACAATTTGGAACATTAAATTTTGAACAGTGTGTATATTTACATTTAAACTATTACTGTTTACCAATAGTTGTAGTATGTTGATAAAGTTTTGTAAAATAGGTTACGTAAAGCTGTGTAGTTGTAGTTTTAGATAATTTAACTATTTAGTAATGTAGTCCTGTACATTCAATTAATTAAAATGGATATAAAATGTTATATAAAATAATAAAGAAACTGATACAGGTACCAGAAATCAGGGAGTAAGAAATGTTGGTGTGTATTAGAGGATTAACGCATGATGTCACAGCATTGCTTGGTATAAAAATTTACGTATAATTTCCTAAAGAGAAGTGTACCGTCACGGGTGGCCATGGTCGTTAAGGCGCGGACTCATGAGCGGGATATTTGGGGTTCGAATCCCTCCCAGACTGAGCTTTTTCCACGTTTTCCTCAGTCCTCATAAATGGCAAATGCCAGGGAGGTACCTTGAACTTAGGCCTGGAACGTTTCCTTCCTTAAAAATCCTTTCCCAATATGTTTCATCTCTTGCATCATCAGTGTTCACGCCTGTAGTAAAAACGGGTGTTAAATACTATTCATTTTTCTGAAGAGAAGTTCAGTCTTCCTATCTTTCATTTGAGCGAATTTCTCAGGCACCAGCTTGTTGAAGTCAGGAATGCTGTAGTCAATTGACAGCCCCGCCAGAGCTGTAGCCTGTCAGTAGTCGTAGAATTTCGCACCAAAAATTTAAGACGCTTCAAGGTTGGAAAGCAAAAGTACAAAATTTAATTTTTATAAGTAATTAACTTCATTCTTTGCTATAAACCACAACATTTATTTACGTAATTTTACTATTATTTCACGCAACAATCTAAACGAAACTAACGTTAATGTATTAACTTTATTGTACGGAAACTGGCTTAAATCCATTGCACTAATTACTGCCCGAAAATAAAGTATAATATTCCAATATATTTATGATTGGTTGAGAGTAATCAACTTTGAACCAACTTGTAGCCAGTTCTTGTCAGGGTGAGACTTTTGAATTTGATTTAAAAAAGATTATTGCTTTAGCTACTTTAAGTCTTGTATGTTATAGTTTTCGTATATTTTATTATATTGTCTTTTTATAAACTTTAATAAAACCACACAGTAATGTTTAAAGTAAAGGGAGACTGGAGAAAATATTAATTGCATTGTATCCTTTCACGTGATCTTATAGTAGAACCACCTCTGTAACCATTGTGTTAGTAATGTGGGCACTGATCATGTAACAATTCATGTATGGCATGAGAAAGTGGCTAAATTAAAGTCTTCTGAAGTAACTTCTTGTGCACTTGTCTATGTTGTGAGTAATTAAAATTTATCTCCTGTGAAAAAGTTAATTATTGTATGATTACAAAATGATTGCTCTTCTCAGGTACTTTGTTTTGTGGAGTTATTTTATTACCACAGGGTAAACAATTCTATGCATTTTAACATAAGTTTCCGACGCCGCAAAGATTATTTTACGTTAACTGACAAAACAAAAAAGAGTGCCAATCTTCATATTATATTTCAGAAGGCTGCAAAACCAACCAATTCATTTTATATTACTTATATCTTCCCAGAAAATTTTAAAATCACTAGGAACAGACAATGTGGGCCGTGGTCTACTGGTCTCCTTCTTCTTCCCAGACGTTTCATCTACGTCTAGGGAAGATATCTACCGTAGATGTAAACGAAAGGAAGGAGAAGGGGCCCAGTAAACCAGGGCCCACAAGCCCGGAACGTCAAGGCGGTGAGAACCTATGAACTTCGATTAAAAAACCTGGAGTACAAACTTATCACTCCTCTAAAAGAATTTAATGACTTAGACAATGTGGGTTAACTGTTCAAAACATAACTTTTCTGTTCTGTTCTGGGACGCTATAGTCATGGGTTGTGTATCCACTTGTTAAGCCAGGTAGAAGGTACATCATACCTGCAACTATTCCTCCAGCTTTGCTGGAACCTTTGTATGACGATCTTTTACCTATGGCAAAAGGGAAGAAATAAGATATTTCATATCTGTGACTTAATTCTGGATATACAGCACTAGCAATTCTACGAGGCGGTTTGGAAATGGCTTACAATGTATTTTTCGCACCGTATTTATTATGCACCATGGTGCAATGCACATGGAATCTCTCAATATACTTCTCATCACATTATTACATCAATACATATGTTGTATCTTCATTACGCCATCACGAAGTTATTATTTAGGAGTACTACTTGTGAATTTTCTCGTTGTTACAGAATTGTTTATCTGGCAGCGTGTCTTTGATGTTATCGAATAAGACATAATCAGATGTAGCAAGGCCCGGTTAATTGTGGGTGAGGCATAACAATGAATCCCAAAGATGCCAACTTTGCTGTTGTAGCGTTGCTCGTGTGGGGTCGCGCATTGTCATGTTGGGGGAACACTCCTGTCTACCACTTCTGCTGTCACGTTGCTGAATCCTACGTTTAAACCCTGCAAGGGTGTCGTAATACTCCTTGCTGTTGACAGTCGATCCTTGACGAAGCCAATCCATTAGCAGTATGCCTGAAATGTCGCTAAAGATGGTTCTTTGATGGAGCACCACGACATTTCTTGGGCCTGGAAGTTTCTACTGCATGGATTAGGCTTTCTTCTCTGTGTGTAGTAGTGATATCTTGACTCATCACCGATTACCAGCCTCTCGCACGAGAATCTGGATCTATGTTATACATTTTCCATAGCCGGCGAAACTTTAAACCTTTTGTCCTTCCGTGCCTTTGTCAAGTCTCCAGTGTGCGCACATCTTTTACATATTCAAATCGTCCTGAATAAATGATATGCAGGATTGCACAGCCGAGGGCTGTCTGATATTCCAGTTCTTCAATGTTTAAGCCCCTGTCAGTCATACCCAATTCAGACATAACCTCAATGTTCATGATTTTTTTTAATTGATTTATTTATGGACGCTCTTTAACATCTCAGGTCATCAGCGCCCCATTCAATTCACGGCGTGAAACGGCCGACAAATTTTGCTCAGAGGCCTCTTCTTTCAGGCTTGAGGTTCTTTTTCGTGCCGTAAATGTACGACACGGGACCCACGGCTTTTCTTCCCTTCCGAAGGAAGTCATACTTAGCATTTTTATGCCCGAAAAAAAAACCCATCGATCCTTGCCCGGTTTGAACCCGCGATCTTTGGTTTAGGAGGCATATATGGTTACCACTACACCACCAGGACCGACTCAAATGTTCCTGAGAAACCGCAATGTTGACGGATGACTATTACCTTTGTTGACAGTAGTCGCCTTCCACCTGGTCCACGTTTTTCTCTACTTGACAACAAACTTCCGTATCATTTCGCTATCTAGCGTCTGCATGGCGCACTAGTATCAGTCAATCAAATGGACGTGCGCATAGATTGCGCGGTATTCGTAAAACACTTATATTGTAAATTATTTTCGAACTCCCCTTGTATATGAAGTTATCAGTTTCAAGTTTATGGTTTTATGTTGAATGCAGTACTTTCCTCTTTTTCAAATTTATAAAATTGGTTTTGAAGGGACAATATTATTAATGGATTTCAATTGTGTTGTATCTACAGTAAGTGGAATGTTCAAAAACGAAAGGCTATTAATTTTAACCTATTTTTTTAAATTTAATTCTTGTTTTCAGTTAATGATACACCTTATTCCACTATGAACTGAGTACTTTATAAATGTAAATATTCCAAAATAAGAATATTATCTTGTGTCTTATTGGGTGAATCCCAACAATAACTATTTAGTAGTTATGTTTTATAGTCAAATAAATATCTTTTTTGTTTATACTGTGAAATTTATATTTTGATACATATTCTTATCGAACGAGGCCTTCAATTTATATCACAAAACTTGTATAAAACTTAATCCATAAGAAATAATTTTGTGATATAAATTGAAGACGTCAGTCGTTCCTAGTGCTGACCTTCAACTCATCTCCATGTCTTAAATATGTTAGAAAAATAACCTAAAATTCATAGAGACTAAATAAATTGTAAGTGAAATGGTAGAAAAAGAGATAGACATTTGCTAAGATGGTAAGATCTTTTCTGACGATGGCAGGAAATGGAGGTGTTGTTACTACACTCGCCCGAGGTATTCTGTGCGGGAAAATAAACAGTAATGTCGCAAGATACTCAATTGGATATCATGCTGAATGAATACGCTATTGCCTCCAGGTATTGAAACCCGGACGCCAAGTCTGTACTAAGGAAAGAAAACATAGAAGAGGTTTATACCTACAGCCAGGATAGCTCAAGGAATTATGACCATGGACAATTTTTTTCTGCGCAGCCGTACAATAAAAACTGAACTTTATCATGATCTTGTTAACTGCTGCACAAATAAGGAAGAGAAGATAGGTCTTCTGTCGTAAAGTGTTTGCTTCCTGCAAGAGAACGCCCATAAAAACACTCAAGCTTAATTACGAGGTTTTAACTTAGAAGAACAAGCGACTCATAATATATCCGTATTTCACATTAAATATTACGTTTTGAAGTATCTGAAAAGATATTGGTTCGGTTTTATCAACATTTTACCATATGTAAATTATGTGGTAATATATGAAATATTGATTATTTTACATTTATATGTTGACAGAAAATTTTGTATATAATGCAGCAAAAAGAAGGCCCCTTTTCTCAGAAATTATAATCAGGACACCCCTGAAGTTTGTATGTTTCAGGGGTATATTATCATGAAAACAGAATTTAATACGTAGAACAGAAAAAAATCGTATTGAATAGTTATGCACAAACATCTTATTGTTTTCAACATTCAATTTTCTCTATGCAACATATAAAAACCAAGCTTCACAATAATATTAAATTGTCTCATAAGAAATATTGGTTTTTAAGTTTGGTATTTGTAAGTTTTTTTTTTTTTAACAATGGAGGTAACAAAGTTTGATATTAGAATCCTTCTAAAGCACACTGGAAACAGGATTATAAAGTTGGTATTCGAAGTGGAGGTATGCAATTAGTGAGCACGTAGCACAACGATGCTTCCACAAGAGGATAGACTAAAGATTTACCACGTTCAGGAAGACCTGAGGTATGTAATATTGAGAATACACGCAGAATTATGAAAAAAAAAATTCGTAGGCAGTCAGAAGAATTTGGTGCATCAAAATGTATTAAGGGTAAAGATAGATATTTGTCGTAAGTTAATCCCGAATTCCACAGGTGATAGATTTAGCAAGTGAATTATCATAATGAAAAATGGATATATTACCGAAACCCTGACACCTGGAAACAGTGGCTAGATTCCTGCCAAATCGGTTCGGCCCCAAAGTAATGTTACGTGTGATTCACTTAGCGTGCATCAATGCAAGTCTCCATTTTCAAAAATGGGAAAGAGTTCATGACACCCACCATGATTCTCTTGCAGCAGGACAATGCCAGATCCCATGCCACTCTAACAACCATAGAAACAATCCAAGATTTTGAAGGGATCGAACTGCTTTCATACAAGCATACAACCTTGATCTTTCGTCTACCATTTCCTGCGTGGTAGAAATGAAACTGTGGAAGTTGGTATCACTGAATTCTATACATCAAAATCCAGAAACTGGCCCGCTGCAGGATGACAAACCCCACTGAAAGGTGGCTCAAGATTATAGATTATAATGGTCTTTATCTTAAAGATTAGTGTATTTTCTTGTGAGAACATATTTCAAATTAAGCTTTGCTAAAAATTGAAATTACAGTGGCAATAGCGTTGCTCCTAAATTAGTATTTTAAAAACGCAATTAAATTTCTCCTTTTGCTGTATTATTTACAGATATTATCTTTGCAAAAAATTTAGACTAATTTATGTACAATATAATAAAATGGAAGTGATAGGATAAGTTCCA